>CM045988.1:78801018-79322575 GCA_025175895.1 Wurfbainia villosa
GAGGGCTATTCACCCCTCTAGCCGCCATCCGATCCTCTCACAAGTGGTATCGAGCCGAGGTTGCTTGTCACCGACTAACCGCCGCAACAAGCCCTACATCAAAATGGCGGCTCCAACATCCACCCACCAAGTTCGATAGCGAATTCTCTTGGTGGAAAAGGAGAATGGAGGTATTCTTCAAACCGATTTCGATATTATGCTTATAATGGAAAATGGTTTCGAGTTGCCTAGGGATGAAAGGGGTGAGCCAATAGAGAAGTCAAGGTGGAATAAGAAGCAACGAGGAGCACCTTGCAAACTCAAAGGCAAAACATCATCTTCTCAATGTGCTCCCCCAACAAGAGATCAACCGGATCGGAGAATGTGCTAGCGCCAAAGAGATGTGGGAGAAGCTTATAGAACTCCATGAAGGCACATCCGAGGCCAAGCTAGCAAGGAGAGACCTCCTCCGCTCCCAACTATCCAATATAAAACTAGAAAAGGGAGAAAAGGTAACCCTACTACACTCTAGGTTTAAAGAAATTTTAATTGGGCCAACAAGTGTAGGTGAGAAGCCATCGAACCGACATGCTCATGAAGGCTATAGATGCCTTCCCGTCCTCAAAGTGGAGTTCCATGGTGGACTCTTCATATGTCCAAGAACTAGAAGTAAGTACACTTTGGAGGAGTTCTTCCCAACGATGGAACTCCACTTAAACGAGGCTTGAAGGAATTCAAGAAGAGCCAAGAATTCAACCTCAAGAGGAGCAGTACTGCTGGTGGCAAACAAGGGGAAGAAGAAGATGGAAGTCCCCTCCTCCTCCGATGATGAAGCCTCCTCCTCCTCCATGGATAGCACCGAGGAAGCCTACATGGTAAGGAAGGTGAGGCGTGTATTTAAGAATTTTAGATTTGATAAATCAAATGATAGGAATAGAAGACCAAGGGGGAAGGTGATATGCTACAATTGCCAAGGAGAGGGACACATAAGGGACAATTGTCCTCTCCTAAACAAAAGCAAGGAAGAGAGGAAAAAGAAAGAAGAAAAGAAGAAGAAAAGGGGGAGCAAGAAAAAGAAGGAAGAGGAGAAGAAGGCAAAAGAAAAAGGGAAGGCCAAAGCATTCAAGGCCAAGACATGGGATGATCCTTCCTCATCCTCCTCCTCATCATCGGATGAGGAGAATGCCTTTGTCGCCAATTTGGCCTTGATGGCCTTTGACGATTTGGATTGCTCCTCCTCCGAAAATGAAGGATCAAGCACAAGAGGAGAAAGCTCAAGTGAAGGGGGAGCCTCCTCCACATCATCATCCTCCTCATCATCCGAAGAAGAAGAAGAGGACATGGAAACTATGGTAACGAAAGCCTCTCCTAGTAAAATAGTTTCTATGATTTCTAGTTTAACTAGGGATTTGTTTAGAGCAAAGAAGAAAAATAAATGCATGCTAGATCAAATTAAGGCATTAGAAAATAAGCTAGAAAATGCATGCTTAAATAATACTTCTTCTTGCCATGATGATGCATGCTCACATGATAATTATGTGCCTTTAGATGTTAATGATGCATGCATAGAAGAAAATAGGGCCTTAAGGGAAAAGGTAGATTATTTAACCAAAGCCCTAGAGAAATTCACAATTGGCTCCAACACCTTGAATATGATCATAGGGAGCCAAAGGGCAAGTTTTAACAAGAAAGGCCTAGGATATAAAGAGAAGAAAAATGAGAAGGCCTATAGATGCCTAATAGCTAGGGGACAAGACAAAACAAAGTAATAGCTAAGAAATGGATCCCCAAGGAATTTCTAGTGAACCCCATAGGTAAAAATCTATTTTGGGTTCCAAAATCCATCCTTAAGGGTTAGAAAACCCCTAGGGTAGTCAACCATATGAACTTGACCTATATCATATTTTGGTTGACTTAGGATGACGGGACAACATTTTTAGATAGTGTTGGGTGATGATAACGTGCCCATAAAAAGGTAATAATGCTTAAATCATGATGATTAATGTAATTTCTATGCATATGTGTAATCATGGTTTATGATTTTGATATTGGGCACATCATCATGAGAAATAGGTTTAAATCATGCTTTAGGTGATACTTTATTTATTATCATCATATAATGCCTAATGCATGGTTATAATTTGATGAAAACATGTATTTCATGATCATAATGTGAAATTAATTGATATATGTCATTATGATCATGTAGGTTGATACTTAACCATGATAGAATTGCTTGAATATAATTGGTTAAGTATATATATACAAATACCCCCCCTAGGATGCATCTCACACTCACTATAGGCTAACTTGATTGCAAACTTAGCATGGGTGAGATGTTAGGATGATACAAATGTCCACTAATGCCTATGGCATTTAGATGGTCATTTAAAGTATCAAAATATCAATAATAGACCAATCATGGGGAAGGCTTATGTTTAATTAATAGACATATTGCCCAAAGATCATGGTTGGATATTTCTAATGTTTTCAAAACAATTTCTTACCTTAAAATACATGTATTCATGTTTTGAAACAATTGGATGCGGTTTTTAGAACTTTTGGATTTTTGGCAAAAACAAGAAAATATAATGAGTTTTCATGAAAAACTATTTTTCATTGATAGATATACTTAAGAGAAATATGTTCCTCGAATTTCATGATTTTTCGAATTTTCTAAAATTTTTAATGCATTTCTGAATTTCATCCAGAAAATGATTAAATCCCTATGTCGATAGCAATTCGTGGCCTGTAAATCAGAATATTGAAGGCCGAAATTCAGTTTGTAAACCTCCTACAAGTGGTAGAAATATACTTGATGCCACCAACAAATGGTACCCAATTTTTTTTTAAAATCAATTTGACATATTTTTCCTCCATTATACTTGATGCCATGAGCTTATAACTTAATGTTAATCTTTTTGATGGTGTCAAAGGGGGAGAAATAAGTATGTTTAAGTTAATCACATTAGAGGGAGAAATATATGTAGGGGGAGAAATATATTGTAGGGGGAGAAATATATGATAGGGGGAGAAAATTTGCATAGAGAATTTCATGGATTAAGGGGAATTGCATGTTGTTATATCATGTTTATCTTTACATGCTTTCTTACCCTTAGAATTTATATCAAATATTTTTACCTAACTTAAACGGATTGCCACACATCAAAAAGGGGGAGATTGTTAGGGCAATCTCTTGCCGTGATATGGTTTTGATGGTGTGGCAAAGGGTTTAAGTTAGTATGTTATGTTTATTTGATATGTGCGTTGAAGTCGTGCAGGACTTAGTAATTCGCACATGGAGCCGTGGCAAGTTTCACATCTCATGACTCGTGCCTTGAGTCGGTGAAGGATAGCTTTGCAAGCCGCGCTTGGAGCATCCGAGGACCGCCGGACGAAGCTTGGAGTGAAGCCGAGGAAGTAGACTTGAGGCAAGAGACGCGAAGGAGCATTGCAGAGCCGCGTGCCCGATGCCGAGGCGTGGCCGAGAACGAAGAGAACTCAAGGCGAGGGACTCGAAATGAGAGTGAGCGATTGTAACCCGGGAAGGGTAGCTCTTAGGTGAAACTTGGCCATTTGGCCAAGTGTCGGATGGGTTTTTCGACACCACCGACCGCCATGTCATGGCAATGATCGCCAGTCGAGTGTAGCTTGACTGTATACGATCGATCGGTGGCGGTTACGATCGAGGCGGCGTTGGCCGATCATAGATTAGCAATGATCGGAAGGAAGCCGATCGGGTCAATAGGGTTTTAAGCCGCTCGTAGCCGATCGGCCGACGATGGGTCGAGCCGATCGGTGAGGTCAAAGTGATCGCAAGAGTTCCGCTGACAACAGGTCGCATCCGACGTGTTCGGAGGCCGTAGTAGGCAGATCGCCATGGGCGGCGATGTGGCGCAACGGAAGAAGTTAGCCCTCTCTATAAAAAGAGAGGGTGTGAGCCTTTGAGAGGCTAATGCTTAAGTTCCAAACAATCTTCCTAGTGCCCCACAAGCTCTAAACTCTTCTTACTCGCTTTTACTCCATTCTATTTGTAAGAAGAGTGATCTTGATTGTAAAGGTTACCTCCACCTAGCTTGGTGCAAAGGAGAGACCATTTAGTGGATTGGTTGAGCGGAGTGATTCACCGAGGACGAATCGGGGACCGTGGATTAGCGGCGTAGCCGTGAACCACGTTACATCTTGTGTTAGCATTGTCTATTTCCTTTGCTTTGTTTTTATTTGTTTAATTTGCTTGTATTGTTGTTTCCGCTTGCGCTAATCTAATTGTAGACGAGCAAATTCCGATAACCAACGAACGAGGGCTATTCACCCCCCTCTAGCCGGCCATCCGATCCTCTCACAGGATCTTTTGGTTCAAGTGTGTATAGATTTTCTATCAATGCACCCGAATAGATAATGTCCCTATTCCTTTTTATAACAACTCTGTCATTAAAAGAAATATAATATCCATCCATAAATAATTTAGAAACTGAAATTAAATTCTTTCTAAATAAAGGTACATAAAGGAAATTCTTAAGAACTAAAACTTTATTTTTCTCAAAAGATAAATAAACTTCTCCCACTACAACAACCACCACCATCTTGGCATAACCCAAGTATACGATAATCTCCCCCTCAGCCAGTCATCTGGTTTCCTGGAACCCCCGCAATGTATTGCAGACATGATCAATGTTGGATCAAAGCGGATCGCTAGAGGGGGGGTGAATAGCGATAAAAACTTTTCTTTTAAATCGTTCGATAGACAATTAAACGCAGCGGAAATGTAAATAAAAACTAAATGAGACAAATAATTTTTTTACTTGGTTCGTAGCCTTCGGCTACTACTCCAAGGCCCTAATGGTCCTAGACCGTGTATGGAGGGCAATTCACTAAAACACTCCACCTCGTTGGAGGTAGGAGTTTTACGATTACAAAAGCCTTCGAAGCAAAAAGATAGAGAGACAAACCCTCTCTTCTATTAAAGTAAAATGCAACGAAAAGCCTCGATTAAAAAGAATTACAATATTGAAAGCAATAACAAATTAAGATTATACCAACAACTAAACAAAAGAAACTTTAAGCTAGGGTTGTTGGCAGCACTTTGTTGTTGTAGAGTCGTCGGAGAGTTACAGTGTAACTGAGGCTTTTGAGCACTTAGAATTGATGATGAAACCCTAGGTTTGGCCCTCCTTTTATATCCTTTAAGCCCCTCAACGAATAGGTCTTCAACCAATCACAAATGGGCACAAAACTCCTTGAAAAATGGTGATAAAGCTTGACTCCTCGAGGCTGATTTTTGACCACGGTTGAGCTTCATCATTGAGGCGCGCGTTGAACTTGGTTGTGAACGATGGCCAGGATTTTTGACTACAATAAAGAGTTAGCTCAAAATATAAGCGGATTCGATGGCCACTTGCCGTTCGATCTCAACATAGACCTTCCATGGGAAGTCTTGGGTCGGATCGTCGCCTAAGATCATCCCCGTAAAGAGGATACGACCTCACTTACGCTCACACACACGAGCTTACCTCGATACTTACGTGTCACTTTTGCTTCCGGCCTTCCACTCGATTCCTTCGGCTCCCTCCGAAGTAACTCGAGTGTCGCCCACCACCGCGGCTTCCTCCGGTGTCGCTAGCCTTCAACTCGATTGAGACTTTTACGCACACTTGATTTAGCTCGTGAGATAACAATATAAGCTTAACTTTATATCGCTTGCTATAATCAAAACTTAGGTTAGGTTTGACTTAGGTGCCCACCGCACCAACAATCTCCCCTTTTTGATTTATGGCAAACCCACATACAAAGTTAAGACAAAAATAAGTATGAGATTATGCATGAATGAGTAGGAGTATATAAAAATTCTTTTCAAGTGCTCCCCTTGAGGAATCCTCCCTGACCGAGGGTGAGTACTTGAGAAAGGGTTTTAACTCTCCCCTTGATATTTGCTACTAAGAAAAAGAATTAAGTAACCGAAATTACTTAATATTGGTCATAGTGTTTAAAATAAGTTTTAAGTTAAGAAACCAAATGATTTCTTAACCTTGGCCTTTAAAAGTTAAATAAGTTTTCAAAACTTAAAGTTAACTTTTGGTTTAATTATGAAGTAAGAGTTAAGTTATCAAAAAAATTTTTTTTGACCCCTTAACTTTTGTCCTTTTTCTCCTTTTTCTCCCCCTTTTGCCGTATATCGAAAAGAGTAAGGGGTGTGTGGAAAACAAAATAAATGTTAAATTTAAAGTCCAAGCATGTTCCACATTTTTATTTTTAAAAATAATATACTGAAAATAAGTTCATCTATAAAATGTTTGACTCATATTTGGCTTGATTGATATGAAGGATCAACAGTCTGATCGAGTCGGTTAGTACTGGTGGTTAAGTAAGGTCCTAACATCTCACGCCCATCTACGTGGCTAAGTACACAAACACATTAGTCCTATGTGTTGTGAGATGTATTGGCTCCTTAAATCTATAGGTGCATGATATCTAAGGTATGTCCTATGCTAGTTCCATGAAAAAAAAGTAAGAAATAGTAGTAAGAAAATATAATTTGCAAGTTCCTATTCTATTACGCACATGCCTAATCTTCGTCTCAAGAGACTAAATTCGGCTTCGGGTAGTGGTTTAGTAAATATGTCTGCTAGGTTAGATTTCGAGTCAACATATTTGAGTTGTATGGAGCCGTTGGCTACATGTTCTCGAATGAAATGGTGTTTTACCTCTATATGCTTTGTCCTTGAATGGCATATAGGGTTCTTTGTTAGATTTATCGAACTTATGTTGTCTACAAAAATTTTAGTTTTGGTGAAGTCCAACCTAAAGTCTTGGAGAGTGTGCTTCATCCAAAGAAGCTGAGTTACACACTCACCCATCGCAACGTATTCGGCTTCGGTGGTAGATAAGGCAACACAATGTTGCTTCCTACTGCACCAACTCACTAGACTCGAGCCGAGTAGTTGACAACAACCACTCGTGCTCTTTCTATCGAGTTTACTACCGGCATAATCCGAATCGAGTAGCCGATTAGTTCAACTCTAGATCTAGGGTACCAAATACCAACGTTAAGTGTACCCTTAAGATATCTAAGGATACGCTTAACTAGGGTTAGGTGAGACTCCTTAGCACATGTTTGAAACCTGGCGCACATACTTACTGCGAATAGGATGTCGGGTCGACTCGCAGTTAAGTATAGGAGACTTCCTATCGCGCTCCTATAGTACTTTAAGTCAATGGACATACTTTCTCGGTCTTCTCCTATGTTAACATTAATCGCCATTGGGGTGTTTATTATCTTAGCGTCTTGCATTCCAAATCTTTTAATTAACTCCTTAGTGTATTTTTGTTGATATAGGTATATACCATCCTTAGTTTGTTTAATTTGTAGACCTAAAAAGAAACTTAACTCGCCTACCAAGTTCATTTCAAACTCACTTTCCATGAGTGAAACAAACTCGTTTAGTAAGGTGAGTTAGAGGTTCCAAAAATTATATCGCTCACGTAAATTTGAGCTATGAATATTTCTTTACCTAAGGTTTTTACGAAGAGAGTTGGGTCAACTAAGCCTTGGTTAAACCCTTTTGACTTAAGATGGATTGAAAGTCTCTCGTACCAAGCTCGAGGAGCTTGTTTAAGTCCATAGAGAGCTTTCTTAAGTTTTAGAACATGGTCGGGTTTATCTAGATTTTCGAATCCGGGGGTTTGGCTAACATAAACTTCTTCTTTAATGTATCCATTTAAGAATGCCGACTTAACATCCATTTGAAATCCTCGATGTGTGATAAGCTAGCAACATTCGAATGGATTCGAGTCTAGCTATCGGGCATAGGTTTCATAATCTAAGCCTTCGACTTGACTAAACCCTTTGGCGACTAACCTAGCCTTGTTTCTAACTACTTCACCTTTATCATCAAGCTTATTTCAAACACCCACCTTGTTCCAATTATCGCTTTGTCTTTAGGTGGTACTAATTCCTACACTTCATTCCTAGTAAATTGAGCTAGCTCTTCTTGCATTGCAATAATCCAATCGGGATCAAGAAGAGCTTGTTCAATTGATTTGGGTTCTATCCTTGAAATTAAGGAAATTTGACTAAGGTTCCTATAGGATGCTCTAGTTCGAACTCCTAGATTAGGATCTCCTATCACTTGATCGATAGGGTGGTTAGTCCAATCCTAGATTAGGTTGGGTTTGTGTCACCTAATGCTTGATCAATGGGGTGACTTGGTTGAACATTAGTTTGGTTGAGTCATCTATCACTTGATCAATAGAGTGACTTGGTTGACTTAGGTTAGATTAACACTAGACCCGATCTCGGATCGAGTTAGGTCTAGTATGAATCGCTCGCTAATTGGGGTTGCTGGGTTTTGTAGGTTCATGTCCTTCATCAAATACTACATTGATAGTCTCCTCGACTCTAAGGGTGTCGTGGTTATATACTCTATAAGCTCTACTTGTAGTCGAGTATCCTAGAAAGATTCCGCCGTGGTTTTGGATGTAAATTTCCCTAGGTAATCCTTAGTGTTTAGGATATGTACCTTACACCCAAATACCCTAAAGTACTTGATGTTAGGTATTTTATCGTGATAAATCTATGAGGTCTTAAGGTGCCTCTTTACCATAAGGATCCTATTTTGGACATAGCAAGTCCGTACTACGGCTTCTGCCCAAAACCTATCGTAGGTCGATTCGCTCAACATGGTCCTAGCGGCTTCTTGTAGAGTTCGGTTTTTCCGCCCACTAGGCCATTTTGTTGAGGGTCCTAGGCAAGAGAATTCATGGTGGTATCCGCTTAGGTTACGTGGTCGGTGAACCTTTGATTTTCGAATTCACCACCATGATCGCTTCTAAGTCTTTTTAACCTTAAGGTCTTTTTGATTCTCGATTAATTTGAATAGATTGATTAATCGATCTAGGTATCATTTTTATGTTTGATGAACCTAACCTGTAAACTCGAGTAGCCGCCAATTATGACTAAGCAATATTGACTTCTATTGAGTGACTTGGCTCCATGTGAATCGAATAGATCCATATGCAGGAGCTCAAGTACACTTGAGGTTCGCTCTGGTTAGTTAACTTGTGTTGTGTCCTAGGTTGTTTTCCTTGTTGACAAGCATTCTGATTTTATTAACCAAATTGTTAAGGTTGGGTAAGCCTCTCGACTAGGCCACTCGACTCATCTTGTGGACGAGTCTTGGGTGCGAGTGACCGAGTCGTCGGTGCCACAACCATGATTCCTCTTCCTGTGTCATAAGACATTTGGCTGAGGATTTGATTAAGTTAATTGTATAAATGTTATTTGTCCTAGTTCCTTTGAGTATTGTTTTAGCTGTTTCATTTGTTTTAATTACACATTCATTTTCTAAAAATACGACCTTATAATTATTGTCACATAATTGGCTTACGCTAAGCAGGTTATATTCAAAATTCTCTATAAGTAATACATTTTTAATAACAAAATTCGAGTTAAGCTCGATATCACCTGATCCGATGATTTTGAGCTTGCCGTTATTCCCAAAGGCTATCGATTCTTGTCGTTTGAATCGAAGCTTCGCGAATTTGAGTTGATCCCCGGTCATGTGTCGGGAGCAACCGCTGTCTAACATCCATTGATCCTACACACAAGGTGGTTGGATTGGATGTTAGATTATTATATTTTTTAAAAAAAAAATTGGTTGTAAGTTGTTAAACCTAGGTCATCTCACCTAGGTTGTAAGTTGGACTGGAAATAAGATGTCCAGAAAACTAGACAGCTTGGTGGAGGATTTGCGCCGGCCAAAGAGGATGGTCGGCCAACCCTTGGTCGTCAGAACCAAGGTGAGTCGTCAGAGGGTCGCCGGAGGATGATCGGCAACAACTTGGATGCCAGCAGCAGGGTGGACGGCGGCACAAGGTGGTTGGGTGACGTGGAGACCTTGGGCGGCGGCAAGGAGAAGAGAGGGAAAGGAGAGGAGAAGTATTTCCCAAAATTAACTTAGGGCTCTCCAAAACTCTAACCGCATTTTTATAGAGCGCGTGTTTCTTAACCATTAAGAAAACTTCTCCATAGGGTTATTGGTTCATAACCAAAACACATTAACCCACTCCAATAACTTAAGTTAAAATAAACCAAAACTGTGTTGGTCTATTTTAAGTTAAAATGAACCGAACCAACTTTGGTTCATTCATTTAATAACAAACCAAACCCTTTTGGTTTATTCTCCACCATTGGATTAGAACCAAATAAATTTAGTTCATCCATCATGTCTTCATAAGACTCGACCTATCCATGCTTCCATTGTGACTCAAACAATTTCATGCTCGCTACTTGTTTAGTCCAACCAAACCTAGTTTCTCTCGACCAGAGAATCTCATTCTCAAGCTCGTTTTAAATCCTTCGGATTATGCTCATTATGCGTGTGACCAAATAGGTTCTCGATTTATGTTGGTCGTCTGTAATTAACTATTAATTATAGAACGATCATGAGTGTCACCTACTAGTACATCATGATTTCCAATTAATCGAAAAATCAACAGTTGATCCAGAACCATTTTCAAACCCTTCAAAGAACTATAATGAATCGTGCCCAGTTCCCTTCATGCATCTTATACCCACTTGGTTCAGGACATGGTCTATAGTGTCAGTCCCCACTAGGTTGACTACGTCACATCTAGCCCAAGTATCATTTCCTCGTCCTACGGATTCTAGTTACTATACTTGTATCCAAGAGTACCTTACTCTAAATATGTAATGCTTTGGCCAAAGACTTTAGTAACAATCCGACGAAAGGTCATGAGTATACATCTCCTCAAGAGGAGTGGTGAATCCTTTATAGGCTATTCAAACACCTTCGGTCATTTCAACTTATACCCAATCATCCTGGGTCCACATCTCCTCAGAGATGCTTGCTTAAGATGTCAAAGCATAAGTCTTCATGACCAAGATGACTTGAATACCGCAAGTCAAAGGAATATCACACTTAAGCTGCAGTAAGAACTTCATTGACATATCCATATATGCAGAGAACAATATGAAGTCTTACAGATGGTCACTCCAATGAACTAGTTACCATAACTAGCATCCACGATTAACTCCGGACATCACAATGTCTCCAGCTAGTGAGAATCAACTGCTTGGATACACCAAAGAGTATACCTCGTGCTAGTCTGGATAGAATTGATGGTGTCCAAATCCATCAATTCATCAACTAGGGATAATTCCAATACATCACAATTACACATGTAGAGATACTCACTAGTTGTGATCCAATAACAAATTCTCTCATGCTGTGAATCGTTTCGTAGACATTCAATAAATTAGTTTATGATCTAATCAAATATATTAAAACATGTATACTCAAATAGTGAATCTTCATTTATTATATAAATAGTTCAAGCATAAGGCGACAGCCTTAGAACACCTCTCATATATTACTAATAAACTCCCACTTTGTCGAACGCCAATTGCCATGGTATTCAATACCATAGGCCCTAACATGGTCCTCAAACTTACTTTGAGGTAAGGCCTTAGTTAAAAGATCCGCTAAGTTCTTTTCGATAGGAATTTTCTTGATTTGTATTTCCTTCCTACTTATGATCTCTCTGATCAAATGATAGCGGCGAATCACATGTTTGGATCGTTGATGAGACCTTGGCTCTTTTGCCTGTGCAATTGCTCCATTTTTGTCGCAGTAGATCGGTATTGCTTCAATAATGGCTAGAACCACACCAAGTTCATAAATGAACTTCTTGATTCAAACTGCTTCCTTTGCTGCTTCCGAAGCTGCAATGTATTCTGCCTCAGTGGTAGAATCCACTACAGTGTCTTGTTTGGAACTTTTCCAACTCACTGTGCCCCCATTCAAGGTGAACACATACCTAGACTGAGACCTGGAATCATCCTTGTCTGTCTGGAAGCTGGCATTCGTATACCCGAGTATCACCATGTCCCCTTCTCCATATATTAGGAATACATCCTTAGTTCTTCCTAAGTACTTAAGGATTGTTGGGATGTATACTAAAAGCCTAGCCTTTGTATAAACATTTTAATTTTGAAATAAGAATCACATGATCATTGTTTGCATATTTATAGTTATGTATATTGCCTAATACTTTACATTGTAGATAACATGGTGTGTAGTGTCACAAAGAAGATCATGTTATCAATTCCTTGTAGAGTATAAGTAGAGGCTCACAACCAAGATGGTTTTGGACATACCATTGGCATGGTTGTAGTGTAATTTGGTATTGATTTGTCTTAACCATAGAATTACACTAGTACACTTTGTGTGCATTGAGCAGGATCGACTTAGAGGTGATTCAATTTATTGCTGACTACATAATTGAATCAACCCTCAGATATTATGGTGTACATGCTCTTAATCCCGATATAATAACGGGCACATGTACTTAATATTTATTTCTTTGATTTACCAATGGGCAAGATTTATGGGTTAAATCGATAGGTCCGGTAAGTTGGGAAATAATATTATTTATATGGTGTGTCGTTATAGTAGGAAACCGTGTCCTATGTATTAGGATGATGATGTCCCCTTGAGGAGCTAATAAGGATCATCATGTAAATCCTACAGGTGGACTTGGTCCAGCATGATGATAAGGATGAGTGGTACTACTCATGGAGTTAGTGTTGGATCGATGCGGTTCGCTAGAGGGGGGGTGAATAGCGAAAAGCCTTTTTCTTTCGAATTCGTTTCAAGACAAATATACGCAGCGGAAATGTAAATGAAACAAAAAGAGACAAGTTTATTTTTACTCCTCCTCGTTGGAGGTAGGAGTTTGACGATTACAAAAAAACTTTCGAAGCAAAATGATAGAGAGACAAACCCTCTATTCTATTAAAGTAAAATGCAACGATAGAAAAACCTCGAGTAAAAGAGTTGCAATATTGAAAACAATAACAAGGATTATACCAACAACTAAAAAGAAAGACCTTAAGCTAGGGTTGTTGGCGAGACCGTTTAAGTCGAGTCGTCGGAGAGTCGCAGCGTTGCGGAAGCTTTTGAGCACTTAGAATTGTGTAAAAACCCTAGGTTAGGACCTCCTTTTATAGCCTTTGAGCCCCTTTTCGAGAGGAACCCTAGCCAATCATATTTGAGCACCACTCCCCTTGAAATTTGGTGATAAACCTTGACTCCTCGAGGCTGATCCTTTGACCATACGATGGCCATGACCCGATCATTCTGGCGGCGATCAGTGCTAGCGTAATCACCGTGATGGGCGCGATGAGTCCTTGAGTTGGCGGTCGTGATCGGTGCAAGGAAATGTTAGCTTAAAGAAAATATTATTTCGACGGTCGTCGACCGTCCGATCTCGACCAAGACCACCTATGAGATGTCTTGGGTCGGATCTACACTTAAGTCTTTCCCCGTAATGAGGATACGACCTTACTTACACTCGCACACATGAGCTTACCTCGATACTTACGTGTTTCTTTTGCTTCCGGCCTTCCACTCAATTCCTTCGGCTCCCTCCGAAGTCACTTGAGTGTCGCCCGACCACCGCGGCTTCCTCCGAGTGTCGCTAGCCTTCAGCTCCAGCTATAGCAATTTTCTGCACACTCGATTCAGCTCGTGAGATAACAACATGAGCTTAACTTTGTATCATTTGCTATAATCAAAACTCAGGTTCGACTTAGGTGCCTACTGCACCAACAATCTCCCCCTTTTTGATTTATGGCAAACCCACATACAAAGTTAAGTGCATTAAGAAAAAATATGCATGAATGAGCAGGAGTGTTAAGAGCATGAATGAACAGGAGTATAAAAACTCTTTTTCAAGTGCTCCCCCTTGACCGAGGGTGAGTACTTGAGAAAGAGTTTTAACTCTCCCCCTTGACGTTTGCTACTAAAAAAGAATTAAGTAACCGAAATTACTTAATATTGGCCATAGTATTTAAAATAAATAAGTTCAAGTGCCGTATATCGAAAAAATTTGACCCCTTAACTTTGACCTTTTAACTTTGGCCTTTTTCTCCCCCTTTTGTCGTATATCGAAAAGAGTAAGGGGTGTATGGAAAACAAAATAAGTGTTAAATTTAAAGTCCAAGCATGTTCCCCATTTTTTATTTTTAAAAAAAATATACTGAAAATAAGCTCATCTATAAAATGTTCGACTCATATTTGGCTTGATTGATATGAAAGATCAACCAGTCCTTGTCAGAGTCGGTTAGTGTGTATGATTATACTCCATGGTTCATAGCGATGCACTAGATCTACATCTGGAACCAGGAGTAAGGTCCTAACATCTCACGCCCATCTACGTGGCTAAGTACACAAACACATTAGTCCTATGTGTTGTGAGATGTATTGGCTCCTTAAATCTATAGGTGCATGATATCTAAGGTATGTCCTATGCTAGTTCCATAAAAATAAAAATTTAAGAAATGGTGGTAAGAAAATATAATTTGCAAGTTCCTATTCTACTACGCACATGCCCAATTTTCATCTTAATAGACTAAATTCGGCTTCGGGTAGGGGTTTAGTAAATAGGTCTGCTAAGTTAGACTTCGATTCGACGTATTCGAGTTGTATTGCTCCGTTGGCCACATGTTCTCGAATGAAATGGTGTTTGACCTCTATATGTTTGGTCCTAGAGTGACATATCGGATTCTTAGTAAGATTAATTGAACTAATGTTGTCTACGTGTAGTTTAGTATTCGTAAAGTCTAACTTAAAGTCGCGGAGAGTGTGCTTCATCCAAAGAAGTTGAGTGACACACTCACCCATCGTGATGTATTCAGCTTCGGTGGTAGATAAAGTGACACAGTGTTGCTTCCTACTGCACCAACTTACTAGACTCGAGCCGAGAAGTTGACAACAACCACTCGTGCTCTTTCTATCGAGCTTACTACCGGCATAGTCCGAATCGGAGTAGCCGATTAGTTCGAACTCCGTAGATCTAGGGTACCAAATACCAACGTTAAGTGTACCCTTAAGATATCTAAAGATACGCTTAACTAAGGTTAGGTGAGACTCCTTAGCACAGGTTTGAAACCTGGCGCACATACTTACTGCGAATAGGATGTCGGGTCGACTCGCAGTTAAGTATAGGAGACTTCCTATCGCGCTCCTATAGTACTTTAAGTCAATGGACTTACTTTCTGGGTCTTCTCCTATGTTAACATTAATCGCCATTGGGGTGTTTATTATCTTAGCGTCTTGCATTCCAAATCTTTTAATTAACTCCTTAGTGTATTTTTTGATATAGGTATATACCATCCTTAGTTTGTTTAATTTGTAGACCTAAAAGAAACTTAACTGCCTACCAAGTTCATTTGAACTCACTTTCCATGAGTGAAACGAACTTGTTTAGTAAGGCCTGAGTTAGAGGTTCCAAAAATTATATATCGCTCACGTAAATTTGAGCTATGAATATTTCTTTACCTAAGGTTTTTATGAGAGAGTTGGGTCAACTAAGCCTTGGTTAAACCCTTTTGACTTAAGATGGATTGAAAGTCTCTCGTACCAAGCTCGAGGAGCTTGTTTAAGTCCATAGAGAGCTTTCTTAAGTTTTAGAACATGGTCGGGTTTATCTAGATTTTCGAATCCGGGGGGGGGGGGGTTGGCTAACATAAACTTCTTCTTTAATGTATCCATTCAGGAATGCCGACTTAACATCCATTTGAAACAGCTTAAATCCTCGATGTGCGGCATAAGCTAGCAACATTCGAATGGATTCGAGTCTAGCTACTGGGGCATAGGTTTCGTCGTAATCTAAGCCTTCGACTTGACTAAACCCTTTGGCGACCAACCTAACCTTGTTTCTAACTACTTCACCTTTATCATCAAGCTTATTTCGAAACACCCACTTTGTTCCAATTATCGTTTTGTCTTTAGGTGGTGGTACTAATTCCCACACTTTATTCCTAGTAAATTGAGCTAGCTCTTCTTGCATTGCAATAATCCAATCGGGATCAAGAAGAGCTTGTTCAATTGATTTGGGTTCTATCTTTGAAATTAAGGAAATTTGACTAAGGTTCCTATAGGATGCTCTAGTTCGAACTCCTAGATTAGGATCTCCTATCACTTGATCGATAGGGTGGTTAGTTTGAATCCTAGATTGGGTTGGGTTTGTGTCACCTAATGCTTGATCAATAGGGTGACTTGGTTGAACACTAGTTTGACTCGGATCACTTGTCACTTGGTCGACAAGAGAAGTTGGTTGATGTGGATTAGACTCGATCTCAGGGTCGAAGATGAGTTTGGTATCAGTGGGCTCAACACTTGGGGTCATTAAGGGTTTTGTAGGTTCGGGTACTTCATCGAACACTACATTAATAGTCTCTTTGACTTTAAGGGTATCATGGTTATATACCCTATAGGCCCTACTCGTGGTTGAGTATCCTAAGAAGATTCCGGTGGAGGTTTTGGATTCGAATTTCCCTAGGTGGTTCTTAGTGTTTAAGATATGTACTTTACATCCAAATACCCTAAAGTACTTGATGTTGGGTACTTTATTAAGGTGCCTCTTTACCATAAGGATCCTATTCTGGACATAGCAAGCCGTGCTAACGGCTTCTGCCCAAAACCTATCAGGTAGGTCATATTCATTCAACATGGTCCTAGCGGCTTCTTGTAGAGTTTGGTTTTTCTGCTCCACTAGGCCATTTTGTTGAGGGGTCCTAGGGCAAGAGAATTCATGGTGGTATCCATTTAGGTTACAGAAGTCATTGAACCTTTGATTTTTGAATTCACCACCATGATCGCTTCTAAGTCTTTTAACCTTAAGGTTTTTTTGATTCTCGATTAATTAGAATAGATTGATTAATTGATCTAGGGTATCATTTTTATGTTTGATGAACCTAACCCAGGTAAACCTGGAGTAGTCGTCAATTATGACTAAGCAATATTGACTTCTATTGAGTGACTTGGCTCCATGTGAATCGAATAGATCCATATGCAGGAGCTCAAGTACACTTGAGGTTCGTTCTTGGTTAGTTAACTTGTATTGTGTCCTAGGTTGTTTTCCTTGTTGACAAGCATTACAGATTTTATTAACCAAGTTGTTGAGGTTGGGTAAGCCTCTGACTAAGCCACTCTGACTCATCTTGTGGACGAGTCTTGGGTGCGAGTGACCGAGTCGTCGGTGCCACAACCATGATTCCTCTTCCTGTGTCATAAGACATTTGGCTGAGGATTTGATTAAGTTAATTGTATAAATGTTATTTGTCCTAGTTCCTTTGAGTATTGTTTTAGATGTTTTATTTGTTTTAATTACACATTCATTTTCTAAAAATACGACCTTATAGTTATTGTCACATAATTGGCTTACGCTAAGCAGGTTATATTCAAAATTCTCTACAAGTAATACATTTTTAATAACAAAATTCGAGTTAAGCTCGAAATAACAAGATCCTATGATTTTGAGCTTGACGTTATACCAAAAGGCTACAGATCCTTGTCGTTTGAATCGAAGCTTGAATTTGAGTTGATCCCGGTCATGTGTGTCGGAGCAACATTGTCAACATCCATTGATCCTACACACAAGGTGGTTGGATTGGATGTTAGATTATATTTTTAAAAAAATTGGTTGTAAGTTGTTAAACCTAGGTCATCTCATAGTCTATATAATCAAGCATGTTATACTTATGTGTTCTTTGTGAGATGACTTCCAATTAAGTTGATTAAGTGCATTTATGTTTAAGTAATGTTAGATTTGGATTTGACCCTAGGCTTGTCATGTTTACCTTTTCAAGATCATGGCTTCTAGGTCGTGGCGAGGCACAGGGGCCTTCTTTTATCGGATCATCGACCACTTCCTTAGACAAAGCCATTTTCAAGAAAATGATGACTTGACTCACCTAAAATTATTTCCTCGTCTAACTAGTTATTTTTGAAAAGAGGCTCCCCGAGGCTCAATCTTTTCGAAGGATTTTAGTTGATTATTTGAAAAGAGGCTCCCCGAGGCTCAATCTTTTCGAAGGATTTTAGTTGGTTATTTGAAAAGAGGCTCCCCGAGGCTCAATCTTTTCGAAGGATTTTAGTTGGTTATTTACGTGTTCTAAGTGAGTTCACGAAAGAAAAAAAAAATCTAAGCATGCAATTTCTAAGTTAAAACACAAACATGTTTTGTACTGGCTCCCCCTAGACCGTTGAATCGGTTCGGTCTATCCACATAGTGGATTTGGTCCTTGGGAACCCAGTACGAGTTGGATCCTAGAGTTGAAATCAAAGTGGTCTTAGGGACCCATGCTTGGACACATTTTTTATGTCTACTTACGATTGACATATACGACTTATTGGTCGTGTTTGAGCTAAACCCTAGTCCGACCTTGTTGTACACGACCCTTTGCGATCCAAGTAGGAGGTCAAGTCCTTTGGATCCCAAAGTAAACCTTTCCAACGTATTCCTAAGATCTTCGACTTGACTTTTCAAGAGTGAGTTCTCAACTTCGAGTTTTTCAACCCAAGTTGAGTCCTTCTCTTGAACTCAACTAGTCGAAGAGGTTAGGGAGACCTCGTGTTTGAGGAGTTTAACTTCCTCAACCAGGGTCTCGACCTTGGACTCGGACTTAGCTAACTTCCTAGACAAAAACCTAACCGTATTATGTAAAGTATTAAATAGAGTTCGACTCACCTTAAGGGTATCTTTTGAACCGGATGCGTATCCGTGGCTTGACTTGAAGGTAGCTTCGTAGTCCAAGTCATCCTCAGGTTCTGACTCAAGTTCAGGTTCGGTCTCCGTGTCGGACTCAATCGATTTCGCCATGAAGACGTGGTCTTCGTCTTCTTCGGATGACGCTTCTTCCCATGTCGCATTGAGGGCCTTCTTGTGCTTAGGTGCTTGGTGGTTGAGCTTGGGGCACTCGGACTTTATATGTCCAAACCTGTTACACTCATAATACCTAATATTAGAACTTTTAGGCTTACCTTGGTTGGGTCGAGTTGTGGTTCGCTTTCGTCCCTTGGCTATCCTTCGAGCTAGGTTCATTAGTTCGGTCGATTCGTCAACTTCTTCTTGGACTCATCTTCCTCCTCGGTTGGTGGTGGCTTGCTTGCGATTTTCTTCTTCTTTGAACCTGCAAACAAGGCTATACCCCTCTCGGGTTCGAGTTATTTGCTCATGTAATTCAAAATCCGAAAGAGTTCATCTAATCTAAGTTTAGAAAGGTCCTTGGAGACCTTGTAGGCATCGACCATGGATGCCCACAAGGTAGTCCTCGGAAAAGAGTTTAGAACATACCTTATAAGGTCGCAGTTTTCGACCTTTTGCCTGATTGCGTGTAGGTTGTTGACTATGTCTTGGACACAGGCGTGGAGTTGCGTCGCGGACTCGTGTTCCTGCATTTTTAGTGTGTACAATTTATTGAACAACAAATCACGTTTGCAAACCTTAGCTTGATCCGATCCTTCGTGTAACTCGATCAGCTTTGTCCAAAGGTCCTTTGCGCTAATGAAGGGGCCGACGCGATTTAACTCCTCCTTGGACAAGCCACATTGGAGGATTTGTGTTGCCTTGGTGTCGGCTTCGACTTGTCGTTTTGTCGCAATGGTCCATTGATCATAATCCAAGGAGTCACCCACTTCATTAGTCGGAAGTGTGAAACCCGTTTGGATTATGATCCACATCTCGATTTGGGTTTTGAGAAAGCATTCCATCCGACCCTTCCAATAACGGAAGTCATCTCCGTTGTAAAACGGAGGTCAGATGGTGCTAAAATCCTCGAGATGGGCCATTAGAACAAAAGACAAAAAGGGACGAAGACGAAGAAACTAGCAACGACAAAAACACAAAACAAGGTACCAAGACTCGCGTCTTGGATTAGTAGTGCGGGAGTAAATTTAACAAAGCGAAATAAATCAGAAATAAACAGAAATAAAAGAAAAATAAATCTGTGAAAAATGGCTAGATTGGTGGTTTCACCAAATCTTAGCAACCCCCGGCTCTGATACCAATTGTTGGATCGAAGCGGATCGCTAGAGGGGGGGTGAATAGCGATAAAAACTTTTCTTTTAAATAGTTTGATAGACAATTAAACGCAGCGGAAATGTAAATAAAAACTAAATGAGACAAATAGTTTTTTTACTTGGTTCGTAGCCTTCGGCTACTACTCCAAGGCCCTAATGGTCCTAGACCGTGTACGGAGGGCAATTCACTAAAACACTCCTCCTTGTTGGAGGTAGGAGTTTTACGATTACAAAAGCCTTCGAAGCAAAAAGATAGAGAGACAAACCCTCTCTTCTATTAAAGTAAAATGCAACGAAAAGCCTCGATTAAAAAGAATTGCAATATTGAAAGCAATAACAAATTAAGATTATACCAACAACTAAACAAAAGAAACTTTAAGCTAGGGTTGTTGGCAGCACTTCGTTGTTGTAGTGTCGTCGGAGAGTTGCAGCGTAACGGAGGCTTTTGAGCACTTAGAATTGATGATGAAACCCTAGGTTTGGCCCTCCTTTTATAGCCTTTAAGCCCCTCAACGAATAGGTCTTCAACCAATCACAAATGGGCACAAAACTCCTTGAAAATTGGTGATAAAGCTTGACTCCTCGAGGCTGATTTTTGACCACCGGTTGAACTGGCCGGTTGAACTGGTCGGTTGAACTGATGGCCAGGATTTTTGACTACAATAAAGAGTTAGCTCAAAATATAAGCGGATTCGACGGCCACTTGCCATCCGATCTCAACATAGACCTTCCATGGGAAGTCTTGGGTCGGATCGTCGCCTAAGATCATCCCCGTAAAGAGGATACGACCTCACTTACGCTCGCACACACGAGCTTACCTCGATACTTACGTGTCACTTTTGCTTCCGGCCTTCCACTCGATTCCTTCGGCTCCCTCCGAAGTAACTCGAGTGTCGCTCGACCACCGCGGCTTCCTCCGGGTGTCGCTAGCCTTCAGCTCCAGCATTGAGACTTTTCTGCACACTTGATTTAGCTCGTGAGATAACAATATAAGCTTAACTTTATATCGTTTGCTATAATCAAAACTTAGGTTCGACTTAGGTGCCCACTGCACCAACACAATGACTCTCGTATCTACACACCAGGTGTCGATAGATAACACTGCTAAACATGTTTCAATGACTAGACCAAAAGATATACCTTTGTTCTGTTTGCTGTTGGGGCAGTCCTTCTTCCAGTGTCCAGTCTTCTTACAAATGAAGCACTTGCCTTTCGGCATCTTCACTCCTCGCTGAGTTCCTCCCACCGCCTTCATCTCATTTTATTTCTTCTTCTTCTTGCCTTTCGGCTTAGAAGTAGAAACCTTTTGGGTCACCACGGCATGTGCCTGAGCACTTTGACGAAATAGCCCCTCTGCCACCTGGAGTTCTGTCAGAAGTTTCGCCAACGAATAGAACCTATTGTTCATGTTGTAGTTTAGGCGAAACTGCTCAAAAGTCCTAGGTAGAGACTGGAGTATGATATCAACTTGGGTTTCCCCATCAATCTCAGCTCCAAGGACCTCCAACTCATTCAAATGAGCCATCATCTTGAGAATATGATCCCTTACGGGTGTTCCCTCGATCATGGTGGTTGTCATCAAGTTTCTCATGGCTTCTTGCCTCGCAGCCCGATTCTGGTGTCCAAAAAGTTCCATGAGATTGAGCATCATATCATAAGTAGTAGGCATGGCTTGATGCTGATGTTGCAGTACATTTGACATAGATGCCAAAATGTAACACCGCGCCATCTCATAGGTCTTGACCCACTTCTTATAGCTCTCTCTCTCCTTTTCCCCAGAATCATCTGCAGGCTTGGGAGGGCACTCTTCGAGGAGTACATATTTGTATTCCTCAGCAGTCAAGACAATGTCTAGATTCCTCTTCCAATCAACATAATTGCGTCCAGTAAGTTTGTTCTCTTTCAATATCACAGCAAGTGGGTTGAAAGTCATTTTGAAAGAAAACCTAAGAATCACATAAATCAAAACATTAGATTTCAAAAAATTATTGATTACTAAAACAATAAAATTTTAAAATCAACCAATACCTCAAAACACTGAGAATATCGTATGCCACGATAGTGTGGACATATACGAATTCTACATTTGTAAGAAGAGGTTTTACCCATTAATTTTACTATCTTGTCAACCTAACTTTTTGACAAGTAAAATTAATAGTTGGTTCCTCTTTGGCCCTACAAATAAAAGCAGTGACTCCGATGGAGAGGATACTTATATTTGTATCTAAGTGTTCACCATTACTCGGTACCAAGGTAATTATCTCGGGTTATGTGCCTTCCGATGGGGAAGTGCACACACTCCTTGATAATTCCCTATAACTATATTCGACCTTGTGATCCGCAAACAAACTCATCCGATGGGGAGGAAGGCACTCAGAGCCGACGCGCAAGTTTGTTTGCATCACTTGTCAAATCATAATGGAGGCCGTGGGAATTTATAAAAATATCCCTCTCCCACTTAGTAATTTGGAATTGAGGAATATTCTAGCCTACGACATGCATATCAAACAATAAGCAATAAATATGAAAAACAAATTATTTTCCAACTATTATGGCTTTTGTCTTCAATATGTCTCCCGTCGCATCGCCATCTCGTCCGCTCCTCCTACGCCATGTACGAGCCATCCAGAGATCCGAGCCGAGACTAAAAAATATTATAATTTACATCCATCGATCCTATACTCCACGAGGGAGTGTACATGAAATCTAGATCGAAAGTAAACTAAAATAGAAAGAGTGGCTAAACAGTGCCATATCTAATTTACAAAAAATTAAATACTAGCCTCGTCAACCCCGAGGATTCAACAAAATATACTATTACACATATACAATCACATACACACATATGGCCATAATAGTCGGATCTTATGCCTGCAACCAAAGAGTTAACCTACGCATATCCTTCTATTATCTGGCACATATAATATATGAAAAATGCATAAGAGTAACCGAATCCTAAACACACAAAACCGAAAACCGTGGCTCTGATACCACTTGAAGGTTTTGCCCGGAAGCTCTGGTACCACTTGTTGGGAGGGGAAACTTCGCTTCCCCTTTCAACTTGGTCGCTTGTTCATGGCGATCCCCTCTACATCCCCACATAAAAAAAATTTATCCTTGACAAGAGGGATTTCCCAAGCAACCTTGTCATCGTCTTGCTATTCGTTAAGAGTAGTCACTTGAACAAACTTGTTGTTCAAGCGACCAACCTCTATTTTGTGAATAACCGCGGAATAGACGATGTATGGATCGCCGGCTTTTGTGTTTATGTTCGGGTTCCAAGTATATTTAGCCACAAAACAGAATATATATCATGCATATAATTGAAAAGGAAATATAAACATGTAACAAATGAAAATAGAGAATCGATATACCTCTCGATCTTCTATTGTATGATCTTCCTCCTTTCGGACGTCGTGTGGGTGACGATCTACCAAAAGTTAAAGCTCCTAGACCACCAATCTTCTTTCCTTGCTCGTCCTAAGCAAGAGGAAGAATAGAAACAAGACTCTTTTCCTTCTTTCAACCAACCCAACAAGGAGAAGGGAGAAAAAGATGGTTGCCGGCCAAGAGCTTCAAGGGAGGACCCTAAGCCTTGGTTCCACCAGCCAAGGAGAAGGAGAAGAGCTACTTTGGATGGCAGCCAAGGGCTGGAAAGGCTTCTATGGGCGCCGGCCACCAATGGAGAAGAAGAAAACAAGGAAAGACTTTCCTTATTTGGTGCCGCCAAGCCCAAACCCTAATCTCCAAGCCTTGCCGCCAACTCCAAACTCCTATGCTTCCTTATTATTCTCCACACCAACCCTAAAGGCTCCTTTTATAGAGTTTAGGGATAAGCCTTGTTTTAATCTCCACCATTGGTTCTAAGGATTTAATCTCAACCGTCGGATCTAGAGATTTAATCTCAACCGTTGGATCTAGAGATTTAAACTCTACCATTGGATCTAGAGTTTTATTTCTATTCATTGGATCTAGGCATCTTGAGATATTAATAGGCTACAATAGGAACCATGAGGAGGAGTTGGATCTTGGCCACCCAATGGATCAAGCCCACATAATGTCCGATCCATTAATGATAATTCAATCAACTAAAGGATTATCATTGATCTACCTCACCAACCCTCATAAGTTAATATGGGCTCCATATATTATATGTACATTTTCTCTCCGTGTTTAAGATATAAAATGTCCGTCGATTAATTAATTTACTGACCATTAATTAATCAACATCTAACTCCATGAGTAGTACCACTCAACCTTTTCATCATGCCGGACCAAGTCCACCTGCAGGGTTTACATGATGAACCTTATGAGCTCCTCAAGGGGACATCATCATCCTAATATATAGGACATATTTTCCTTCTATAATCAATGGCACACCATATAAATAATATCATTTCCCAACTTATCGAGCCTATCGATTTAATTTATAAATCTCGCCCATTGGTAAATCAAAGATATGAATACTAAGTATATGTGGCCGTTATTATATCGGGATTAAGAGTATGTACAATATAATATCTGAGGTCTGATTCGATTATGTAGTCAGCAATAAATCGAATCACCTCTAAGTCGGTCCTGCTCAATATACACAAAGTGTACTAGTGTGATTCTATGGTCAAGACAAACCAACACCAAATCACACTATAACCATACCAATGGTTTGTCCAAAGCCATCTCGGTTGTGAGCCTATACTTTTACTTTACAAGGAGCCGATAACATGATCTCCCGTGTGACACCACACACCATGTTATCTACAATGTATTGTATTAGACAATATGCATAACCATAAAAATATGCAAACAATGATCATGTGATTCTTATTTCAAAATAAAGATATTCATACAAAAGATAAACTTTTCAGTATACATCCCAACAACGACATCTAAAAGGAGGAAGGACATACAATAGAAGACCAAGAGGTATAACGTTTGTTTATATTCTTTTGTAAGTTGTCTATATTTGTTCTTCAATTATATGATTGTTATATATTCTATTTTGTGGCTAAATATACTTGGACCCCGAATATAAACACAAAAGTTGGCGATCCGTACATCGTCTATTCCGCGGCTATTCGTAGAATAGAGGTTGGTGGCTTGAACAACAAGTTTGTTCAAGTGACCACTCTAATCGAATAGCACGACGATGAAACGGTTACTTGGGTAATCCCTCGTGTCAAGGATAAATTTTTTTTATCCGGGGACGTAGAAGGGTTTGCCATGAACAAGTGACCGAGTTGAAGTGGAAAGCAAAGTTTCCTACCTTCAAGTGGTATCAGAGCCACGGTTTTCGATTTTGTGTCTTTAGGATTCAGTTACTTTTATGCACTTTTCATATATTATATGTGCCGGATAATAGTAGGATATGCGTAGGTTAACTCTTTGGTGCAAGCATAGGATCCAACTATTATGGTCATATGTGTGTATGTGATTGTATGTGTGTAATTGTATATTTTGTTGAATCCTCGGGGTTGACGAGGATAGTATTTAATTTTTTGTAAATTAGATACGGCATTGTTTAGCCACCCTTTTTATTTTAGTTTACTTTCGATCTAGATTTCATGTACACTCCCTCGTGAAGTATAGGATCGATGGATGTAAATTAAAATATTTTTTCTCAGCTCGGATCTCTAGATGGCTTGTACATGGCGTAGGGAGGAGCGGACGAGATGACAATACGACGGGAGACATATTGAAGACAAAAGCCATAATAGTTCAAAATTTTTTTTTTTTCATATATATTGTTTATTGTTTGATATGTATGTCGTAGGATAGAAAATTCCTCAATTTCAAATTACTAAGTGGGAGAGGGATATTTTTATAAATTCCCACGGCCTCCATTACGAATTGATATGCGATGCAAACAAACTTGCGCATCGACTTTAAGTGCCTTCCTCCCCATCGAATGAGTTTGTTTGTAGATCACAAGGTGGAATATGGTTATAGGAAATTATTAAGGAGCATGTGTGCTTCCCCATCGGAAGGCACATAACCCGAGATAATTACCTTGGTACCGAGTAATGGTGAACACTTAGATACAAATATAGGTATCCTCCCCATCGGAGTCACTGCTTTTATTTGTAGGGCCAAAGAGGAACCAACTATTAATTTTACATGTCAAAAAGTTAGGTTGACAAGATAGAAAAATTAATGGGTAAAACCTCCTCTTACAAATGTAGAATTCATATACGTCCACACTATCGTGGCATACGATATTCTCGGTGTTTTGAGGTGTTGGTTGATTTTAAAATTTTATTGTTTGAGGAATCAATAATTTTTTGAAATATAATATTTTGATCTATGTGATTCTTAGGTTTTCTTTCAAAATGACTTTCAACCCGCTTGCTGTGATACTGAAAGAAAATAATCTTACTGGACCCAACTATGTTGATTGGAAGAGGAATCTTGATATTGTCTTAACTGTTGAGGAATACAAATATGTACTCCTCGAAGAGTGCCCTCCTAAGCCTGCGGATGATTCTGGGGAAAAGGAGAAGGAGATTTATAAGAAGTGGATCAAGGCCGATGAGATGGCGCGGTGTTACATTTTGGCATCTATGTCAAATGTACTGCAACATCAGCATCAAGCCATGCCCACTACTTATGACATGATGCTCAATCTCAAAGAGCTTTTCGGACACCAGAATCGGGTTGTAAGCAGGAAGGCATGAGGAACTTGATGACGACCACCATAATCGAGGGAACACTCGTGAGGGATCATGTTCTCAATATGATGGCTTATTTGAATGAGTTGGAAGTCCTCGGACCTGAGATCGATGGGGAAACCCAGGTCAATATAATTCTCCAGTCTCTACTTAGGAGTTTTGAGCAGTTTCGCCTAAACTACAACATGAACAAGAGGTTGTATTCGTTGGCAGAGCTTCTGATAGAACTCCAAGCGGCAAAGGGGCTATTTCGTCAGAGTGCTGATGCACAAGCCATCGTTGCCCAAAAGGTTTCTACTTCTAAGCCGAAAGGCAAGAAGAAGAAAAAACAAGCTGGGACAAAGGCGGTGAGAGGAACTCAGGGAGGAGTGAAGAAGCCGAAAGGCAAGTGCTTCACTTGTAAGCAGACTAGACACTGGAAGAAGGACTGCCCCAACCACAAGCAGAACAAAGGTATATCTTTTGGTCTAGTCGTTGAAACATGTTTAGCGATGTTATCTACCGGCACCTAGTGTGTAGATACGGGAGCCACTGATCATGTCTGCAATACTTTACAGAGGTTACAGGAAACCAGACGACTGGTTGAGGGGGAGATTACCGTATACTTGGGTGATGTCATGAAGGTGGTGGTTATCGCAGTGGGAGATGTTTATTTATCTTTTGAGAAAAATAAAGTTTTGGCTCTTAAGAATTGCCTTTATGTACCTTTATTTAGAAAGAATTTAATTTTGATTTCTAAATTGTTTATGGATGGATATTCTATTTCTTTTAATGACAGAGTTATTATAAGAAGGAATATGGAGATTATCTATTCGGGTGCATTGATAGGAAATTTATACACACTTGAACCAAAAGCTCCCACGATGCAAATAGAAGTTAATAACTAATCTTCTAATTCCAATAAAAGAAAAGAACCTTCGAAGATAAACCAAACATATCTTTGGCATCTATGACTTGGTCATATTAACCTAAGCAGAATTCAAAGGTTGATAGCTGATGGACCTTTGGGCTCATTAGTGGTGAAAGATTTCCCAACCCACGAATCTTGCTTGGAGGGTAAGATGACCAAGAGGCCTTTTAAGGCCAAGGGGTATAGAGCCAAAGATGTGTTAGAATTGGTTCATTCTGATTTGTGTGGTCCTATGTCTATCCAGGCAAGAGGTAGTTTTGAGTATTTCATCTCTTTTATAGACGATTACTCGAGATATGGATACATTAACTTGATGCGTCGCAAGTCTGAATGCTTTGACAAGTTTAAAGAATTCAAGGCTGATGCGGAGAAACGTCAAGGTAAAAGTTTCAAGACACTACGATCTGATCGTGGTGGTGAGTACCTCTTGGGAGAGTATAGGAATTACTTATCAGAGGCCGGGATTCAATCCCAATTGTCTGCATCTGACACACCCCAGCAGAATGGTGTTGCACAGCGAAGGAATAAGACTCTTATGGAGATGGTTAGATCGATGATGAGTTATTCTGAGTTGCCAGATTCGTTTTGGGGATATGCTCTAGATACAACAGTGTATATTCTGAACTTGGTCCCATCTATATAAGTGCCTTCTACTCCCATAGAATTGTGAACTGGGTGAAAGCGTAGTCTAAGACATATTCGGATTTGGGGGAGTCTAGCACATGTGCTGAAGGTTGATGCTGGTAAGTTGGAACCTTGTACAGAAGTGTGGAAGTTCGTTAGCTATCCTAGAGGAACAAAAGGTGGTTTGTTTTATAGTCCTAGAGATCACAGGGTGATCGTTAGCACGAACGCCAGATTTCTAGATGAAAACTATGTGATGAACCACAAGCCCATGAGTAAGATTGTTCTGGAGGAATTGAAAGGGGAATTCACTTCTTCAGTACCACCGGTACAAGAGGACATACCAGAAGTCACTGCACCGCGTGTCACAGAGGATACACAGGTGATACCTCATCATAGTGGGAGGGTTATGAGACAGCCTGATAGATTCATGTTCTTGGGAGAATCTTCTGATTTGATCCCTGGCGAACATGAACCTGATCCTTGGACATATGACGAGGCAATCCAAGATAAAGATGTGGTATCTTGGCAAAGTGCAATGAATACTAAGATTGAATCTATGGATTTGAATCAGGTCTGGGAGCTAGTAGAACCACCTGATGGTGTAAAAACCATTGGATGCAAGTGGATCTACAAAAGAAAGAGTGGAATAGACGGGAAGGTTGAGACCTTCAAAGAAAGGCTTTTTGAGAAGGGGTATACTCAGAAAGAGGGTATCGATTATGAGGAGACGTTTTCGCCGGTATTCATGCTTAAGTCTATCCGGATTCTCTTATGCATTGCAGCTCATATGGATTATGAGGTGTGGCAGATGGATGTCAAGATAGCTTTCCTTAATGGAAGTATTGAGGAAAACATCTATATGAAGCAACCAGAGGGATTCATTGAAAAGGGCCAAGACCATCTTGTGTGTAAGCTTAATTGGTCCATTTATGTTAGGGCAATCTCTTGCCGTAATATGGTTTTGATGGTGTGGCAAAGGGTTTAAGTTAGTGTGTTATGTTGATTTGATATGTGCGTTGAAGTCGTGCAGGACTTAGTAATTCGTACATGGAGCCGTGGCATGACTCGTGCCTTGAGTCGGTGAAGGATAGCTTTGCGGAAGCCGTGCGCTTGGAGCATCCGAGGGACCGCCGGACGAGAAACTTGGAGTGAAGACGGAGGAAGTAGACTTCGAGGCAAGAGACGTGAAGGAGAATTGCAGAGTCATGCGCCTGATGCTGCCGAGGGACGTGGCCGAGAACGAAGAGAACTTCGAAGGCGAAGGACTCCGAGAGATGAGAGTGAGCGATTGTAACCCGGGAAGGGTAGCTCTTAGGTGAAACTTGGCCATTTGGCCAAGTGTCAGATGGGTTTTTCGACACCGATCGCCATGTCATGGCAATGATCGCTTCCGAGTCGAGTGTAGTTCGACTAGTATACGCGATCGGATTAGGCGCAGCCGATCGCCAACGTGGGCCGATCGATGCCAAGATCCGGTCGACCATCAAGGCGACGAGTCAATAGGGTTTTCGCCAGAACCGTAGCCGATCGCGATTACGGAGAGCAATGATCGATGAGGTCCATCAGTCGACTGCCAAGAGTTCCGTTGGACTACAACGGTCGGGATCCGACGTGTTCGGAGGTCGCGAGTGACGGCAATGATCGCCAAGGGCGGCTGATCGATGGCGGCCAACGGGAAGAAATCAGCCCTCTCTATAAAAAGAGAGGGTGTAAGCCTTTGAGAGGCTAATGCTTATGCTCTAAGTGATCTTCCTAGTGCCCCACAAGCTCTAAACTCTTCTTACTTGTTTTTACTCTATTCTATTTATAAGAAGAGTGATCTTGATTGTAAAGGTTACCTCCACCAATAGTGATTGGCTTTGGAGGAGTGATTCACCTCGGACGAATCGGGATTGTGGATTAGCGGCGTAGCCGTGAACCACATTACATTCTTTATTAGCGATTGTTTTCTCGTATTTCTATTTGTTTGTCTTTATTAGTCTTCCGCTTGCGCTAATTTGTTTTGTAGATGAGCAAATACCGACATCCAAACGAAAAGGGATATTCAGCCCCCTCTAGCCGGTCGTACTGATCCCCTACAAGTGGTATCAGAGCCAAGGAAAGCTTGTCGAGGACTAAGCGCCACAACAAGCAAATTTTCAAAATGGCCGGCTCAAACATCCACCCACCGAAGTTCGACGGCGAATTCTCTTGGTGGAAAAAGAGAATGGAGGTATTCTTCGAGACCGATTTTGATATCATGCTTATAATGGAAAATGGTTTCGAGTTGCCTAGGGATGAAAGGGGTGACCCAATTGAAAAATCACGTTGGACTAAGAAGCAAAGAGAGGAGCACCTTGCAAACTCAAAGGCAAAACATCATCTTCTCAATGTGCTCCCTCAACAAGAGATCAACCGTATCGGAGAGTGTGCTAGCGCCAAAGAGATGTGGGAAAAGCTTGTAGAACTCCATGAAGGCACATCCGAGGCCAAGCTAGCTAGGAGAGACCTCCTCCGCTCCCAACTATCAAACATCAAATTAGAAAAGGGAGAAAAGGTAACTTCATTGCATTCTAGGTTTAAAGAAATATTAATTGGGCTAACAAGTGTAGGTGAGAAGCTATCAAACCGGGATATGGTAATGAAGGCCATAGATGCCTTTCCCCGGTCCTCAAAATGGAGCTCCATGGTGGACTCATTTTACATCTCCAAGAACTTGGAAGTAAGTACCTTGGAGGAATTTTTCTCAACAATGGAGCTTCACGAAACTAGGCTTGAAGGAATACAAGAAGAGCCTAGAATTCAACCCTCAAGAGGAGTAGCATTGATGGCAAACAAGGGAAGAAGAAGATGGATATTCCCTCCTCCTCCGATGACGGCCGCCTTCCTCCTCCTCCATGGATAGCACCAAGAAGCCTATATGGTAAGGAAGGTAAGAGCATTTAAGAATTTTAGATTTGATAAATCTAATGATAGGAATAGAAGACCAAGGGGGAAGGTCATATGCTACAATTGCCAAGGAGAGGGGCACATAAGGGACAATTGTCCTCTCCTAAACAAGAGCAAGGAAGAGAGGAAAAAGAAAGAAGAAAAGAAGAAGAAAAAGGGGAGCAAGAAAAAGAAGGAAGAGGAGAAGAAGACAAAAGAAAAGGGGAAGACTAAAGCTCTCAAGGCAAGGACTTGGGATGACCCATCCTCATCCTCCTCATCATCATCGGATGAGGAGAATGCCTTTGTCACCAATTTGGCCTTGATGGCCTTTGATGACTTGGATTTCTCTTCATCCGAAAATGAAAGATCAAGCTCAAGTGGGGAGAGCTCAAATGAAGGGGGAGCTTCTACATCCTCATCATCCGAAGAAGAAGAGGACATGGAAACTATGGTAACGAAAGCCTCTCCTAAGAAAATAGTTTCCATAATTTGTAGTTTAACTAAGGACTTATTTGGAATGAAAAAGAAAAATAAAAGCATGCTTAATCAAATTAAGACATTGGAAAATAAGCTAGAAAATGCATGCTTAAATGATAATATTTCTTCTAGCTTAAATGATGCATGCTCACATGACTATATGCCTTTGGATGTTAATGATGCATGCATAGAGGAAAATAGGGCTTTAAGGGAAAAGGTAGATTATTTAACAAAAGCCCTAGAAAAATTCACAATTGGCTCCAACACATTGAACATGATCTTAGGGAGCCAAAGAGCTAGTTTCAACAAAAAGGGCCTAGGCTACAAGGAAAAGAAAAATGAAAAGGCCTACAAATGCCTTATAGCTAGGGGACAAGATAAGAAGAAGGTAATAGCTAGAAAATGGATCCCCAAGGAATACTTAGTGAACCTAATAGGAAAGAAATTATTTTGGGTTCCAAAATCCATCCTTAAGGGTTAGGATAACTCTAGGGTAGTCAACCATATATACCTAACCTATATCATATTTTGGTTGACTTAGGATGACGGGACAACATTTTTTTTAGATAGTGTTGGGTGATGATAACGTGCCCATAAATAGATAATATTGCTTAAATCATGATGATTGATGTAATTCCTATGTATATTTGCAATCATGATTTATGTTTTTGAAATTTGGCACGTTATCATGAGAAATAGGTTTGAATCATGCTTTAGGTGATACTTTGTTTATTATCATCATATAATACCTAATGCATGATTATAATTTGATGAAAACATGTATTTCATGATCATTATGTGAAATTGATTCATATATGTCATTATGATAATGTTAATTGTTAGGTTGATACTTAACCATGATAGAATTGCATGAATATATTGGTTAAGTATATACAAATACCCCCTAGGATGCATCTCACGCTCACTATAGGCTAACTTGATTGCAAACTTAGCATGGGTGAGATGTTAGGATGATACAAATGTCCACTAATGCCTATGGCATTTAGATGGTCATTTAAAGTATCAACATAGCAATAATAGACCAATCATGGGGAAGGCTTATGTTTAATTCATAGACATATTGCCCAAAGATCATGGTTGGATATTTCATATGTTTTCAAAACAATTTCTTACTTTAAAATACATGTATTCATGTTTTGAAACAATTGGATGCAAGACTGGGTGTTAAAATGGATACTCTTATGATCAAAAACCTAGTAGTTTTTAAAGCTTTTGGATTCTTGGCAAATATGTAGAAATATAATGATTTTTCATGAAAACCTATTTTTCACTGATAGATATACTTAAAAGAAATATGTTCCCCAAATTTCATGACTTTTCGAATTTTCTGGAATTAATAGTGCATTTCTGAAATTCATCCGAAAATCGAAATTATTCTGTGCCCATAATCGATAGCAATGATCGATGGATCGGAATAATGAACAAGAATCTGATAACCTGATTTTATCAGGTTTTGACTGATTTTAGTGTAATGTTTCTCTTTATACTTGATGCCATGAGCTTATAACTTAGTGTTAATCTTTTTGATGGTGTCAAAGGGGGAGAAATAATTATGTTTAAGTTAATTATTTTAGGGGGAGAAATATATGATAGGGGGAGAAAATTTGCATAGAGAGTTTCATGGATTAAGGGGGAGTTGCATGTTGTTATATCATGTTTATCTTTACATGCTTTCTTACCTTAGAATTTATATCAAATGTTTTTATCTAACTTAAACGGATTGCCACACATCAAAAAGGGGGAGATTGTTAGGGCAATCTCTTGCCGTAATATGGTTTTGATGGTGTGGCAAAGGGTTTAAGTTAGTGTGTTATGTTGATTTGATATGTGCGTTGAAGTCGCGGCAGACTTAGTAATTCGCACATGGAGCCGTGGCGAAGTTTCACATCTCATGACTCGTGCCTTGAGTCGGTGAAGGATAGCTTTGGAAGCTGCAGGCGCTTGGAGCATCCGAGGGATCACGGACGAGAAGCTTGGAGTGAAGCCGAGGAAGTAGACTTCGAGGCAAGAGACGAAGGAGCATTGCAGAGCCGGCACTGATGCTACCGAGGACGTGGCGAACGAAGAGAGAACTTCAAGGCGAAGGACTCGAGAGATGAGAGTGCGCGATTGTCACCCGGGGAGGGGTAGCTCTTAGGTGAAACTTGGCCATTTGGCCAAGTGTTATGGTTTTTTTCGACACGATCGCCATGTCATGGCCGATCGCCCGAGTCGAGTGTAGTTCTCCGTATACGATCGATCGATTGCGGGCGCTAGCCGATCGCCATACGTGGGCAATGATCGCAAGACATCATGATCGCTGAAGGCCGAATGATCGTCAATAGGTTTTGGCCACAGAACCGTCAGAGCCGATCGGGCCCGATTACGGGAAGCAGCCGATCGATGAGGTCCATCGATCGACGCCAAGAGTTCCGTTGGACTACAGCGGTCGGGATCCGACGTGTTCGAGGCCGCTAGTAGTGAAGCGCGATCGCCAAGGGCGCAATGATCGATGGCGGCAACGGAAGAAATCAGCCCTCTCTATAAAAAGAGAGGGTGTAATCCTTTGAGAGGCTAATGCTTATGCTCTAAGTGATCTTCCTAGTGCCCCACAAGCTCTAAACTCTTCTTACTTGTTTTTACTCCATTCTATTTGTAAGAAGAGTGATCTTGATTGTAAAGGTTACCTCCACCTAGCTTGGTGCAAAGGAGAGACCAATAGTGATTGGCTTTGGAGGAGTGATTCACCTCGGACGAATCGGGATTGTGGATTAGCGGCGTAGCCGTGAACCACGTTACATTCTTTGTTAGCGATTGTTTTCTCGTATTTCTATTTGTTTGTCTTTATTAGTCTTCCGCTTACGCTAATTAGTTTTGTAGACGAGCAAATACCGGCATCCAAACGAAAAGGGCTATTCACCCCCCTCTAGCCGGCCGTACCGATCCCCTACAATTTATGGATTGAAGCAAGCTTCGAGGTCTTGAAACATCCGCTTTGATAAGGTAATCCAGTATTATGGATTTATTCAAAGTCTGGATGAGTCTTGTGTATACAAGAGATGTGATGGAAACGTAGTGGTATTTCTTGTACTATACGTAGATGATATTTTGTTAATTGGCAACAATGTCAAGGTATTATCGGACGTAAGGGTATGTTTATCCAAAAAGTTTGATATGAAGGACTTGGGAGAAGTGGGACACATCCTTGGGATCAAGGTTATAAGGGATCGCAAGAAAAGGATGTTGTGCTTGTCTCAAGCTTCATACATAGACACTATTATGGATCGTTTTAGCATGCAAAACTCGAAGAAAGGTTTTTTATGTAGGGATGTATACTGAAAAGTCTATCTTTTGTATGAACATCTTTTATTTTGAAATAATAATCACATGATCATTGTTTGCATATTTTTATGGTTATGCAATATTGTCTCATACTTTACATTGTAGATAACATGGTGTGTGGTGTCACACAGGAGATCATGTTATCGGCTCCTTGAAAAGTATAAGTAAAGGCTCACAACCGAGATGACTTTGGACAAACCATCGGAATGGTTGTAGTGTGATTTGGTATTGGTTTGTCATGACCATAGAATCACACTAGTGTACTTTGTGTGTATTGAGCAGGACCGATATAGAGGTGATTCGATTTATTGCTGACTACATAATCGAATCGGACCTCAGATATTATTTAGTACATGCTCTTAATTCCGATATAATAATGGGCACATATACTTAGTACTCATCTCTTTGATTTACCAATGGGGGAGATTTATAGATTAAATCGATAGACTCGGTAAGTTGGGAGATGATATTATTTATATGGTGTGTCGTTGATTATAGGAGGAAACTGTGTCCTATATACTAGGATGATGATGTCCCCTTGAGGAGCTCATAAGGTTCATCATGTAAACCCTACAGGTGGACTTGGTCCGACTTGATGAAAAGGTTGAGTGGTACTACTCAAGGAGTTAGATGTTGATTAATTAATGGTCAGTAAATTAATTAATCGACGGACATTCGAGATCTTAAACACGGGGAGAAAATGTACAAATAATATATGGAGCCCATATTATCATATGGGGGTTGGTGAGGTAGATCAATGATGAACCTTTAGTGGATTGGATCATCATTAGTGGATCGGACTTTATGTGGACTTGATCCATGGGTGGGCAAGACCCAACTCCTCCTCATGGTCCCTAATGTAGCCTATTAACACCTCATGATGCTTAGATCCAAAGGATAGAAACAAATCTCAAGATCCATTGGTAGAGATTAAATCTCTAAGATCCGACGGTTGAGATTAAATCTCTAGATCCAACGGTTGAGATTAAATCCCTAGAACCAATGGAGGAGATTAATTCATGACTTATCCCCAAACTCTATAAAAGGAGGCATGGGGTTGGCATGAACATCAACAAGAGGAGAGCTAGGGTTTGGGAGGCAAGGAGCAATGCTATTTGAGATAGGATTGGGATTAGGGTTTTGAGGCTAGGGTGACACCAAATAAGGAAGGTTCTTTCTCTCTTCTTCTTCCTCTTTGTGCCAACGTCCAGCAGCCTTTTCCATCTCTTTTCCAACCTTAGCCGGCGCCCAAAGTCCCCTTCTTCTTCTCCTTAGGTGGTGGAAACAAGATATAGGGTTTCCCTTGGTGTCTTGGTAGTTTTCCACCATCTCCTTCTCCTTCTAGTTGGCCGGTGGCAAGGACTTTCATAGCTCCTTGTTGGTTGAGTTTTGGAAGGAGAAAAACATTGTTTCTCTTCTTCATCTTGCTTGGGAAAATCAAGGAAGGAAGTTTTGCGATCTAGGAGCTTCGACTTTTGGTGGATCATCGCCCACACGACGTCCAAAAGGAGGAAGGTCATACATTAGAAGACCAAGAGGTATACCTATTCTTCTTTCTCTTTTATTCATTGCTTGTTTTTATTTTACAAATATAAGCATGTTATATTTCTGTAAATAGGCTAAATAATACTTGGATCTCGAGTATAAACACAAAAACCGGTGATCCGGGCATCGTCTATTCCGCGGCTACTCGTAGAATAGAGGATGGTCGCTTGAACAACTAGTTTGTTCAAGTGACCTCTCTAAACGAATAGCACGACGATGACTTGGTTGCTTTGGGAATCCCTTTTGTCTATGATTAAATTTTTAATCCGGGGACATCAAAGGGATCACCATGGTCAAGCAACCGAGGTGAAGGGGAAGCGAAGTTTCCCCTCACGGACTCGACAAGGCAAATCCCTTCAATTGGTATCAGAGCCAAGGTTTCCGGTTTTGTGTGTTTAGGATTCGGTTAATTTTTATGCACTTTTCATATATTATATGTGTTGGATAATAGTAGGATATGCGTAGTTTAACTCTTTGGTTGCAGGCATAAGATCCGACTATTATGGCCATATGTGTGTATGTGATTGTATGTGTGTAAATATTTATTTTGTTGAATCCTCGGGGTTGACGACGCTAGTATTTAGTTTTTGGTAAATTAAATACGACATTGTTTAGCCGCTCTTTATTTTATTTTACTTTCGATCTAGATTTCATGTACACTCCCTCGTGGAGTATAGGATCGATGGATGTAAATTATAATAGGATTTAGTCTCGGCTCGGATCTCCGGATGGCTTGTACATGACGTAGGAGGAGCATACGAGATGGCGATGCGACGGGAGTCATATTGAAGACAAAAGCCATAATAGTTGGAAAATAATTTATTTTTCATATTTATTGCTTTTTGTTTGATATGCATGTCGTAGGCTAGGAAAATTCCTCAATTTCAAATTACTAAGTGGGAGAGGGATATTTTTATAAATTCCCGCGGCCTCCATTACAATTTGACAAGTGATGCAAACAAACTTGCGCATCGGCTCTAAGTGCCTTCCTCTCCATCGGATGGGTTTGTTTGCGGATCACAAGGTCCAATATGGTTATAGGAAATTATCAAGGAGCGTGTGTACTTGCCCATCGTAAGGCACATAACCCGAGATAATTACCTTGGTACCGAGTAATGGTGAACACTTAGATACAAATATAAGTATCTAAAACCTCCTCTTACAAATGTAGAATTCGTATACGTCCACACTATCGTGGCATACGATATTCTCGGTGTTTTGAGGTGTTGGTTGATTTTAAAATTTTATTGTTTGAGGAATCAATAATTTTTTGAAATCTAATGTTTTGATTTATGTGATTCTTAGGTTTTCTTTCAAAATGACTTTCAACCCACTTGCTGTGATACTGAAAGAGAACAAACTTACTGGACCCAACTATGTAGATTGGAAGAGGAATCTAGACATTGTCTTGACTGCTGAGGAATACAAATATGTACTCCTCGAAGAGTGCCCTCCCAAGCCTGCATATGATTCTGGGGAGAAGGAGAGAGAGAGCTATAGGAAGTGGATCAAGGCCGATGAGATGGCACGGTGTTATATTTTGGCATCTATGTCAAATGTACTCCAACATCAGCATCAAGCCATGCCCACTGCCTATGATATGATGCTCAATCTCAAGGAGCTTTTCGGACACCAGAATCGGGCTGCGAGGCAAGAGGCCATGAGAAACTTGATGACGACCACCATGATCGAGGGAACACCCGTGAGGGATCATGTTCTCAAGATGATGGCTCATTTGAATGAGCCGGAGGTCCTAGGAGCCGAGATCGATGGGGAAACCTGTGTCGATATCATATCCGGGCTCTACTAGGAGTTTTGAGGCTACCAACTACAACATGAACAAGAGGTTGTATTCATTAGCGGAACTTCTGACAGAACTCTAGGCGGCAGAGGGACTATTTCGTCAGAGTGCTCAGGCGCATGCCGTGATGACCCAGAAGGTTTCTACTTCTAAGCTGAAAGGCAAGAAGAAGAAGAAACAAACCAGGGAGAAGGCGGTGGGAGGTACTCAGGTAAGAGTGAAGAAGCCGAAAGACAAGTGCTTCACTTGTAAGCGAACTGGACACTGGAAGAAGGACTTCCCCAACCGCAAGAACAAAGGTATATCTTTTGGTCTAGTCGTTGAAACATGTTTAGTGGTGTTATCTACCAGCACCTGGTGTGTAGATACGGGAGCCACTGATCATGTCTGCAATACTTTGCAGGGGTTCTAGGAAACCAGACGACTGGCTGAGGGGGAGATCACCGTGTACTTGGGCGATGCCATGAAGGTGGCGGCTGTTGCAGTGGGAGATGTTCATTTATCTTTTGAGAAAAATAAACTTTTGGTTCTTAAGAATTGCCTTTATAAGCAATACGCAACTGAACGATTAATTTGTTTCTAAATTATTTATGGATGGATATTCTATTTTTTTTTAATGACAGAGTTGTTATAAGAAGGAATAGAGACATTATCTGTTCGGGTACATTGATAGGAAATTTGTATACACTGGAACCAAAACCTCCCACGATGCATATTGAAGTTAATAACTCATCTTCTAATTCCAATAAGAGAAAAGAACCTTCGAAGATGAACCAAACATATCTTTGGCATCTTAGGCTTGGTCACATTAACCTAAGCAGGATTCAAAGGTTGATAGCTGATGGACCTTTGGGTTCATTAGTGGTGGAGGATCTCCCAACCTGTGAATCTTGCTTGGAGGGTAAGATGACCAAGAGGCCTTTTAAGGCCAAGGGGTATAGAGCCAAAGATGTGTTAGAATTGGTTCATTCTGATTTGTGTGGTCCCATGTCTATCCAGGCTAGAGGTGGTTTTGAGTATTTCGTCTCTTTTATAGACGATTACTCAAGATATGGATACATTTACCTGATGCGCCACAAGTCTGAATGCTTTGACAAGTTCAAAGAATTCAAGGTTGATGTGGAGAAACGTCAAGGTAAAAGTATCAAGACACTACGATCTGATCGTGGTGGTGAGTACCTCTTGGGAGAGTTTAGGAACTACTTATCAAAGGATGTGATTCAATCCCAATTGTCACTGGCACACCCAGAATGGTGTAGCGGAGGCGAAGGAATAGGACTCTTATGGAGATGGTTAGATCGATGATGAGTTATTACGAGTTGCGGTTTCGTTACGGGATATGCTCTAGAATCTGGTGTACATTCTGAACTTGGTTCCATCTAAATCAGTGCCTTCTACTCCCACAGAGTTGTGGACTGGGCGAAAGCCTAGTCTAAGACATATTCGGATATGGGGGAGTCCAGCACATGTGCTGAAGGCAGATGCTGGTAAGTTGGAACCTCGTACAGAAGTACGCTTGTTCGTTGGCTATCCTAGAGGAACGAAGGGTGGCTTGTTTTATAGTCCTAGAGATCAGAGGGTGATCGTTAGCACGAACGCCAGATTTCTAGAGGAAGACTATGTGATGAGCCACAAGCCCAAGAGTAAAATTGTTCTGGAGGAGTTAAAAGGGGAAGTCACTTCTTTAGTACCGGCGGTACAAGAGGATATACCACATGTCACTGCACCGTGTGTCACAGAGGATACACAGGTGATACCTCGTCGTAGTGGTAGGGTTGTGAGACAGCCTGATAGATTCATGTTCTTGGGAGAATCTTCTGATTTGGTCACTGTCGAACATGAACTGATCCTGGACATATGATGAGGCAATCCAAGATAAAGATGCATTATCTTGGCAAAAGTGTAATGAAAGATTGAATCTATGGATTCAAATCAGTCTAGGAGCTAATAGAACCACCTGATGGTGTAAAAACCATTGGATGCAAGTGGATCTACAAAAGAAATAGAGGAATAGATGGGAAGGTTGAGACCTTCAAAGCGAGGCTTGTTGCGAAGGGGTATACTCAGAAAGAGGGTATCGATTATGAGGAGACCTTTTCATTAGCCATGCTTAAGTCTATCCGGATTCTCTTATGCATTAGCTCATATGGATTATGAGGTGTGGCGGATGGATGTCAAGACAACTTTCCTTAATGGAAGTCTTGAGGAAAACATCTACATGAAGCAACGGAGGATTCATTGCTAAAGGGCAAAGAGCATCTTGTATGTAAGCTTAATCGGTCCATTTATGGATTGAAGCAAGCTTGAGTCTTGGAACATCCGCTTTGATGAGGTGATCCAGTCTTATGGATTTATTCAAAGTCGGATGAGTCTTGTGTATACAAGAGATGTGACTGAACGTAGTGGTATTTCTTGTACTATACGTAGATGACATTTTGTTGATTGGCAACAATATCAAGGTGTTATCGGACGTAAGGGTATGGTTGTCAAGCAGGTTTGATATGAAGGACTTGGGAGAGGTGGGACACATCCTTGGGATCAAGGTTATAAGGGATCGCGGGAAAAGGATGTTGTGCTTATCCCAAGCTTCATACATAGACACGATTATAGGCGTTTTAGCATGCGGAACTCAAGAAGGGTTTTCTACCTTTGGCATGGAGTTCCTTTATCTAAGGAGATGTGTCCTAGATCATCAGGAGATAGAGGAGATGAAGCGGTTCCTTATGCTTGGCGGTAGGAAGCCTCATGTATCGATGCTATGCGAGACGGATATCTGCTTTCGTGGGCATGGTCGTGAGATATCGAGTAATCCATGACAGGACATTGGGTGCGGTAAAGTATATATTGAAGTACACGAGAAGGACTAGGGATTATATCTTGGTTTCGGGCGGACCAATTACTCCACAATGGGTTACAGTTAGACTTCCAATCTTATAGGGATAGCGATGTAAGTCTACCTCGGGTTTTGTGTTTACTTTGGGAGGTGGAGCCATTGTATGGAGGAGTGTCAGCAAAGTGCGTGTGGACTCCACCATGGAAGTAGTATGTGGCGACCTCGAGGCCAAAGAAGTGTATGGCTCAGGAACTTCTTGATGGACTTGGATGTGATTCTGGTTTGCCCGAACTATCACAATTTATTGTGATAATAGTGTGCGATTGCAAACTCAAGGAACCACGAGCCCATAAGGCTAGTAAACACATAGGCGCAAGTACCACACTTATAGAAATCGTAAAGAGAGGAGAAGTTGTTGTGGCCAAGATTGCATCGGAGGATAACTGGCGGATCCTTTCACTAAGGCCCTTCGAGAGCTTTTGATAGGCATGTGGAGGGAATGGGGATCAGATGTATGGCACTTTGAGAACAGCATAGTCTTTTAGTATAAGTGCGAGATTGTAGGGATGTATACTGAAAAGTCTATCTTTTGTATGAACATCTTTTATTTTGAAATAAGAATCACATGATCATTGTTTGCATATTTTTATGATTATGCAATATTGTCTCATACTTTACATTGTAGATAACATGGTGTGATCATGTTATCGGCTCCTTGAAAAGTATAAGTAAAGGCTCACAACCGAGATGGCTTTGGACAAACCATCGGAATGGTTGTAGTGTGATTTGGTATTGGTTTGTCTTGACCATAGAATCACACTAGTGCACTTTGTGTGTATTGAGCAAAACCGATATAGAGGTAATTCGATTTATTGCTGACTACATAATCGAATCGGACCTCAGATATTATTTAGTACATGCTCTTAATCCCGATATAATAATGGGCACATATACTTAGTACTCATCTCTTTGATTTACCAATGGGCGAGATTTATAGATTAAATCGATAGACTCGGTAAGTTGGGAGATGATATTATTTATATGGTGTACCGTTGATTATAGGAGGAAACCGTGTCCTATATATTATGATGATGATGTCCCCTTGAGGAGCTCATAAGGTTCATCATGTAAACCCTGCAGGTGGACTTGGTCCGACTTGATGAAAAGGTTGAGTGGTACTACTCAAGGAGTTAGATGTTGATTAATTAATGGTCAGTAAATTAATTAATCGACGGACATTCAAGATCTTAAACACGGGGAGAAAATATACAAATAATATATGGAGTCCATATTATCATATGGGGGTTGGTGAGGTAGATCAATGATGAATCTTTAGTGGATTGGATCATCATTAGTGGATCGGACTTTATGTGGGCTTGATCCAAGGGTGGCCAAGACCCAACTCCTCCTCATGGTCCCTAATGTAGCCTATTAACACCTCATGATGCTTAGATCCAAAGGATAGAAACAAATCTCAAGATCCATTGGTAGAGATTAAATCTCTAAGATCTGATGGTTGAGATTAAATCTCTAGATTCGACGGTTGAGATTAAATCCCTAGAACCAATGGAGGAGATTAATTCATGACTTATCCCCAAACTCTATAAAAGGAGGCATGGGGTTGGCGTGAATATCAACAAGAGGAGAGCTAGGGTTTGGGCGGCAGGGACCAATCCTATTTGAGATAGGATTGGGATTAGGGTTTTGAGGCTAGGGTGGCACCAAATAAGGAAGGTTCTTTCTCTCTTCTTCTTCCTCTTTGTGCCAACGTCCAGCAGCCTTTTCCATCTCTTTTCCAGCCTTATCCGGCACCCAAAGTCCCCTTCTTCTTCTCCTTAGGTGGTGTAAACAAGATATAGGATTTCCCTTGGTGTCTTGGTAGTTTTCCACCATCTCCTTCTCCTTCTAGTTGGCCGGCGGCAAGGACTTTCATAGCTCCTTGTTGGTTGAGTTTTGGAAGGAGAAAAACATTGTTTCTCTTCTTCCTCTTGCTTGGGAAAAGCAAGGAAGGAAGTTTTGCGATCTAGGAGGTTCGACTTTTGGTGGATCGTCGCCCACACGACGTCCAAAAGGAGGAAGGTCATACATTAGAAGACCAAGAGGTATACCTATTCTTCTTTCTCTTTTATTCATTGCTTGTTTTTATTTTACAAATATAAGCATGTTATATTTCTATAAATAGGCTAAATAATACTCGGATCCCGAGTATAAATACAAAAATCGGTGATCCGGGCATCGTCTATTCTGCGGCTACTCGTAGAATAGAGGATGGTCGCTTGAACAACTAGTTTGTTCAAGTGACCTCTCTAAACGAATAGCACGACGATGACTTGGTTGCTTTGGGAATCCCTTTTGTCTAGGATTAAATTTTTTAATCCAGGGACATCGAAGGGATCACCATGGTCAAGCAACCGAGGTGAAGGGGAAGCGAAGTTTCCCCTCACGGACTCGACAAGGCAAATCCCTTCATTCTACCTTTCAGGCATGGAGTTCCTTTATCTAAGGAGATGTGACCTAAAACATCTGAGGAGATAGAGGAGATGAAGGCGGTTCCTTATGCTTCGTTAGTAGGAAGCCTCATGTATACGATGCTAAGGATATACCTTTCTGCAGTAGATGGTTGAGAGATCGAGACGAGTAACATTAGATAAGCATATATTGAAGTACCTGAGAAGGACTTGGGATTATATGCTAGTACTGAAGTAGTCCAATTACTCCTGTGGGTTATCTGGGTCGACTTCAATCGGGGGGATACGATAAGTCTCAGGTTTTGTTTTTTACTTTGGGAGGTGGAGCCATTGTATGGAGAGTGTGGAAATCATTAGTGGAAGGTAGTGAAGTATGTATGGCCTCTAAACTAAAGAAGCTATATGGGTCAGGAACTTCTTGATGGACTTGGATGTGATTCTTGGTTTGCCCCACAATCAATTGTGATAACGATTCTACTCGAAGGAACCACGAGCCCGTAAGTAAAAGTAAAAGACAAGTACCACATGATATGAGAAATCGTAAAGCGAGGAGAAGTTGTTGCGGCCAAGATTGCATGAGAGGATAACCTGACAGATCCTTTCACTAAGGCCCTTCCAGCGAGAGCTTTTGATAGGCATGTGGAAGTAATGCAAATTAGATGTATGACAGTATGAGGATAGCATAGTCTTTTAGTATAAGTGGGAGACTGTTGGGATGTATACTAAAGAGTCTAACTTTTGTATAAACATCTTTATTTTTGAAATAACCATCACATGATCATTGTTTGCATATTTATGGTTTTGCATATTGTCTAATACATTATATTGTAGATAACATGGTGTATAGTGTCACATGGGAGATCATGTTATTAGTTCCTTATAGAGTATAAGTAGAGGCTCACAATCGAGATAATTTTGGGATACCATTGGTATGGTTGTAGTGTGATTTGGTATTGGTTTGTCTTGACCATAGAATTACACTAGTACGCTTTGTGTGTATTGAGCAGGACCGACTTAGAGGTGATTCAATTTATTGTTGACTACATAATTGGTGTTGGGCCTGGATTGGTCGTGGACCAGTAGTTTTTGATGTGATGTTTTGATGTTTGACAAAGTATGTTTGACAAAGTATGTTTGACATAGGATTGACATTGATGTTTGACATTAATGTCGGTTAATATGTTGGGGAGATTGTTTATACAATCGACCCAGGTTATAATTGACCAGACTCGAGTTTGACTCGAGGGAGACTTTGGTGGTTGACTAGGGTTGACCATGTGTTTATGGGAAAGTCCAAGTCATGGGTACTTGGCATGGAAAGTCCAAGTGGGACACTTGGCATTTGGGAAAGTCCAAGTCTTGAGTACTTGGCATGGGAAGTCCAAGCATGGGTCTTGGCAAATGAGAAGTCCAAGCATGGGTCTTGGCAAATGGAAAGTCCAAGCATGGGTCTTGGCATGGAAAGTCCAACATGGGTTGGCAAGCTCAAGCTTGAGTCTTGAGAAGTCGAGGATTGATATTGGCGGCGTAAAGTCGAGTCTTGGGCGTAAGTCCAATGTGCCTTGGCAGACAGTAGATCACACGTTAGCATGACGATGGAAGCACTTGGAAGCTAGCGATGGATGAACAAGTCATGGATGACTTGGAGAGGATCTGAGGCGTGAGGTGATGGAGGTGGCTAGAAGGCTTAGGTCTAGGCTAAGGGTGGTCTAGCAAGTATGGGGCACCATGCTTGGGTTAAAACCTCATTCTTGAGGTTGGCGGTCGGGTATTATGGCGAGTCGATTGTCTTGCGTTGAGCTTTAAGCTCTTGCGATCTCTGCGCTCATGGGAAGCGGCGGATGTCAGCACGATCGGCCCAAAGATCATTGCCATGCGCTGAAAACGCTCGCGTGAAGCGCATCTCCGCCAATGTTAGCGATCGGAGTGAAGTCCGTTGGAATTTGTCAACATGGATTGAGCCGTTGTCTCAGCTCTGATGTTAGCGATCGGCCCGTGATTTATGGCGATCACGGTAATCGGCCAGCGAGATAAAGGAAGGTTCATGGAGATTGTGGCATCAAGCTTTCTTGAAGCTTTCTTGAGGCGATTTGTTTCATTCTGGCCTTCAACCTCGCAACAAGCGCTCAAACCCTAATTTTGTAAAGTGTTCTCATTTCCTTTATTTGCTTGTATTTCTGTATTATTATTTGTAATTTTGTAATCTTGTATGCATTTCTCCACCTCGACTTGTTGTCGAGTTGGAGTTTATTGATTAGTGATTGCATTGGCATCGCTAGAGCTCGTTAGAGCTCGATCCGTGGAGTAGGAACCGTTACGGTTCCGAACCACGTTATATGATCGTTTTGTGATTGTGTGTCTTGTTATATTTATTTGTTATTACTATTCCGCTGTGCTAACAAGATTGTAGATGATCGAACACGAAAGAATTCCATCATCGTGCATATCACGCTATTCCTTCTCTAGCTGCATTCAATTCCCAACAAGTATCGAGCACAGTGGTCTTGAGCGGAGCAAGGCTGCAAGCTAGAGGGTAAGATGGAAGTCAAGATCAATTAGGATGGGACATCAACACACGGTCCCTTATTCATTCTATGGAGAAGGATTCAATTCTTGGAAGGCGAGAATTGAAGAGTTTTGATGATGAGAGACCTTGAGGAATGGTCCGCCTTGATGGAAGGATTTGAGTATCCTAAGGACCAAAGGAGGGTTTCTCAAGAAGAAGAATGGAGGACTGAATTCGAGAAAAATAAGAAGGTAATCAAATTTATATTTGATTTAATTCCAAATGAATTTTTGTGTAGCTTAGGTGAATGCATGGATGCTAAGGAGCTATGGAGCGATTTGGCAAAGCTCCATGAAAGCCCATCAATGGTCAAGAGGAAAGGAGGCTAATGCATCATCTCATAGGAAGTGAGGATTTGGAGGTTGATAGGGAATCAACTTCGGATCGGTAGAAGAGGTGGAAGAAGTGGAAGAAGTATATCCACTTCTAGAATTGAAGAGGAGACCATCCTCAACACCGAAGCAATCAAGACAAGATATGAAAAGGACTCGATCAATTGTAACTCAAACACATCAATCTCAAATAAAATTGTGTTTTGTGGAATTTGGGCATTACAAGACAAATGCCCAAAGAAGATTAGGAAAGCTGGCTGTAGTCAAAGATCATTTAGCAAAGAGCAAAGCACATGCATATGCTTTGATGCGAGGACATTATCGGTCAATGTCCTAGGGAAGAAGAAGTTGAAGCATCACATAGGGAGCCTCTAGGGCAAACCCTAATGTATATTAAACAATGCTCACAGTAAAAGCATGCTAGAAATAATTTTAGCTTTACTTGAGCATGTTATATTAGACATAAGGAATTTTGTCTAGGAGCTAAAAGTATTCACTTAGATAATAGGAAGAAATTTGGGACTAATGTCCTAAAAATAATTTATCTAAGGACAAACCTAGGTCAAATGTCCTAGAAAAACCATACCTAGGGAATCAATTAGGAAAATACAAGATCATCTAGGTTTTAACCTAAATGGACTAGGCATATGCCTAGGAAGTCCAATGCCCATAATCTAAATCAAAACTCTAAAATTGGGCAATTAGAAAGGAAAATCAAGTCTTGAGGTCAAGGCTTGAAAAATTAGAAAAGACCTCAACATTATGCAAAATCAATTTAAAGGGTCTAATGATCAAAGTCAAAGGTCCAAGAGTCAAAGTCAACACCAAGGACCTAAGAGTCAAAAGTCAACCAAGGCAAGCAAGGTTTGGGTCACAAACCTAAGCCTAAGGTGGCTTACCATAGTGTCCCATTAGATTATGGAACACTAACTAGGTCTAGGAAGACCAAGGTCAATAGGAAGTCATCCTAGAGTTGACCAAAGGATATGCCTAGTGGCTAGGGTTTCTAGGAAACCTAAGGTGGCCACTAAGAAGGTTGTTAGAGGCAATCCCTAAGGTTAACCTAGGCAAGACCCAAATGACCAAGGCTAATAAGCCTAGGAAGGTCATTAGGAAGGTATCTAGGAAGTTATCCTAAGGAATATCTAAGTAACCTAGGAGTTCAAATCGTTTTGGGTTCCTAAGAGCGTGATTGATTCACGCTAAGATGGATTTAGGGTGTGTCAACCTTGATTGGATGGGTAGTTAACTCAACCATAACAAAGGTGACATTTTAGGTTATTTTCAAGGTTATGGTTACCTTGAAAATACATTTGAGTTTTAATCCTAAAGATTTTAGGATATGCCAATATTAATTATGAAGTTTGATAAAATGATCATTTTGGCACAATTTAGGTTTAGAGGTTGGTGTGTCATTTTGGGTTTGGCACACTAGGAGATTAGGTTAATATGGCAAAATATGTTAATTATATCAAATGGCAATTAATATTAAAATTTAGGTGTTATTATACCTATATATTTTATATGCCATGATTTGTTTGCCATATGCCATGACATGACATCATGTTTACTTTTATCATCTAAATGTCATGATCATGCTTAGGATTAAGGTATTAAATGTCATGTGTTTTTAGATTTCATCACATGCCATGACATCATGATCATTGGCCATGATTTATTTTTCTATTATTATGCCATGATCATTTTCATGCATCTAAATTGATTAAAATTGATTTAAGGACTATGACATGACTTGAGAGTCCCATTTATAAGGGAATCAAGTAGTGTTGCCTTAGAAAAATGCATGAAACACTAGGTTAAGAGAACAAAACCCACATCTCACATCAAATTGACATGTATGTGTATTTATACACCCTAGATACATGTGAGATGCTAGGATATGAGTTGAGTTCAAGGTGTATAGTTTTTGCATCTAGATGAACTAAAACTCATCTAATGTTCAGTGTGGATCATTGGGAAAGCTCGTGTACAAGTCATGCACATAGAGCCCAAGGAATATGATCCAAAATAAGATTTTGAAAACGGTTTAAAATCATTTTGACAAACCTTGGTGAAGTCTATCTTTTGATAGCAATCACCATTGATGAGATTGATACAAAGTGAGCTTAAACTTTAAAGTTTTTAGTCACTTTTGGATTTTGTATCAATTTCACTATTTTATGGGTAAAATATTTTTAAAACATTTTTCACCCATTGTTTTGGGCATAAGTATTATACGTTTCAAATTTCGTGATTTTTCGATGTATGTATAATTATTTATGAATTTTTGAATTTCGTTCTGATAGCTGAAATTCGGGAATTTGATTCTACGATCATTGCCACTTGGTGGCGGTCATTGATGAAATGTGATCGGGATCTTGTCAGTCATTGCCGGGTCTGATTTCGGGTTAACAAGGTTTGTTTAGCCCGTGTTGATATAGTAAAGGTTCCTAACCACTCCCTAGGATATGCTTTGGGAAGCATTATGAAGGGTGAAAATCCATTGGATATGGATTAGGAGTTATGTTAGGTCAAAGTATCAAATTTAGGGTGAGTAAAAGTTCTATGTTGAACTTAGAACCTTAATTTTGATGGTTTAGAGTTCCTATTGGCTTAGGGGCTTTCCAAGGACATTGTTGGTGCAATGGTCAAGGGGGAGCAAGCCTTTAGGGGGAGGTATCCATCTTGGGATGATGGATGTTTTGGGGAGAATGTTATCAATTGAAAATTGATGGGTGTTTGATACCCAATTTGGACATTTGGGAGAGTGAGATAGGAGTGCCTCTCTTGAGTGATATGGGACTTATCACTAGGAAGATGGTAGGCATCCTAGGTATTTTTCATCAAGGGGGAGATTGTAAGATCTCATTGGGACATGAGACATTGACCTCCTTGGAGAGTAAACCTTTTTGATGTTAGTCAAAAAGGGGGAGAATGTTTGGGGGAGAACATTTGATTTACATTTTCACTTGAATGTTTGGGGGAGAACATTTGGTGAGTGTTTACCAATTTGGATAAATTGGTAAGGGATTTGAGTTAGTGTTCTAACTCATGGTTTTATTTGGTTTTTGTCAAACATCAAAAAGGGGGAGATTGTTGGTGCAATCGGCCCAGGTCACGATTGACCATACTCGAGTTTGACTCGAGTGATGTTTTGATGTTTGACAAAGTATGTTTGACAAAGTATGTTTGACATAGGATTGACATTGATGTTTGACATTAATGTCGGTTAATATGTTGGGGAGATTGTTTATACAATCGACCCAGGTTATAATTGACCAGACTCGAGTTTGACTCGAGGGAGACTTTGGTGGTTGACTAGGGTTGACCATGTGTTTATGGGAAAGTCCAAGTCATGGGTACTTGGCATGGAAAGTCCAAGTGGGACACTTGGCATTTGGGAAAGTCCAAGTCTTGAGTACTTGGCATGGGAAGTCCAAGCATGGGTCTTGGCAAATGGAAAGTCCAAGCATGGGTCTTGGCATGGAAAGTCCAACATGGGTTGGCAAGGGAAAGTCCAAGCTTGAGTCTTGGCATTTGAGAAGTCCAAGGGTTTGATATTGGCGGCGTAAAGTCCAAGCGGAGTCTTGGCGGCGTAAGTCCAATGTGCCTTGGCGGTGTAGACACCGTTAGCATGACATAGCCGATGGAAGCACACGGAAGCTAGCGCGATGGATGAACAAGTCATGGATGACTTGGAGGATCGAGGCGTGAGGTGATGGAGGTGGCTAGAAGGCTTAGGTCTAGGCTAAGGGTGGTCTAGCAAGTATGGGGCACCATACTTGGGTTAAAACCTCATTCTTGAGGTTGGCGGTCAGCATTATGGCGGTTCATTGCCGAATCGACTCGAGTTATTGCGGTTGAAACTTTAAGGAGCTCTGGCGATCGGGCTCATAGGAAGCGATCGGCGGTGTCGGCGATCGATCGGCCAAGGGATGGCATTGCGATCGGTCGAGTGGCGAAACCTGAGCGCTCCGTAGCCGTGGCGGATCGACTACAGGCGTTAGCGATCGGCGCCAATGTTGGCGATCGGGTGAAATCCGTTGGAACTTGTCCAGCGTGGATTGAGCCGTTGTCTCACATCTGATGTTAGCGTCGATCGGGTGATTTATGGCGATGCGAAATCGGCCGGCGAGATAAAAGGAAGGATTGCGGCATCAGTTCTTGGGAAGCTTTCTTGAGGCGATTTGAAGGCGATTTGCAGGTGCATTTCAGGGCCCTTCAACCTCATCCAAGCAACCAACAAGCAAAGCGCTCAAACCCTAGTTTTGTAAAGTGTTCTTTACATTTCCTTTGTATTTGCTTGTATTTCTTTAGATTATTGTTGTAATCTTGTGTACGAGGTTTCTCCACCTCCGACTTGTTGTCGAGAAGGAGTTTATTGATTAGTGATTGCATTGGCATCGCTAGAGCTCGTTAGAGCTCGATCCGTGGAGTAGGAACCGTTACGGTTCCGAACCACGTTATATGATCGTGTTGTGATTGTGTGTCTTGTTATATTTATTTGTTATTACTATTCCGCTGTGCTAACAAGATTGTAGACGATCGAACGCGAAAGAATTCCATCATCGTACGGTATCACGCTATTCACCCCCCCCCCTCTAGCGGGCATTCAATTCCCAACATAATTGAATCGGACCTCGGATATTATGGTGTACATGCTCTTAATCCCAATATAATAATGAGCACATGTACTTAGTATTTATTTCTTTGATTTACCAATAGGTGAGATTTATAGATTAAATCGAAAGGCTCAGTAAGTTGGGAAATAATATTATTTACATGGTGTGTCGTTGATTATAGGTGGAAACCGTGTCCTATATATTAGGATTATGATGTCCCCTTTAGGAGCTCATAAAGTTCATCATGTAAACCCTGTAGGTGGACTTGGTCCGACATGATGATAAGGTTGAGTGGTACTACTTATGGAGTTAGATGTTGATTAATTAATTGTCAGTAAATTAATTAATTGACGGACATTCGAGATCTTAAACACAGGGAGATATTTGTATAATTAATATGAATAGCCCATATTTATTTATGGGGGTTGGTGAGGTAGATCAAAGATAATCCTCTAGTGAAATGAATTATTATTAATGGATCGGACTTTATGTGGTCTAGATCCATTGGGTGGCAAAGATCCAACTCCTCCTCTTGGTTCCTATTGTAGCCTATTAAAAACCTCATGAAAGCCTAGATCCGACGGTCGAGATTAAATCTCTGGATATGACGGTGGAGTTTAAATCTCTAGATCTGACAGTGGAGATTGAAAGGAGGCTTAAGCCTAACTCTATAAATAAGGCTTAGGAGTGGGCAACAAGATATACTTGGAGATTAGTGTTTTTGGCTTGGGCGGCTAGGTTTGGGAAAATCCTTGGGCGACAATCTTTGGAAGGATTAGGGTTTGTTTCCTTCTTTTCCTAATTGGTAGTCGGTGCCCATCTTCTTCCTCCTTGCTTTGGCCGGCGCCCATACCTTCTCCTATTCTTCTCCATGGCCGACGACAACAAGGGTTAAGGTTCTTCCTTTAGAGCTCTTGGCCGACACCCATTATTCCTTCTCCCTCTCCTTGGTGGACGGCGACAACAACAAAGAGGAGAGGGTGGCTTGATGTTTCTCCAAAGGGATTGTGTCCGGAACTAGATAGGAGAAGAAGGGAGCTTATTATCTTCCTTTGTTCGGAGCCAACAAGGAAAGGAAGATACGTGTCACACCCCGAGAGCATGCCGTGCCGAAAAGCAAACGGACAGCATCTCCCCTGTACGTGGCAATATTTCGGGTTAATACAAGGCCCGTAGGCCCACAATAACAACAACACATATAAAAATATAACCAAACCACAACAATATCACAAACTAACTACAACAAATACATAGCGGAAATGATACTACAACAATACAATCCCACACATGCATTCCGATATGACTAACACATCCACAATACGAAACCTCAACAAAAATCCGAATATACAACATAGTACATGATGAAAACTGCAAATACAATACACAACGGACGGAAAGCTCAAAACAAACACGGGAGCCTCGGAGGTGAGATGATATGTCACCAGTCTCCAAGTCACCAAGACTTCTACAAGCACTGTAAAAACCTGTGGTCCGTGGGTGGTGAGTAAAACTCAGTAGGTAATAGAAAAACATACATATATGTAATATCACATGTATTTCAACAACATAATCTATAGGTATAACAGGTATATCAGCATAGTATATAAATACAAGAATATACTGTCTAACTGAATGACCAATGTAAAATGCAGACATACCTGAAGTCTGCTATGCTACTCTGATCCAACCTGAACATATATCCAACATATATATATAACAGGAAGAGTAAGATCAACTCACAATATACTCAAGCTACAGGTCAAGGTATCTAATAGTCTGTCCAACACATACCAGTATCCGACACAATCATATAACATATGCAAGAAACATGCATGAATATGATGTACACTCAAATGCAGCAAGCATAGTACAATCAAATGCAACATCACAATAATCATATATATATAGACCGCATCTAAATATATATTAATCATATATATATATATATATATATATACATGCATATATGTATATATATGGTAATATGCAAAGCGCCATCGATACGGCAATGCGCATGCATGGTCATGCTCGCTCACCCTACTGCTACCACGACCCAAGGGTATAGGTGGCATGACAATTGTCCCAACTCACACCAACCACGCTATAGAGTGGCCGAGTGGCGTATGATCAAGTAGCATATGAGCGTAAAGCTCGCTACACACGGGGTCCACCGCTCCGACTAACACTACCAATGAGTGGTCGAGTACCACGCACCTGGATACAATCGTGACGCAACTCCAACTACCACCGCCTATAGTGGTAGAGTGCGGACAACAGATGCTCGCCTCACACCAATTACTCCTCGGGAGTGCTCTGGGAGGCAAGATGACGACGACTCTCTCAACCCAAGGGAGACTATGTCATCGAATGCATGCATAAATGAGTATGTATCACATCCATCACTACATACTCTCTATTCAACAAAGAGTCATACTATCGATCAATACACTCTATCCTCAGAGAGTCATCTCAATCGATCACGGACTCTATCCTCAGAGAGTCGACTAATCGATCATAACTCTCTATCCAATAGAGAGTCGTACTAATCGATCGACGACTCTATCCTCAGAGAGTCACTCGACTTATCATAACTCTCTCCAATAGAGAGTCACTCAATCGATCGACACTCTCTATCCATAGAGAGTCGTACTAACTAATCATATCAAGCGACCACCTCGTGACACACTAATCACCCTTCACTTAACCATTACACAACTCATGGTTGGTAACACTATGCAACATACGGTATTGGAAATAAATCCTACATTTAGGGCATTACCACAGATGACCTTTTGCAATTTATAATTGGGTCATCACCCGTCACATTTACACCCTACTAAACATCTAGGCCAATTTACATCACATCTATAACTCCTAAATCATGATAGGGTATATGTGATATCAACAATTGAGCATAAATATATCCAACGATAAGTTCAAGCATACGATAAGAGGGATCAAGGTAATATGATATAACATGCTCATATCTATGACTAAATCAATGCAATTATATCTACCGACTGGTAGGAAATTACCCACCGAAGGCTCGAAATAGTCCTCACAACCATGAACCTGCTTCGTATCCCAAACCTGCACATAATAGCAAACTATGATTAAGTACAAGCATACAATGAAAGATCAAATCGAATCTTACATCGACTTCATATCCCGATCAACTAGATTGATCTAGTTATCGATTAACCTAATAAGCCTTCACATCTATCCTTATATTTCATCACTTTAACCATTAGATCGGATGACAAACCACCAATGGTATACATCCAAACATCAACCATACTCAAGCTTAGACACCCAACCTCTTGATCAAATTTGAATCACCATCATATATAACAACCTAATATCACCCATACACAGCCTCAATAGGAAAAATCATGGATAACATAACCTTACTCAACCTCAAATCAACCCTAGCTTTTAATACAATCAAAGAGCATCTATATTCGCCCTCTACTACCTTACCTCAATCTCAATTCCAAATAGAACATCCAACAATCTCCACCATAGCCATGAACATCTCTTTCACCAAGCAACATCAGACTCCATCGACATAATCAAACAACATACTAAAAGGATGAGAGCTCAAGATTTCTTTTACGCCCAGACTCACCCAACCAACCCTTCTCTATTGTTCACGGCACAATCGGCCCACCATGAATTATGCTCGAGGGAACAACCACAATGGACAAAAAGGAAAAAGGAAACCACAGATTACCAAAAATTTCAACTCCACGACCTCTCCTCCCCACCGCTGTTTGCCACAAGCTCCACCTCGGTATCGCCAATCGCGTCGTCCTCTTCTTCGCGTGTGAACAAAAATCGAAAAAGGTCAAGAAACCATCGATCGTCTTCCTGCGCTGGCGAATCAGCTCAAGTGGCATCGAAAAATCGCGAAGCGGGCGGAGCGACAAGGCGCGACACTCACGGCGCGGCGCGACGGGTGCGGTAGGGTGCGCGACACTCGAGGAGGCGCCATCGCGACAACAAGCTCGAGGCAGATCAGGAGAGAGAAGAATCGGATCTGGAGCAGCGCATGCTCGCAGATGGATCGACCGGCGAGAGAGGAGGAGATCGTTGATCGGGAGAAACGAAGAGAAAGGCGACGTGGGAGAAGGAGAATCGTGAGAAGAAAGGAGAAGAGTCGCGCATTTGGAAAAGAAAAGTCGCACATTTGGAGGAAATGTTCGGGAAGGAAATAGCCTGCGTGAGTAAATAAGGAACGGGTAAAGAAACGGGTCGGCATTAAGCTCTTAACTGGATCCATTTAAGAGAAATCTAACTTAGGTTAGATTTAATTAAACCCATAAGCTTTAACCTAGGTTAGGTTTGATTTATCCCTAACCATCCATCATTTTTTTTTTCGATATTTTACATTCTCCCCCACTTATAAAAATTTGGTCCCCAAATTTCATACTAACATACAAAAATTTACTTCAAGCAAGTTTCCGAAAGGACCACATACTTTCCTCAAGTGACCAGATGAGACTATCGAGCTCGGATAGTATCTTCCAGCTCCCATATAGCCTCCTCATCGGTATGATGCTGTCATCCAACCTTTACGAGTCGGATGGTTTTCGTCCCACTACTGTCGCTCCTTGCGACCGAGGCTCCATCCTGGAATCACCTCGTAAGTCGCATTAGACTGAGGTAGAATTCAGAACCTCTTTCAGAGCATGATCAACATGCGACATGTATTTCCTCAGTATAAAAACAGAAAATATGTTGTGAGCACCCGCAAGTGTCGAAGGTAGAGCCAACCGATAAACTACACCTCCATAATCCATGACACAAGATCTGAATAGATCCTCCAACATCTAAATGATACACTTAGACTGTTCATCTGTCTACGGATGAAATGTTGCACTAAGATAAAGCTCTGTACCCATAGTCAGGTGCAGACTCTGCCAAAATCACGAGGTAAATTGTGAATCTCTATCCGATATGGTACTTAAAAGTACCCCACGCAATCTAATAATTTTCAGCAGTACAACTCTGCCAGACGATCCTATGGGTACGACCCACAAATAGGAAGGAAATGAGCTGATTTGGTCTGTCGATCCACAATCACCCAAATCGCATCACGACCTTTACGGGTTCTAGGCAATCCTGTAACGCAATCAATAGTGATATGCTCCCACTTCCATTCCGAAATCAGAATTGTCTAGAGTAATCCAGCGAGTTCTTGATGTTCAACCTTCACCTACTGGCATACTAAACATCGAGCAACAAAATCTGCTATAACTCTCTTTATACCATTCCACCAGTACAAACGTTTCAACTCTCGGTACATCTGAGTACCACCAAGGTATATAGCCCATCTCGAATGATGTGCTTTCTGTAGCAACTCTTCCTTAAACACTGCAACTCCGGAACCCACTATCCTCATTAGAGACGGAGAATTATTTTCTCAAAAGAGGAGTTCATCGACCATTCAAAATCCACTCTACTACACACTCTGTAAGTGCATGGAAGACTATAGCGATCAATCTCACTTGTTACAACTGCGTGCATCCCCCTATAATAGCAAGTTAAATTCAATGAGCACTTCTGCTCCATACAACTACAAATCCAGATAATAACTACTAAAGTCACGTCATGCATATGACAGACTATCTCGTAGTTTCTTAACTAACGTAGGCATAAGATATGTCTCATTCAACTGCATCGGAATTGTTCCGATCCTTGAAACGATGCATCCGCGTACAACCTTCTTTTTATCCACTCCAGAAGGATTAACTAATACTTGTAAAAGACGCCATCTAGGTCTGTAAACGGTTTCACCACCGACTAAATGATTTCCAACATCACCTTTGTCAAACAAGTCCGGTATAGTAATGCCAAGACATTCTATCCACATCTACAATTAACCAACCATACAAGGAAAACCACCATCTACGGTGATCAGTGCGAACTCCAACTACCACAATCAACAATTGGTTACGCAACTCCAACAACTACAAAGGATCCAATCGTGTTCATACATGATTCTCAAATCCGATGACTAAATCGTTAATTAGTCTAACAACTTAATCAAAACTCATACAATTCATACCAAGTATGAAATTGTCGTCTCTACACACCGCATCCCTTTACTCTTGATGATATATATAATCATAACGACAATGATAATTGTATGACACCATGTCACTACAATATCAATCCTCTAGTCGTAAAACTTAGAGTATACACATGTCTTGATCTAATAGATCATCTATCCAGAAGGGATATTCTTCACAATAACTATCTATTCCATCATCGATAATCGATGCATACTTCAAAGGTCCATCTCTTTCAACAAAGAGTTCGGATCTTCTCAAGGAGGAATACGGGATAGATAAATATCCTTCCAACATCTCCTATAATTACAACTTACATTCTTCCAATTTCTATAGTGTTTATAACACCGATACCACAAAACTATCACTGATGTGATCTTCGATATCGAACTATTTTACAATCATTTCGATCGCTTACTCCACTTGCCTATGCAACGACAAAGCTAGAGTTCATCCAAAATTACATCCTACTCTCGATTATACGCACATCCGAGACATATCACCATACTTCCAACAATTTGACCATCCGTAAGGATATGTCTAATAAAAGTATGTCTATCAAAGTCTAAGGGCCTCCTTGACTTCTTAATTGTTGATCCACATCTCACCGACAGAGATACCACCAACCCACAAGTCGATGTAAAGGACCCTTCTAATCCAAACTAAGAATGTTCTAGACAAATACCTGTAACTACAAGCATCTCTCAACATATTAACCTGAGGGTAAACTAAAGTAATACTGAACGATCAATTATCTCGATCCGATCCAAAGGCTCCCGCAGTCTCGCCTTTCTCCAAGAGAATAAGATCATCCAATTCGATAAAAGCGATTTATACGATGAATGATCCGAGGATTTTTCCTGCTAGATCATCCGATCATCACTAAATCCTACGAGCTACAATCAGAGAATATAAAATAGATACGACCATCATACTCTCTCTCCTGCATAAAATCAAATCACATCCGGAGGTAATCGTTGTTGTGCATGATCTTCTACGATGTCTTCGCCGATCTTCAGATCACTTCTTGAAGGGAAGTATCAAGAACTCCAACCACGCTCGAGGTAGTAGGTTGTCCGATGAGATAACCCAATCTTCTGTGCTGATCTCTGCTGTCGAGACGGTGCATCATCCTCCTGAAATACCATCGATAGTCTTCAAATGAGTCTTCAAAGTACAGCTCCTCAAATATACTGGTTGCTTACAATAGCAACAGACGAACTGATCCAACAGATAATCTGACTTCGTGTGTCTTCGTGATGCATCGCACGCATACAATCCTTCAAGTCTTTGTTCGATTTTGCGATATCCACGAGAACATCCCGATGATCTGCTTGGTCTTCTATAATCGAAAATAGCTCAAAGCCTATGACTCGATCTTGCTCCTTTATCCAACATGGATTCTAATTTTAAGTTGACTGCAATATTTGCTTATCGGTCCAACTAAACACTTGTACGAGTCATTTCTAAACTCCGTCTCAATCCAACGCCTTCCACAGATCCGTAGAAGATCCCGACATCCTTAATCCAACTATAAGCCAATAACTCGGGTGGCTTAAATCATCCATTCATCTTCTTGAGCTATTAGGTGGTCGAACCTCCGCAAGTCTCACGACTCGCAAGATACACTATTACTAACCGATCACCCTTTCTTGAAGCTCAAGAATTTTACAATGTGTCACTAAAAGTGACACGGGAAATACTCTTTCAACATCACTAATCCATGATCAAGTGATATATTATTTCAAGATTATTTACATTTATCACCAAATACCGCTTGATCCCGATAATGGTATGCAAACAACTCTTCTTTCTTTGATAACATGAGTTAAGTACTCAAAAGTACTCTCAAAGTTATACATCAAGATGAACAACTGTGATAAAATCCCTATGAAACACGTAACCTAGCCTTCCGCTATCTCAGATCTACAATAGTCATAAGTCTTTCATTACCCTGTAATGATCCGACTAGATTAGTGAAATCTCTAAGAATGTAGTCTCGATTTCCATAATAAATGTGACGACTTGGCCTCGCTTTTCCGACTCGGTATCCCGGCTCTCAAAGGTAAATCACCTCGACAGTGTTCAAGACTCACAGACTAACAGTCGTTCATGGTCAACTCATACCACGATTTGAATAATAACCAACACACTATAGGTTATTCCGTATAAGCATCTAAATGCATAGCCAACATAACCGAGTATAAACCCTAAAGGTCACTCCATTGGTCGCTTGGTGGACTAATTCTACTACAAGTCCGCACAGTGTCATAACTCTATCAGATACACCTATCGATCAAGTTTAGATAAATATCTACTAAACCATAAGTTATCAGAATTCTTACCTCGTTGCTGAGCTCAGCCGTCCATCTCATCTCAAAACCAAAACCGAATAAATCGACTTCGAGAATCCAAGACTAAAAAAACATTGTATGGCATCGCAGAACCTAGGGCTCGATACCACTAAAGTTGTCACGCCCGAGAGCATGCCGCCAAAAGAAAATGGACAACATCTCCTCAGACGTCAACATTTCGTTAATACAAGGCCCGTAGGCCCACAATAACAACAACACATATAAAATATAACCAAACAACAATACACAAACTAACTACAACAAATACATAATGAACATGATAAACAACAATACAATCCCACACATGCATACCGTATGACTAACACATCAACATACGAATCTGACAAAAATCAATATACAACATAGTACATCAAAACTCCAAATACAATACACAACGGAAAAGCCCAAAACAAACACGGAGCCTCGAGGTGAGATGAGATGTCACCGGGTGCTCCAAGTCCATCACGAAGACTTCTACCGTTACCGGCATGTAAAACCTGTGGTCCATGGGTGGTGGTGAGTAAAACTCAAGAGGTAATAGAAAACATGTATATATGTAATATCACATGTATTTCAACAACATAATCTAGAGGTACAAGTATATCAAAGATAGTATATAAATACAAGCATATACCGCTAACCAAATGAACAATGTAAAATGCGACATACTCAAGTCTCGCTACTCGATCCAACTGAACATATATCCAACATATATATATAACAGAAGAGTAGATCAACTCACAATATACTCTAGCTACGTGTCAAGGTATCTAATGGTCTCCAACACATACCAGTATCCGACACAATCATATAACATATGCAAGAAACATGCATGAATATGATGTACACTCAAATGCAGCAAGCATAGTACAATCAAATGCAACATCACAATAATCATATATATATAGACCGCATCTATATATATATTAATCACAACCATCTATATATATGTATACATGCATATATGTATATATGTATATATATATGTTAATATGCAAAGCGCCATCAGATACGACAATGCAGCATGCATGGTCAGGCCTGCTCACCCCTACTCGCTACCACGACCCCAGTGTGGCCTAGGTGGCTCGACATGACAATTGTCCCAACTCACAACAACCACTAGTATAGAGTGGCCGAGTGGGCAGTATGATCAAGTAGCATATGAGCGTAAAGAGCTCGCTACACAACGGGGGTCCCTGCTTCTGGCCACTCCGACTAACACTTCCAATGAGTGGTGAAGTACCACACACCTAGATAATGCACGCAACTCCAACTACCACCCTATAGTGGTAGAGTGGCACAACAGATGCTTTCACACCCGCTTTCTCGGGAGTGCTCGGAGGCAAGATGACCGACGACTCTCTCAACCCCAAGGGAGACTATGTCGCGTAATGCATATGACATGAGTATGTTGTCACACGATAACCATCTACCATACTCTCTGCTCAACAAAGAGTCATACCCATCCGATCAATACACTCTATCCTATAGAGAGTCGACTAATCGATCGACGACTCTATCCTAGAGAGTCGTACTCATCGATCATAACTCTATCCACAGAGAGTCATCAACTGATCGACGACTCTCTATCCGTAGAGAGTCAGATCGATCATAACTTCTTCCAATAGAGAGTCGACTCAATCGATCGACGACTCTATCTAATAGAGAGTCGACTGATCGATCATAACTCTCTCCAATAGAGAGTCGTACTCAACTGATCGACGCACTCTCTATCCGATAGAGAGTCGTACTCGACTAATCATATCAAGATGGGACCTCCGGTCTACAACGACACACTAATCATCCTTCACTTAACCATTACACAACTCATGGTTGGTAACAGTATGCAACATACGGGTATTGGAAATAAATCCTACATTTAGGGCATTACCTACCGATAGATGACCTTTTTGCCAATTTATAATTTGGGTCATCACCCGTACTGACATTTACACCCTGCTAAACATCTAAGACAATTTACATCACATCTATAACTTCTAAATCATGATAGGGTATATGTGATATCAACAATTGAGCATAAATACATCCAATGATAAGTTCAAGCATACGATAATAAGAGCAGGATCAAGGTAACATGAACATATAAAATGCTCATATCTATGTCTAAATCTGAATGCAATTATATCTACCAGACCAGGTAGGAAAATTACCCACTTGATACGAAGCTCGAAATAGTCCTCACAGCCATGAACCTGCTTCGTATCCCAAACCTGCACATAATAGCAAACTATGATTAAGTACAAGCATACAATGAAGGATCAAATCAAATCTTACATCGACTTCATATCCCGATCAACTAGATTGATCTAGTTATCCAGTTTACCTAATTAAACCTTCACATCTATCCTTATATTTCATCACTAGCCAACCATTAGATCGGATGACAAAACCACCAATGTTATACATCCATAAACATACAAATCCATACTTACCAAGCTTAGCTTCCGACACCCAACCTCTTGATCCAAATTTGAATCCACCGCCAAATCTCATAGCTGTAACAACTCTAATATCACAACCATACATGTAGCCTACAAAACATGGAAAAATCATAGATGAACATAAACCTTACCTCTACCTCAAATCAACCCTAGTTTAATACAAGGCATAACAGAGCATCTATACGGGCTCCTCTACTACCTTACCCTCGCTTCAATCGTCAATTCCACACACAGAACATCCCAGCTGACCAACCTCCACTCCACAGTCGTGCACATCTCTTTCACAGCCAAGAAACATCCGGTAACTCCATCGACCTAACACAAACAACATACTAAAAGGATGAGACAGTTTGAGTTTTTATTTCTTTTACCTGCCCTAGTAGACTCCACCAACCGCCCAACCCTTCTCCTATCCCCTATTCGCCAGCACCAACTGCTGCCCACCATGAATTATTCTCAGCGAGGGAACAACCACAATGGATAGAAAGGGAAAAGGAACTGTGAGATTACCAGCGATTTCAACTCCACCGGCACCTCTCCTCCCCCAATTGCTCATCTGCATGAATCGCTCCACCTCGGTCGGGCATGTCGCATGCCATCCTCTTCTTGCTCCGTGAGAAGCGACAAGGCTGTGCTAAAAAGTTCAAAAGAAACCGTCGAGAAATCATTCCCTTCCTTGCTTTGGCGATGGCGCAACGAGCTCAAGTGGCGGCGACAATAGATCGCTCCGGCAGCAACTGGTCTCTCGCGTGACGGCGAGGCAAGCGGCACGACGACAGCGATCGCTGCGATGGTGGTGCGGTAGGGTGCACGACGAATGACTTGAGGAGGCAGCCATCAGCGATGGCAACAAACTCGAGGCGGAGATCAGCGAGTAGAGAAGCGAATCAGGGATCTAAGGAGCGGCGACTGCATCTTGCTCGGGTCGAAAATCGCTGGATCAGCACCGGCGACAGTGAGGAGGAGATCATGCGTGATCGGGAGAAACGGGAAGAGTAAATGGCGACGGTGTGGGAGAAGGAGAATCACGAGAAGAAAGGAGAAGAGTCACGCATTTGGAAGAGAAAAGTCGCGCATTTGGAGGAAACGTTCGGGAAGGAAATAGCCGACGTGAGTAAATAAGGAACGGGTAAAGAAACGGGTCGGCATTAAGCTCTTAACTGGATCCATTTAAGAGAAATCTAACTTAGGTTAGATTTAATTAAAACCATAAGCTTTGACCTAGGTTAGGTTTGATTTATCCCTAACCATCCATCATTTTTTTTCCGTTATTTTACAATACGTGATCTAGGAGGCTTCATCTCTTGGAGGAGCATTGCCCACACAACGTCCAAGAGGAGGATACGACATACGATAGAAGACCAAGAGGTAAACAAGAGGTATAATGCTTGTTTTAGTTTCCTTTTGTTTCTGTGTATGTTGTATGTAATTGCATGTGACTAATTTACTTGGAACCCAAAGATAAACACAAAAACCGGTGATCCGTACATCGTCTATTCCGCGGCTAATCGAAGAAAAGAGGTAGGTTGCTTGAACAACAAGTTTGTTCAAGTGACCACTCTAATCGAATAGCACAACGATGGATTGGTTGCTTGGGTAATCCCTCTTCATCAAGGATTAACTTTTTTTTTAATCCGGAGACGTAGATTGGATCGTCATGCACAAGAGACCAAGATGAAGTGGGAAGCGAAGCTTTGTCCCTTCAGGATTAGGGTGTAGTTTGTGTGCATATAACATGTTATTTCAAATATACTTCTATTCGTGATTTCATATTTGCAATTGGTGATTGTTTAAATCGATAACTATTTGTTTTGGTCTTCTATTTATTGTGCGTAGCCGATATGAGGGGTGACAGCCCTCGTATCAAAGATTTTGGAGAATTAAAGAGAAACCTAGGGGTTGGCCTCATCTCCAGTAATCCTGGATAGAAGGGTGTGATAGAGTCGAAAACGGGACACATTTCGACTCGTCAACAGGATTGATTCATCATCCTTGTACTGCCTATCCCATCCTAAAGCCAGGGGTCGACCTGGTATGACAGAGGTAGTTTTCAATAAATGCAAAGGCTCATCGGGGAAGTGTAAGATGTCCCTTCCACAAGACCATAGTTAGACGTCTAGATATTACCCAATTGATAGTGTGTTCTGTGACACAAGCGAAACCAAAATCCTTGAATTACCTTAAAAGATTCGTAGCTACCCTTCTCTTCTTCTGTGTGACACCGTACTAGAGTTAGGATCGTCGACAAACGTCATAAGCACTACCCTTAACGTTAAACTCTGAACAATAACATCCACTGAACAATCGATACTTGAATCTCAATCCCTGTGGGATCGATAATCTTTTTATTACTTGACAACATCCGTGCACTTGCAGGCATTGAGTACGAGCACGCACTTCGAGTCCTCGACGATTTCCATCGTGAGATTTGAGGTCACATTTGTGTGCATCAAGTTTTTTGCATCGTTGCCGAGGACTTATTGATTCGATATCTAATCGAAAGTGGGCAATTGGATCAGACCTAGAGTAGATTTACTTTCTAGTTTTACTTTACTCCAGTTTATATAGTTTTAAATTTGTATTTACTCTATTTAGTTTAGGGTTATTTTCCTAGTCTTTATTAATTTCCTAGGCTAGAATTATTTTTCTTGAGTTATTTTATTTTATTTTTGTTCATTCTGTTGCTCTTTCCTTATTTATATTTTTTTTGTAGATAAATATACATGCTTTTTCTCATGATTATGGTCAAGTTAATGCTGTGAGTTTTGGTAACATTTATTGTGAGGATTGTGGTGAAACATGGCATACCATTAATGATTGTTCTGAATTATTTAAACCTTTGCAATTTGAGAAAGAAGATGTCACCTATGATTACAACAAGTGGCCATGAGATGAATCCTATTTATATAGTTATGGCCCTAGCAACTTGAACCCACAATATTATTTCCCAAGTGAGCATGAGAGGTATGAATCACCATGTGAATTTTATCCAGAACCAAGCCCCCACTTAGAAGCCTTGCTAGCCGATTTTACTATGGAATGCAAGGAGCCTAGCCAACAATTTATGGAGATTATGCAACGAGATCCAGCAAGAGAAGAAATTGAATGACGAGAAGGTGGCTTAGATGACTAGATTACACCTAATATGTCGGAGACTCACTTTGAGCGAATGGATGAGAAAGACATGGATGACATAGGTGAAGGTAGGAAACTTCGCTTCCCACTTCAACTCGGTCGCTTGTTCATGGCGATCCCTTCTACGTCCCTGGACAAAATTTTTTTATCCTTGATAAGAGGGATTACCCAAGCTACCGTTTCATCGTCGTGCTATTCGATCAGAGTAGTCACTTGAACAAACTTGTTGTTCAAGCCACCAACCTCTATTCTACGAATAGCCACGAAATAGACGATGTACGGTTCGCCGACTTTTGTGTTTGTATTCGGGGTCTAAGTTAATTTAACCACAAAAAAGAATATACAACATGTATATGATTGAAAAACAATTATAGACATGTTACAAAAGAAAATAAACAAGTGTTATACCTCTCGATCTTCTATTGTATGTCCTTCCTCCTTTTGGACGTCGTGTGGGCGACAATCTTCCAAAAGTCGAAGCCTCCTTGATCACCATTCTTCCTTCCTTGCTCGCTCCCAACAAGAGGAAGTATAGAAACAAAACTCTTCTCCTTCCTTTAACCAACCACCAAGCACCAACCTTGCTGCTTGCCGCCGACCAAGAGGAGAAGAAGGATGGTGGACGCCGGCCAAAACTCCAAGGGAAGAGACCCTTGGCTTTGTTTCCACCGGCCAAGGAGAAGAGATGAGGAGGTTGGACACCAGCAAAGGAGAGAAAAAAAAGAATAGGTGCTTGCCACCTAAGGAAGAAGAAGGAAAGAAGTTTCCTTATTTGTGATCGCCCAACCTCTTTGCCCTTGCCGACCAAATCCTAGCCCCTCTTCAATTGCTCTTGCCGCCCACCCCCTTGCCTCCTTTTATAGAATTAGGCCTAAGCCTCCTTTAATCTCCACCATCAGTTCTAGGGATTTAATCACAACCGTCGGATGTAGAGATTTAATCTCAACCGTGGGATCTAGAGATTTAATCTCCACCGTCGGATCTAGAGTTTTGTTTTCAACCATTGGATCCAGGCTTCATGAGATTTTAAAAGGCTAGAATAGGGACCATGAGGAGGAGTTGGATCTTGGCCACCCAATGGATCAAGCCCACATAAAGTCCGATCCATTAATGATAATCCAATCCACTAGAGGATTATCATTGATCTACCTCACCAACCCTCATAAGTTAATATGGGCTCCATATATTATTTGTACATTTTTCTCCCCGTGTTTAAGATCTCGAATGTCCGTCGATCAATTAATTTACTGACAATTAATTAATCAACATCTAACTCCATGAGTAGTACCACTCAACCTTATCATCATGCCGGACCAAGTCCACCTGCAGAGTTTACATGATGAACCTTATGATCTCCTCAAGGGGACATCATCATCCTAATATATAGGACATGGTTTCCTCCTATAATCAATGGCACATCATATAAATAGTACTATTTCCCAACTTACCGAGCCTATCGATTTACTCTATAAATCTCGCCCATTGGTAAATCAAAGAAATGAATACTAAGTATATGTGCCCGTTATTATATCAGGATTAAGAGCATGTACAATATAATATCTGAGGTCTGATTCGATTATGTAGTCAGCAATAAATCGAATCACCTCTAAGTCGGTCCTGCTCAATACACACAAGGTGTACTAGTGTGATTCTATGGTCAAGACAAACCAATACCAAATCACACTACAACCATTCCAATGGTTTGTCCATATCCATCTCGGTTGTGAGCCTTTACTTATACTTTACAATGAAACGATAACATGATCTCCTGTGTGACACTATACACCATGTTATCTACAATATAATGTATCAGACAATATGCATAACCACAAATATGCAAACAATGATCATGTGATTCTTATTTCAAAAATAAAGATGTTCATACAAAAGATAGACTTTTCAGTATACATCCCAACAATAGGAAGTAAAGAAGGACAATCCATTCAATCACCACTTGAAGAAGAACTTGAGGACTATTTAATTGATACTTTAATCGAGGAGTGCATTGCTTCAATAAAAAAACCTCCTAAACTTAAGGGTTTAGAAGAGCCTACCTTAACCCTCCCTGAAACTGTAGCTACAAATAACGAAGCCCATTTTGTGATTTGTAATGATAAAATTCCATTTGACATAATAAAATCGACTAATCAATCTTTTGGTTAGAATATTTATGGTGAGTTATATTATTTAGAGTATATGGATAAGACGGAATATAATGATCAAACTCTTGATAATTCGTTGAGGCTAAGCATGTTCAATCTCAAGCAAAGGAAAGCAGCAAACAGGTATCTTGCCCCTCCACGATCAAGATTTAAGGGATATAGTGATGGAGGAAAAAAAGGCAAGAGGTGAAAAGTGAGCAACTATCTTGCTCGTCCATGAGAAAGATTCAAACATATTAGGGAAGGGAGAAAGATCTCCTATAGCCATTAAAGCTAAGCTGAAGCATAGCAATACGGTCGAGCTAAAGACTGATGCACGCGAACGCGAACTCAAATCTCATGACAGAGACTGTTGAGGACTAGAAGCGCACACTCGTGCTAAATGCCCACAAGTGTACGGATGTCGTTAAGTAATAAAAAGATTATAGATCCCACAGGGACTGAGATTATGTTGGGATGTATACTGAAAAGTCTATCTTTTGTACGAACATCTTTATTTTGAAATAAGAATCACATGATCATTGTTTGCATATTTATGGTTATGCATATTGTCTAATATATTACATTGTAGATAACATGGTGTGTGGTGTCACACGGGAGATCATGTTATTGGCTCCTTGTAAAGTATAAGTAAAGGCTCACAACCGAGATGGCTTTGGACAAACCATTGGTATGGTTGTAGTGTGATTTGGTATTGGTTTGTCTTGACCATAGAATCACACTAGTACACTTTGTGTGTATTGAGCAGGACTGACTTATAGGTGATTCGATTTATTGTTGACTACATAATCAAATCGGACCTCAGATATTATATTGTACATGCTCTTAATCCCGATATAATAACGGGCACATATACTTAGTATTCATTTCTTTGATTTACCAATAAGCAAGATTTATAGATTAAATTGATAGGCTTGGTAAATTGGAAAATGATATTATTTATATGGTGTGTCGTTGATTATAGGAGGAAACTGTGTCCTATATATTAAGATGATGATGTCCCCTTGAGGAGCTCATATAGTTCATCATGTAAACCTTGCAGGTGGACTTGGTCCGGCATGATGATAAGGTTGAGTGGTACTGCTCATAGAGTTAGATGTTGATTAATTAATTATCAGTAAATTTATTAATTAACAGACATTTGAGATCTTAAACACGGGGAGAAAAATGTACAAATAATATATGGAGCCCATATTAACTTATGGGGGTTGGTGAGGTAGATCAATGATAATCCTTTAGTGGATTGGATTTTCATTAATGGATCAGACTTTATGTGGGCTTGATCCATTGGGTGGCCAAGATCCAACTCCTCCTCATGGTCCCTATTGTAGCCTATTAAAACCTCATGAAGCCTAGATCCAATAGTTGAAAACAAAACTCTAGATCCAACGGTAGAGATTAAATCTCTAGATCCGACGGTTGAGATTAAATCTCTAGATCCGATGGTTGAAATTAAATCCCTAGAACCAATGGTGAAAATTAAAACAAGGCTTATCCCTAACTCTATAAAAAGGGGCTTTAGGGTGGGCGGCAAGAAAAAATTAGAAAAGAGATAGGATTAGGGTTTGGGAGGCTTAGGGTTTGGAGGCTTGGGCAGCCACAAATAAGGAATTTATTTCCTTTCTTCTTCCTCTTCCTTGGTGGCCGGCGCCCATCTTCTTCTCCCTTCCCATGGTCGGCGCCCATCTTCTTCTCCCTTCCCTTGGCCGGCATCCAAACCTCATCCTTCTCCTCTCCTTGGCCGGTGGAAACAAAGCTTAGGGTCTTCCCTTGGTGCTTTTGGCCGGCATCTATCTTCCTCATCTCTTCTCCTTGTTGGCTGGCGGCAAGCATCTAGGATGGTGATGGTTGGTTGGCTAAAGGAAGGAGAAGGGTTTTGTTTCTATACTTCCTCTTGTTCGGAGCGAGCAAGGAAGGAAGATTGGTGATCTAGGAGCTTCGACTTTTGGGAGATCGTCGCCCAAACGACGTCCAAAAGGAGGAAGGACATACAATAGAAGATCGAGAGGTATATCGATTGTCTATTTTCTTTTGTAACATGTCTATAATTGTTTTTCAATTATATATGCATGTTGTATTCTGTATTTATTGTTAAATATAATTGAACCCCGAATATAAACACAAAAGTCGGTAATCCGTATATCGTCTATTCCGCGGCTAATCGTAGAATAGAGGTTTGTTGCTTGAACAACAAGTTTGTTAAAGTGACCACTCTAATCGAATAGCACGATGATGAAACGGGAGCTTGGGTAATCCCTCTTGTCAAGGATAAATTTTTTTATCCGAGAATGTAGAAGGGATCGCCAAGAACAAACGACCGTGTTGAAGAGGGAAGCGAAGTTTCCCACCTTCAAGTGGTATCAGAGCCACAGTTTCCGGTTTTGTGTGTAAGGATTCAGTTACTTTTATGCACTTTTCATATATTATATGTGTCAGATAATAGTAGGATATGCGTAGGTTAACTCTTTGGTTGCAGGCATAGGATCCAACTATTATGTCCATATGTGTGTATGTGATTGTATGTGTGTAATTGTATATTTTGTTGAATCCTTGGGGTTGACGAGGCTAGTATTTAATTTTTGGAATTAGATACGACATTGTTTAGCCAGTCTTTTTATTTTTGTTTACTTTAGATCTTCACTTCATGTACTCTCCCTCATGGAGTATAGGATCGATGGATGTAAATTAAAATAGTTTTTCTCGGCTAGGGAGGAGCAGACGAGATGGCGATACGACGAGAGATATATTGAAGACAAAAGCCATAATAGTTGGAAAATATTTAATTTTCATATTTATTGCTTATTGTTTGATATGCATGTCGTAGGCTAGAAAATTCCTCAATTTCAAATTACTAAGTGGGAGAGGGATATTTTTATAAATTCCCACGGCCTCCATTACGATTTGACATGTGATGCAAACAAACTTGCGCGTCGGCTCTGAGTGCCTTCCTCCCCATCAGATGAGTTTATTTGCGGATCACAAGGTCGAATATGTTGTAGGAAATTATTAAGGAGCGTGTGTACTTCCCCATCGGAAGGCACATAACCCGAGATAATTACCTTGGTACCGAGTAATGGTGAACACTTAGATACAAATATAAGTATCCTCCCCATCGGAGTCACTGCTTTTATTTGTAGAGCCAAAGAGGAACCAACTATTAATTTTACTTGTCAAAAAGTTAGGTTGACAAGATAGTGAAATTAATGGGTAAAACCACCTCTTAAAAATGTAGAATTCGTATACATCCACACTATTGTGGCATGAGGTGTTAGTTAATTTTAAAATTTTATTGTTTGAGGAATCAATAATTTTTGAAATCTAATATTTTTTATTTATGTGATTCTTAGGTTTTCTTTCAAAATGACTTTCAACCCGCTTACTGTGACACTGAATGAAAATAAACTTACTAGACCCAACTATGTTGATTGGAAGAGGAATCTTGACATTGTCTTGACTGCTGATGAATACAAATATGTACTCTTCGAAGTGTGCCCTCCTAAGCCTGTAGATGATTCTGGGGAAAAGGAGAAGGAGAGTTATAAGAAGTGGATCAAGGTCGATGAGATTGTGCGGTGTTACATTTTGGCATCTATGTCAAATGTACTACAACATCAACATCAAGCCATGCCCACTGCGTATGACATGATGCTCAATCTCAAAGAGCTTTTCGGACACCAGAATCGGGCTGCCAGGCAAGAAGTCATGAGAAACTTGATGACGACTACCATGATCGAGGGAACACCCATGAGGGATCATGTTCTCAAGATGATGGCTCATTTGAATGAGCTGGAAGTCCTCGGAGCTGAGATCGATTGGGAAACCCAAGTAGATATCATTCTCCAGTCTCTACCTAGGAGTTTTGAGCAGTTTCACCTGAACTACAACATGAACAAGAGGTTGTATTCGTTGGCGGAGCTTCTGACAGAACTCCAGGCGGCAGAGGGGCTATTTCGTCAGAGTGCTCAGACACAAGCCATGATTGCCCAAAAGGTTTCTACTTCTAAGCCGAAAGGCAAGAAGAAGAAGAAACAAGCTGGGGCAAAGGCGGTGGGAGGAACTCAGGGAGGAGTGAAGAAGTCGAAAGGCAAGTGCTTCACTTGTAAGCAGACCGGCTGTTGCAGTGGGAGATGTTTATTTGTCTTTTGAGAAAAATAAAGTTTTGGTTCTTAAGAATTGCCTTTATGTACATTTATTTAAAAAGAATTTGATTTCGGTTTCTAAATTGTTTATGGTTGGATATTCTATTTCTTTTAATGACAGAGTTGTTATAAAAAGAAATAGGGAGATTATCTGTTCTGGTGCATTGATAGGAAATTTATACACACTTGAACCAAAAGCTCCCACGATGCAAATAGAAGTTAATAACTCATATTCTAATTCCAATAAGAGAAAAGAACCTTCGAAGATGAACCAAACATATCTTTGGCATCTAAGACTTGGTCATATTAACCTAAGCAGAATTCAAAGGTTGATAGATGATGGACCTCTGGGTTCATTAGTGGTGGAAGATTTTCCAACCTGCGAATCTTGCTTGGAGGGTAAAATCACGAAGAGGCCTTTTAAGGCCAAGGGGTATAGGGCCAAAGATGTGTTAGAATTGGTTCATTCTAATTTGTGTGGTCCTATATATATCCAGGCTAGAGGTGGTTTTGAGTATTTCGTCTCTTTTATAGATGATTATTCGAGATATGGATACATTTACTTGATGCGCCGAAAGTCTGAATGCTTTGACAAGTTCAAACAATTCAAGGCTGATGCGGAGAAACTGTTGGTGCAATCGGCCCAGGTCACGATTGACCAGACTCGAGTTTGACTCGAGTGATGTTTTGATGTTTGACAAAGTATGTTTGACAAAGTATGTTAGACATAGGATTGACATTGATGTTTGACATTAATGTCGGTTAATATGTTGGGGAGATTGTTTATACAATCGACCCAGGTTATAATTGACTTGATGGTTGACCAGGGTTGACCATGTGATTATGGGACACATGGCATTTGGGAAAGTCCAAGTCTTGAGCACTTGGCATGAGAAGTCCAAGCATGGGTCTTGGCAAATGAGAAGTCCAAGCATGGGTCTTGGCAAATGGAAAGTCCAAGCATGGGTCTTGGCATGGAAAGTCCAACATAGGTTGGCAAGGGAAAGTCCAAGCTTGAGTCTTGGCATTTGGGAAGTCCAAGGGGATTGACCTTGGCGGCGTAAAGTCCAAGCGGAGTCTTGGTAGCGTAAGTCCAATGTGCCTTGGCGGTGTAGACACCGTTAGCATGACATAGCCGATGGAAGCACCTGGAAGCTAGCACGATGGATGAACAAGTCATGGATGACTTGGAGGGATCTGAGAGGTGTGAGGCTGATGGAGGTGGTTAGAAGGCTTAGGTCTAGGCTAAGGGTGGTCTAGCAAGTATGGGGGCACCATACTTGGGTTAAAACCTCATTCTTTAGGTTGGCAGTCGACTGGCATTATGGCCGGTTCGACTGCCGGGAGTCGACTCGAGTTCGACTTCCGTTTGAGAGCTTTAAGGGCTCAGCGGTCATTGCTCATGGGAAGCGATCGGGTGTCGGCAATGATCTGCCGAGATGTCGATCACGGTCGAGTTCGAAACCTGAGAATGCTCCGTAGCCGGGCGATCGACTACGGCGTTAGCGATCGGCCAATGTTGCGATCGTGGTGAGAGTCCGTTGGAACTTGTCCAATGTGGATTGAGCCGTTGTCTCACATCTACTGATGTTAGCGATCGGTGATTTATGGCGATCGGGCGGTAAATCGACCCGATCACGAGATAAAAGAAGTTGTTCGTGGAGATTGCGATGCTCAGTTCTTGGGAGCTTTCTTGAGGCGATTTGAAGGCGATTTGCAGGTGCATTTCAGGGCCCTTCAACCTCATCCAAGCAACCAACAAGCAAAGGGCTCAAACCCTAGTTTTGTAAAGTGTTCTTTACATCTCCTTTGTATTTGCTTGTATTTCTTTAGATTATTGTTGTAATCTTGTGTCGAGGTTTCTCCACCTCCACTCGTTGTCGAAGGAGCTTATTGATTAGTGGTTGCATTGGCATCGCTAGAGCTCGTTAGAGCTCAATCAGTGGAGTAGGAACCGTGTGGTTCGAACCACGTTATATGATCGTGTTGTGATTGTGTGTCTTGTTATATTTATTTGTTATTACTATTCCATTTTGCTAACAAGATTGTAGACGATCAAAGCGAAGAATTCCATCTACGTCACGGTCACGCTATTCACCTCTAGCGGCGGCAAATCTCCAACAAGTGGTATCAGTGCGTGGCTCTTCAACGGATTAACAACCGGAGCAATACGCTAGAGGGTAAAGATGGAATTTCAAGACAAGCTAGGTTGGGATATCAACACACGGTCCCGTACTCATTATATGGACAAGAAGGCTTCGATTCTTGGAAGAGAAGAATTGAAGATTTTTGATGATGAGGACTTGAGGAATGGTCTCTATTAATGGAAGGATTTGAGTATCCTAGAGGACCAAAAGGTGGTTTCCTCAAGAAGAAGAGATGGAGTGAAGATCAACTCCAAAGATTCGAGAAAAAACAAGAAGGTAATCAAATTCATTTTGATTTAATTCCAAATGAATTCTTGTGTAGCCTAGGTGAATGCATGGATGCTAAGGAGCTATGGAGCGATTTGGCAAAGCTCCATGAAAGCCCATCAATGGTCCAAGAGGAAGAGACCGAAGAAGCTAATGCATCATCTTCACAAGGAAGTGAGGACTTGGAGGTGAGATCATCAACATCAAGAGGAAGAGGAAGTAGAATCGGAAGTTGATAGGAGTCAATTTCGGGTTGGTGGAGGAAGTGGAAGAAGCATCCACCTCAAGGATTGAGGGGAGGAGAGAACTTCCATAGGAGAAACAAGAAGAAGCTTCAACATCCAATCAAGATGAGAAGCTCAAAATACAACTCCGGCACCTACCAGAACTAGGTAACTCAAACACATCAATCTCAAATAAAAATAATATCATGTGCCTTGAGTGTAGGGAATTTGGGCACTACAAGAGCAAGTGCCCAAAGAAGATTAGGAAAGCTCCACCGGCTCCAAAGTCAAGGATGCCGATTCCCAAATATCATGAGCAAGGAGCATATCATATGCTTCAAGTGCAACTCAAGGGGACATTATAGGAATCAATGTCCTAGGGAAGCAAAAAGACCAAGAGGGAGCTACACATGTAGGGGGAGCCTCTAGGGCAAACCCTAAGGTATATTTCAATAATGCACCTTCTTTAGTTAATAGGCAAAGGCATGCTAGGAATTTAAATTCTCTTGCAATTTATGAAAAGAATGCTAATAGGAATAAATATTTTTGCTTAGGAGCTAAAAGTGTCCATTTTAGTAATAAGGAGAAGTTTGGGACTAATGTCCCTAAAAATAATTCATCTAAGGATAAACCTAGGTCAAATAATACTAGACCAATTTTACCTAGGGAATCAATTAGGAAAATACAAGATCATCTAGGTTTTAACCCTAAATGGACTAGGCATATGCCTAGAAGTCCAATGCCCATAATCTAAATCAAAACTCTAAAATTGGGCAATTAGAAAGGAAAATCAAGTCTTGAGGTCAAGGCTTGAAAAATTAGAAAAGACCCTCAACATTATGCAAAATCAATTTAAAGGGTCTAATGATCAAAGTCAAAGGTCCAAGAGTCAAAGTCAACACCAAGGACCTAAGAGTCAAAAGTCAACCAAAGGCAAGCAAGGTTTGGGTCACAAACCTAAGCCCTAAGGTGGCTTACCATAGTGTCCCATTAGATTATGGAACACTAACTAGGTCTAGGAAGACCAAGGTCAATAGGAAGTCATCCTAGAGTTGACCAAAGGATATGCCCTAGTGGCTAGGGTTTCTAGGAAACCTAAGGTGGCCACTAAGAAGGTTGTTAGGAGGCAATCCCTAAGGTTAACCTAGGCAAGACCCAAATGACCAAGGCTAATAAACCTAGGAAGGTCATTAGGAAGGTATCTAGGAAGTTATCCTAAGGAATATCTAAGTAACCCTAGGAGTTCAAATCGTTTTGGGTTCCTAAGGCGTGATTGATTCACGCTAAGATGGGTTTAGGGTGTGTCAACCTTGATTGGATGGGTAGTTAACTCAGCCATAACAAAGGTGACACTTTAGGTTATTTTCAAGGTTATGGTTACCTTGAAAATACATTTGATTTTTTTAATCCTAAAGATTTTAGGATATGCCAATATTAATTATGAAGTTTGATAAAATGATCATTTTGGCACAATTTAGGTTTAGAGGTTGGTGTGCCATTTTGGGTTTTGGCACACTAGGGAGATTAGGTTAATATGGCAAAATATGTTTAATCCCAACAAATAGGCAATTAATATTAAAATTTAGGTGTTATTATACCTATATATTTTATATGCCATGATTTGTTTGCCATATGCCATGACATGACATCATGTTTACTCTTATCATCTAAATGTCATGATCATGCTTAGGATTAAGGTATTAAATGTCATGTGTTTTTAGATTTTATCATATGCCATGATATCATGATCATTGGCCATGATTTATTTTTCTATCATTATGCCATGATCATTTTTATGCATCTAATTTGATTAAAATTGATTTAAGGACTATGGCATGACTTAGAGTCCCATTTATAAGGGAAGCAAATAGAGTGCCTTAGAAAATGCATGAAACTCTAGTTTAGGGAGAACAAAACCCACATCTCACATCCAATTGACATGTATGTGTATTTATACACCCTAGATACATGTGAGATGCTAGGATATGAGTTGAGTTCAAGGTGCATAGTTTTTGCATCTAGTTGAACCAAAACTCATCTAATTTTATATGGTGGATCATTGGGAAAGCTTGTGTACAAGTCATGTACTTAGAGCCCAAGGAATATGATCCAAAATAAGGTTTTGAAATCATTTTAAAATCAATTTAGAAAACCTTGGTGAAGTCTATCTTTTGATAGCAATCACCATTGATGAAGTTGATACAAAATAGGGCCAAAACATTGAAAATTTCAATGGTTTTGAGTTTTGTATCAAACTCACTATTTTATGGGTAAATTATTTTTCAAACATTTTTCACCCATTGTTTTGGTCATAAGTATTATACGTATCAAATTTCATGATTTTTCGATATACGTATAATTAGTTATGATTTTCTGAAATTGGATTCGATAAAATTTGAATTTCGAAAAATTTCTACGATCATGCCATTGGTGGCGATCGGTGATGAAATGTGATCGTGATACTGTCGAAGTCATTGCCGGTCTGATTCGGGTTAACAAGGTTTGTTTAGCCGTGTTGATATAGTAAGGTTCCTAACCACTCCTAACCTAGGATATGCTTTGGGAAGCATTATGAAGGGTGAAAATCCATTGGATATGGATTAGGAGTTGTGTTAGGTCAAAGTATCAAATTTAGGGTGAGTAAAAGTTCTATGTTGAACTTAGAACCTTAATTTTGATGGTTTAGAGTTCCTATTGGCTTAGGGGCTTTCGAGGACATTGTTGGTGCAATGGTCAAGGGGCAAGCCTTTAGGGAGGTATCCATCTTGGGATGATGGATGTTTTTTTATGGGGAGAGTATCATCAATTGGGAAAATTGATGGGTTTTTGATACCCAATTTGGAGATTGGGAGAGAGTATAGGATTGCCTCTCTTAAGTGATATGGGACTTATCACTAAGAAGATGGTAGGCATCCTAGATATGTTTAAATCAAGGGAGAGATTGTAAGATCTCATTGGGATATGAGACATTGACCTCCTTGGAGAGATAACCTTTTTGATGTTAGTCAAAAAGGGGGAGAATGTTTGGGGGAGAACATTTGGTTTAGATTTTCACTTGAATGTTTGGGGGAGAACATTTGGTGAGTGTTTACCAATTTGGGATAATTGGTAAGGGATTTGAGTTAGTGTTCTAACTCATGGTTTTATTTGGTTTTTGTCAAACATCAAAAAGGGGGAGATTGTTGGTGCAATCGGCCCAGGTCACGATTGACCAGACTCGAGTTTGACTCGAGTGATGTTTTGATGTTTGACAAAGTATGTTTGACAAAGTATGTTAGACATAGGATTGACATTGATGTTTGACATTAATGTCGGTTAATATGTTGGGGAGATTGTTTATACAATCGACCTAGGTTATAATTGACTTGATGGTTGACCAGGGTTGACCATGTGATTATGGGACACTTGGCATTTGGGAAAGTCCAAGTCTTGAGCACTTGGCATGAGAAGTCCAAGCATGGGTCTTGGCAAATGAGAAGTCCAAGCATGGGTCTTGGCAAAAGGAAAGTCCAAGCATGGGTCTTGGCAAATGAGAAGTCCAAGCATGGGTCTTGGCAAAAGGAAAGTCCAAGCATGGGTCTTGGCATGGAAAGTCCAACATGGGTTGGCAAGGGAAAGTCCAAGCTTGAGTCTTGGCATTTGGGAAGTCCAAGGGGATTGACCTTGGCGGCGTAAAGTCCAAGCGGAGTCTTGGTAGCGTAAGTCCAATGTGCCTTGGCGGTGTAGACACCGTTAGCATGACATAGCCGATGGAAGCACCTGGAAGCTAGCGCGATGGATGAACAAGTCATGGATGACTTGGAGGGATCTGAGAGGCGTGAGGCTGATGGAGGTGGTTAGAAGGCTTAGGTCTAGGCTAAGGGTGGTCTAGCAAGTATGGGGGCACCATACTTGGGTTAAAACCTCATTCTTGAGGTTGGCAGTCGACTGGCATTATGGCGGTTCATTGCAGAATCGACTCGAGTTCATTTGCCGTTTGAAACTTTAAGAACTCTGGCGATCATTGCTCATGGGAGCGATCGGTAGTGTCGGCAGCGATTATTTGCCAAGGATGTCGATCAGCGCCGGTCGAGTTCGCCCTGAGCGCTCACCGTGGTAGGCGATCGACTACGGCGTTAGCGATCGGCGCAATGTTAGCGATCGGTGGTGAGATCCGTTGGAACTTGTCCAAGCGTGGATTGAGCCGTTGTCTCACATCTGATGTTAGCGGTCGTGGTGATTTATGGCGATCATTGCTGTAATCGGCCGGCGAGATAAAGGAAGATGTTCGTGGAGATTGCGGTATCAGTTCTTGGGGAGCTTTCTTGAGGCGATTTGAAGGCGATTTGCAGGTGCATTTCAGGGCCCTTCAACCTCATCCAAGCAACCAACAAGCAAAGCGCTCAAACCCTAGTTTTGTAAAGTGTTCTTTACATCTCCTTTGTATTTGCTTGTATTTCTTTAGATTATTGTTGTAATCTTGTGTACGAGGTTTCTCCACCTCCGACTCGTTGTCGAGAAGGAGCTTATTGATTAGTGGTTGCATTGGCATCGCTAGAGCTCGTTAGAGCTCAATCTGTGGAGTAGGAACCGTGTGGTTCCGAACCACGTTATATGATCGTGTTGTGATTGTGTGTCTTGTTATATTTATTTGTTATTACTATTCCGCTGTGCTAACAAGATTGTAGACGATCAAACGCGAAAGAATTCCATCTACGTACGGTCATCTATGCTATTCACCCCCCCTCTAGCGGCGTCAAATCTCCAATAGAAATGTCAAGGTAAAAGTATCAAGACACTACGATCTGATGCGAAAAAAAAGGCAAGAGGTGAAAAGTGAGCAACTATCTTGCTCGTCCATGAGAAAGATTCAAACATATTAGGGAAGGGAGAAAGATCTCCTATAGCGATTAAAGCTAAGCTGAAGCATAGCAGTACGGTCGAGCTAAAGACTGATGCACGCGAACGCGAACTCAAATCTCATGACAGAGACTGTTGAGGACTAGAAGCCCACACTCGTGCTAAATGCCGACAAGTGTACGGATGTCGTCAAGTAATAAAAAGATTATAGATCCCACAGGGACTGAGATTCTGTTGGGATGTATACTCAGAAGTCTATCTTTTGTATGACCATCTTTATTTTGAAAAAAGAATCACATGATCATTGTTTGCATATTTATGGTTATGCATATTGTCTAATACATTATATTGTAGTTAATATAGTGTGTGGTGTCACACGGGAGATCATGTTTTTGGCTCCTTGTAAAGTATAAGAGAAGGCTCACAACCGAGATGACTTTGGACAAACCATTGGTATGGTTGTAATGTGATTTGGTATTGGTTTGTCTTGACCATAGAATCACACTAGTACACTTTGTGTGTATTGAGCAGGACCGACTTAGAGGTGATTCGATTTATTGTTGACTACATAATCGAATCAGACCTCAGATATTATATTATACATCCTCTTAATCCCGATATAATAACGGGCACATCTACTTAGTATTCATTTCTTTGATTTACCAATGGGCGAGATTTATAGATTAAATCGATAGGATCGGTAAGTTAAGAAATGATATTATTTATATGGTGTGTCGTTGATTATAGGAGAAAACCGTGTCCTTGTTGGAATGTATACTGAAAGCCTAGCTCTTTTTGTATGGACATTTTATTTTGGAATAAGAATCACATGATCATTGTTTGCACTTTATATATTCATTATATATGTGTGCATATTGTCTAATATTTTACATTGTAGATAACATGGTGCTTGGTGTGGCACAGAAGATCATGTTATCAGTCCCTTGTAAAATATAAGTAGAGGCTCACAACCAAGATGGTTTTGGACAAACCATTGGCATGGTTGTAGTGTAGCTTGGTATTGTTTTATCTTGAACATAGAGTTACACTAGTACACTTAGGTGTATTGAGCAGGACTGACATAGAGGTGATTCAATTTAGTACTGACAACATAATTAAATCGGACCTCGGATATTATGTTGTACATGCTCTTAATCCTGATATAATAACGGGCACATGTACTTAGTATTTATTTCTTTGATTTACCAGAGGGTGAGATTTAGATGGATTAAATCAATATGCCCGGTAAGTTGGGAAATGATATTATTTACATGGTGTGTCGTTGATTATAGGAGGAAACCGTGTCCTATATATTAGGTTGATGATGTCCCCTTGAGGAGCTCATAAGGTTCATCATGTAAACCCAGCTGGTTGACTTAGTCAGCATGATGATAAGGTTGAGTGGTACTACTCGAGGAATTAGATGTTAATTAATTGATGGTCAGTAAATCAATTAATTGACGGACATTCGATATCTTAAACACGGGGAGATGAATGTACAAATAATATATGGAGCCCATATTAATTTATGGGGGTTGGTGAGGTAGTTCAATGATGATCCTCTAGTGGAATGGAACATCATTGATGGATCAAGTTTGTGTTGTTCCGATCCATCGGGTGACCAAGATCCAACTCCTCCTTATGGTCCCTATCGTAGCCTAATATAATCCTTGTGAAGTCTAGATCCAAGAATATAGAACAAAACTCTAAAACCAATGGTTGGGATTAAATCCCTAGATCCGATGGTTACGATGAAACCCTAGAACCAACGGTTGGGATTAAATCCCTAGATCCGATGGTTAAGATGAAACCCTATAATCGACAATTGGGATTAAATTCCTAGATGCGACGGTTGGGATAAAACCCTAGATCCGACGGTTGGGATGAAACCCTAGATCCGACGGTTGGGATGAAATCCTAGATCCGACGGTTGGGATGAAACCCTAGATCCAACGGTTGGGATAAAACCCTAGATCCGACGGTGGAGATTAAATCCCTAGATCCGACGGTGGAGATTAAAGGAGTCCTAAGCCTAACTCTATAAAAGGAAAGCTTAGGGTTGGGCGGAAAGGATGAATTGAATTGGAATTAGGGTTTGGCTCTTCTCAAAGTGGGCGGCTAGGGCTTTGCAGCTAGGGTTTTGGGCGGCAACCTTCATCCTTCTATTTGTTGCCGGCGCCCATCATTCTACATCAACACTTGGCCGGCGCCCATCCTCAAGGCCTCTCTCTTATTCTTTGGTCGGCAGTTCTCCTTCCATTGGTGGCCGGCGTTCACTTCTCCAATCTCCAAGGTGGCCGACGGTTCCCTTTGTATTGGTGGCCGGCGCTTCATCCATTCGTTCCTTGGGCGGCGGTTGCATCAAACTCCCTAGCTTGGTGGCCGGTTCTAGAAAGGAAAGGTATTGTTGGTTCTTCTCTTTGTTCGTAGTGAACAAGGATGGGAAGAACGCGATCTAGAAGACTTCTACTCGTGGAGGATCTTCGTCCACACGTCGTCCACGAGAAGGATAGGACATACGGTAGAAGATCGTAAGGTATAAAGTTTTATAACTTTACTTTCAGATCTGAGAATGTTCTTTTAATTGTTGATTATACAATTATGCATATGTATATATTTTGTATAATCATGGACCCCGAAGACAAACACAAAAACCGGCGATCCGTCCGTCATCTCTTCCGCGGCTAACCAACTAGAAGAGTTGTGTAGCTTGAACAACTAGTTTGTTCAATCGCCCACTCAAGTTGTTAGCACGACGACGAATTGGTTGTGATAAGGAAACTCATCCCATCCGGATTAATTCTTTCATTAGTGAAAATTTTAATCCGGGGACATGGGAGCCAATGAGCCTCCGAAGCAAAACCCCAACAAGTGGTATCAGAGCCACGGTTTCCGGTTTTGTGTGTTTTGGATTCGGTTACTTTCATGCACATTTCATATATTGAGTATGCCGGATAATAGTAGGATGTGCGTAGGCTAACTTTTTGGTTGCAGGCATAAGATCCGACTATTATGGCTATTTGGTTGTATGTGATGGTATTGTGTGTGATTGTATGTATATTATTTGAATCCTCGGGGTTGACGAGGCTAGATTAGTATTTAATTTTTGTAATTAAATACGACATTGTTTAGCCGTTCATTTTAGTTTACTTTCAATCTAGATTATTTGTACACTCCTTCATGGAGTATAGGATCGATGGATGTAAATTAAAATGATTTATCTCGGCTCGGATCTCTTTGGTGACTTGCGCACGGGAAAAGATGGAGCGGACGAGGTGGCGACACGACGGGATGCATATTGGAGGACAATTCCATAATAGTTGGAAAAATTCTATTTTTTCCATATTTATTGCTTATTTGTTTTATATGCATGTTGTGTATGTTTTAAAATTCCTCATTTTCAATTTACTAAGTGGGAGAGGGATATTTTAATTAATTCCCGCGGCCTCCATTACAATTTGACGTGTGATGCAACAAACTTGTGTGTCGACTCTGAGTGCCTTCCTCCCTGCGGACGAGTTTGTTTGCGGATCACTAGGTCAAATAATTGTTATAGGAAATTATCTAGGAGCATGTGTACTTCCACAGTGGTAAGACACATAATCCGAAATAATTCCCTTAGTATCGTGTAATGGTGCACACTTAGATGCAAATAAAAGTATCCTCCCCATCGGAGTCACTGCTTTTATTTGTAGGGCCAAAGAGGAACCAACTATTAATTTTATTTGTCAAAAAGTAAGGTTGACAAGATAATAAAATTAATGGGTAAAACCTCCTCTTACAAATGTAGAATTCGTATACGTCCACACAGCGTGGCATGCGATATTCTCGGTGATTTGAGGTGTTGGTTGATTTCGGGATTTTATTGTTTTTGAGGAATCAATAATATTTGAAATCTAATATTTTGATCATTGTGATTTTTAGGATTTTCAAATGGCTTTCAACCCACTTGCTGTGATTTTAAAAGAAAATAAGCTTACTGGACCAAACTACATTGATCGGAAAAGAAATCTGGATATTGTCTTAACTGCGGAGGAGTACAAATTTGTACTCTTCGAGGTCTGTCCTCCTAAGCCCTCCGATGACTCTGATGAAAAGGAGAAAGAACTTTATAAGAAATGAGTCAAGGCAGATGAGATGACGCGGTGTTACATTTTGGCATCTATGTCAAATGTGCTGCAACATCAACATCAGGCCATAGCCACAGCTTATGACATGATGTTCAATCTCAAGGAACTTTTCGGACATCAGAGTAGGGCGGCTAGACAGGAGGCAATGAGAAACTTGATGACGACCACCATGATCGAGGGAACACCCGTTAGGGATCATGTTCTCAAGATGATGGCTCATCTTAATGAGATGGAAGTCCTCGGAGCTAAGATCGATGGGGAAACCCAGGTCGATATCATTCTCCAGTCTTTGCCTAGGAGTTTTGAGCAGTTTCGCCTCAATTACAATATGAACAAAAGGTTGTATTCGTTGGCGGAGCTTCTGACAGAACTCCAGGCGGCAGAGGGGCTTTTTCATCAAAGTGCTCAAGCCATGGTCGATCAGAAGGTTTCTTCCTCTAAACTGAAAGGTAAGAAGAAGAAGCAAGGTGGGGCGAAGAAGGTGGCAGTGGGACCTTAGGCAGGAGTGAAGAAGCCAAAAGGCAAGTGCTTCACTTGCAAGCAGGCTGGACATTGGAAGGCTGACTGTCCTCGCCGAAAGAACAAAGGTATATCTTCTTGTTTAGTTGTTGAAACATGTTTAGCGGTGTTATCTACCAGTGCCTGGTGTGTAGATACAGGAGCCACTGATCATGTCTGCAATACTTTGCAGGGGTTCCAAGAAACCTGACGACTAGCTGAGGGAGAGATTACCGTCTTCATGGGAAATGCTTCAAAGGTGGCGGCTATTGCAGTGGGAGACATTTATTTATCTTTTGATAGGAATAAAGTTTTGGTTTTGAGAAATTGTCTTTATGTACCTTCTTTTAGAAAGAATTTAATTTCAGTTTCTAAATTGTTTATGGATGGATATTCTGTTTCTTTTAATGACAAAGTGGTTATAAAAAGGAATAGGGAGATTATCTGTTCTGGTACATTGGTTGGCAATTTATATACTCTTGAACCAAAAACTCCCACGATGCATATAGAAATCAATAACTCATCTTCTAAGTCTAATAAGAGAAAAGAACCTTCGCAAATGAACCAAACATATCTTTGGCATCTAAGGCTTGGTCATATTAACCTAAGCAGAATTCAAAGGTTGATAGCTGATGGACTTTTAGGTTCATTAGTGGTGGAGGATCTCCCAACCTGCGAATCTTGCTTGGAAGGTAAAATGACCAAGAGGCCTTTCAAGGCCAAGGGGTATAGAGACAAAGATGTGTTAGAATTGGTTCATTCTGATTTGTGCGGTCCTATGTCTATCCAGGCAAGAGGTGGTTTTGAATATTTCGTCTCTTTTATAGACGATTATTCAAGATATGGATACATTTACTTGATGCGCCGCAAGTCTGAATGCTTTGACAGGTTCAAAGAATTCAAGGCTGATGTGGAGAACCGTCAAGGTAAAAGTATCAAGACATTACGATCTGATCGTGGTGGCGAGTACCTCTTGGGAGAGTTTAGGAATTACTTATCGAGGTCGGGATTCAATCCCAATTGTGCACCGCACACCCACAGAATGGTGTAGCGGAGCGGCGAATAGGACTCTTATGGAGATGGTCGATCGATGATGAGTTATTCGAGTTACCTATTTCCTCGGGGTATGCACTGGATACGACAATGTATACTCTGAACTTGGTTCCATCCAAATCAATACCTTCTACCCCTGTAGAATTGTGGACTGGGCGAAAGCCTAGTCTAAGACATATTCGGATATGGGGGAGTCCAGCACATGTGCTGAAGGCTGATGCTGGTAAGTTGGAACATCGTACAGAAGTATGCATGTTTGTTGGCTACCCTAAGGGAATGAAAGGTGGTTTGTTTTATAATCCTAGAGATTAGAGGGTGATCGTTAGCACGAACGCCAGATTTCTAGAGGAGGATTATGTAATGAACCACAAACCCAAGAGTAGGATTGTTCTTGAGGAGTTGACAGGGGAAGTCCAGACTTCAGTATCACCGGTACAAGAGACACCACAAGTCACTGCACCGCGTGTCACAGAGCATACACAGCAGGCACCTCATCGTAGTGGGAGGGTTGTTAGACAACCCGAGAGATTCATGTTTTTGGGAGAGTCTTCGGACTTATTCCCTGGTGAACATGAACTGGATCCCTGGACATATGACGAGGCACTCCAAGATTGAGATGCGGTATCTTGGCAAAGTGTGATGAATTTAGAGATAGAATCTATGGATTCTAATCAGGTCTGGGAGCTAGTAGAGCCACCCGATGGTGTAAAAACCATTGGATGCAAGTGGATCTACAAGAGAAAGAGAGGAGTAGACGGGAAGGTTGAGACCTTCAAAGCTAGGCTTATTGCGAAAGGGTATACTCAGAAAGAGGGTATCGATTATGAGGAGACCTTTTCGCTGGTAGCTATGCTTAAGTCTATCCGGATTCTCTTATCTATAGCTGCTCATATGGATTATGAGATTTGGCAGATGGATGTCAAGACAACTTTCCTTAACGGAAGTCTTGAGGAGAACATCTATATGCTGCAACCAGAGGGATTCATTGCTAAAGACAAAGAGCATCTTGTATGTAAGCTTAATCAGTCCTTTTATGGATTGAAGCAAGCTTCTAGATCTTGGAACATCCGCTTTGATGAGGTAATCCAGTCATATGGATTTATTCAAAGTCCGGATGAACCTTGTGTATACAAGAGATGTGACGGAAACGTAGTGGTGTTTCTTGTACTATACGTAGATGATATTTTGTTAGTTGGCAACAATATCAAAGTGTTATTAGACGTAAGGGTATGGTTGTCCAAACAGTTTGACATGAAGGACTTGGGAGAAGTGGGACACATCCATGGGATCAAAGTTATAAGGGATCACAAGAAAAGGATGTTGTGCTTATCTCAAGCTTCATACATTGACACTATCCTTGCTCGTTTTAGCATGCAGAACTCCAAGAAAGGTTTTCTACCTTTTAGGCATGGAGTTCCTTTATCTAAAGAGATGTGTCCCAAAACATCAAAGGAGATAGAGGACATGAAGGCGGTTCCTTATGCTTCGGCAGTAGGAAGCCTTATGTATGATATGCTATGTACGAGATCGGATATCTGCTTTACCGTGGGCATGGTTAGCAGATATCAGAGTAATCCTGGACAGGGACAATGGACTACAGTAAAGCATATATTGAAGTACCTGAGAAGGACTAGGGATTGTATGCTGGTTTACCGGGCAGATCAATTGGTCCCTGTGGGTTACACGGATTCAGATTTCCAATCAGATAGGGACAAGAGTAAGTCTACCTCGGGGTTTGTGTTTACTTTTGGAGGTGGAACCATAGTAGGGAGGAGTGTCAAGCAGAAATGCGTGGCAGACTCTACCATGGAAGCTGAGTATGTGGCAGCCTCTGAGGCAACCAAGGAAGCTGTATGGCTCAGGAACTTCTTGATGGACTTGGATGTGATTCCTGGTTTGCCCAGAACTATCACAATTTATTGTGATAACAGTGGTGCAGTTGCAAACTCGAAGGAACCACGAGCCCATAAGGCGGGTAAACACATAGAGCGCAAGTATCACCTTATACGAGAAATCGTAAAGCGAGGAGAATTTGCTATCACCAAGATTGCATCAGAGGATAACCTGGCGGATCCATTCACTAAGGCCCTTCCAGCGAAAGCGTTTGATAGGCATGTGGAGTACATGGGGATCAGATGTATGGCAGTGTTATGACGGCATAGTCTTTTAGTATAAGTGGGAGATTGTTTGAATGTATACTGAAAGCCTATCTCTTTTTGTATGGATATTTTTTTTTGGAATAAGAATCACATGATCATTGTTTGCACTTTATATATTCATTATATATGTGTGCATATTGTCTATTATTTTACATTGTAGATAACATGGTGCTTGGTGTGGCACAGAAGATCATGTTATGAGTCCCTTGTAAAATATAAGTAGAGGCTCACAACCAAGATGGTTTTGGACAAACCATTGGCATGGTTGTAGTGTAGCTTGGTATTGTTTTATCTTGAAAATAGAGTTACACTAGTACACTTAGGTGTATTGAGCAGGACCGACAAAGAGGTGATTCAATTTAGTACTGACTACATAATTGAATCGGACCTCGGATATTATGTTGTACATGCTCTTAATCCCGATATAATAACAGGCACATTTACTTAGTATTTATTTCTTTGATTTACCAGAGGGTGAGATTTAGATGGATTAAATCAATATGCCCGGTAAGTTGGGAAATGATATTATTTACATGGTATGTCGTTGATTATAAGAGAAAACCATGTCCTATATATTAGGTTGATGATGTCCCCTTGAGGAACTCATAAGGTTCATCATGTAAACCCAGCTGGTTGACTTAGTCAACATGATGATAAGGTTGAGTGGTACTACTCGAGGAATTAGATGTTAATTAATTGATGGTCAGTAAATCAAATAATTGACGGACATTCGATATCTTAAACACGAGGAGATGAATGTACAAATAATATATGGAGCCCATATTAATTTATGGGGGTTGGTGAGGTAGTTCAATGATGATCCTCTAGTGGAATGGAACATCATTGATGGATCAAGTTTGTGTGGTTCTGATCCATCGGGTGGCCAAGATCCAACTCCTCCTTATGGTCCCTATCGTAGCCTAATATAATCCTTGTGAAGTCTAGATCCAAGAATATAAAACAAAACTCTAAAACCAATGGTTGGGATTAAATCCCTAGATTCGATGGTTAGGATGAAACCCTAGAACCAACGGTTGGGATTAAATCCCTAGATCCGATGGTTAGGATGAAACCCTATAATCGACGGTTGGGATTAAATCCCTAGATCCGACGGTTGGGATAAAACCCTAGATTCGACGGTTGGGATGAAACCCTAGATCCGACGGTTGGGATGAAATCCTAGATCCGACGGTTGGGATGAAACCCTAGATCCGACGGTTGGGATAAAACCCTAGATCCGACGGTGGAGATTAAATCCCTAGATCCGACGGTGGAGATTAACGGAGTCCTAAGCCTAACTCTATAAAAGGAAAGCTTAGTGTTGGGTGGCAAGGATGAATTGAATTGGAATTAGGGTTTGGCTCTTCTCAAAGTGGGCGGCTAGGGCTTTGGAGCTAGGGTTTTGGGCGGCAACCTTCATCCTTTTAGTTGTTGCCGGTGCCCATCATTCTCCATCAACACTTGGCCGGCGCCCATCCTCAAGACCTCTCTCTTATTTCTTGGCCGGCGGTTCTCCTTCCATTGGTGGCCGACGTTCACTTCTCCAATCTCCAAGGTGGCCGGCGGTTCCCTTTGTATTGGTGGCCGGCGCTTCATCCATTCGTTCCTTGGGCGGCGGTTGCATCAAACTCCCTGGCTTGGTGGCCGGTTCTAGAAAGGAAAGGTATTGTTGGTTCTTCTCTTTGTTCACAGCGGACAAGGAAGGGAAGAACGTGATCTAGAAGGCTTCTACTCATGGAGGATCTTCGTCCACACGTCGTCCACGAGAAGGATAGGACATACGGTAGAAGATCGTAAGGTATAAAGTTTTATAACTTTACTTTCAGATCTGAGAATGTTCTTTTAATTGTTGATTATACAATTATGCATATGTATATATTTTGTATAATCATGGACCCCGAAGACAAACACAAAAACCAGCGATCCATCCGTCATCTCTTCCGCGGCTAACCAACTAGTAGAGTTGTGTTGCTTGAACAACTAGTTTGTTCAAGCGACCACTCAAGTTGTTAGCACGACGACGAATTGGTTGTGCTAAGGAAACTCATCCCATCCGGATTAATTCTTTCATTAGTGAAAATTTTAATCCGGGGACATGGGAGCCAATGAGCCTCCGAAGCAACTCCCAATAGTCCTATATATTAGGATGATGATGTCCCCTTGAGGAGCTCATAAGGTTCATCATGTAAACTCTGCAAGTGGACTTGGTCCGGCATTATGATAAGGTTGAGTGGTACTACTCATGGAGTTAGATGTTGATTAATTAATTGTCAGTAAATTAATTAATTAATGGACATTCGAGATCTTAAACACGTGGAGAAAAATGTACAAATAATATATGGAGCCCATATTAACTTATGGGGATTGGTGAGGTAGATCAATGATAATCCTTTAGTGGATTGGATTATCATTAATGGATCAGACTTTATGTGGGCTTGATCCATTGGGTGGCCGAGATCCAACTCCTCCTTATGGTCCCTATTGTAGCTTTTTAAAACCTCATGAAGCCTAGATCCAATGGTTGAAAACAAAACTCTAGATCCAATGGTAGAGATTAAATCTCTAGATCCGACGGTTGAGATTAAATCTCTAGATCCGACGGTTGAGATTAAATCCCTAGAACCAATGGTGGGGATTAAAACAGGGCTTATCCTTAACTCTATAAAAAGGGTTTTAGGGTGGGTGGCAAGAAAAAATTAGAAAAGAGATAGGATTTGGGTTTGGGAGGCTTAGGGTTTGGAGGCTTGGGCGGCCACAAATAAGGAATTTATTTCCTTTCTTCTTCCTCTTCCTTGGTGGCTGGCGCCCATCATCTTCTCCCTTCCCTTGGCCGGCGTCCAAACCTCATCCTTCTCCTTTCTTGGCCGGTGGAAACAAAGCTTAGGGTCTTCCCTTGGAGCTTTTGACCGACATCCATCTTCCTCATCTCTTCTCCTTGTTGGCCGGCGGCAAGCATCTAGGTTGGTGCTTGTTGGTTGGCTAAAGGAAGGAGAAGGGTTTTGTTTCTATACTTCCTCTTGTTCGGAGCGAGCAAGGAAGGAAGATTGGTGATCTAGGAGCGTCGAATTTTTGAAGATCGTCGCCCACACGACATCCAAAAGGAGGAAGGACATACAATAGAAGATCGAGAGGTATATCGATTGTCTATTTTCTTTTGTAACATGTCAATAATTGTTTTTCAATTATATATGCATGTTGTATTCTATTTTTATGGTTAAATATACATTAACCCTGAATATAAACAGAAAAGTCAGCGATCCGTACATCGTCTATTTCGCAGCTAATCGTAGAATAGAGGTTGGTTGCGGGAACAACAAATTTGTTAAAGTAACCACTCTAATCGAATAGCACGACGATGAAACGGGGACGTAGAAGGGATCGATATGAACAAGAGACCAAATTGAAGTGGGAAGTGAAGTTTCCTATCTTCAGATTCGAGTACTGATTTGTTCAGTGGATGTTATTGTTCGGGACTAGACTCTAAAGGTTGCAATTAGGAGGGTTGTCGGTGGTCCTAACTCTAATACGGTGTCACACGAAGGAAAAGAAGGGTCGCTATGGTCTTTAGATGGATTCTAGGATTTCGGTTTTGTTTGTGTGTCACGGAACTCGTTGTCAATTGGGTTTGCTTAGGTTTCTAGTTATGGTTTTGTAGAAAGGACATCATAAACTCCCTCGATGAGCCTTCGTGTCTATCGCAAGCTACCTCTGCCATACCAGGTCAATCCCTGTCTTTAGGATGGGATAGTCGGTACGAGGATGCAGAATTGATCCCTGCAATGTGTCGAAAATGAGGCTCGTTTCTTACTCTATCGCATCCTTCTACCCACAATTACCGACGATGAGGCCAACCCTTAGGTCCCTCTTTAATTCCCCTAAATCATTGATAGGAGGGATGTCACCCCTCGTATCGGGTAAACAAAGTGACTAGAAAACTAAAACGATAACTATAGATCTAAACCAAAACACCAATTGCAAATATAAATTCAAGAACGAAAAGATATTTGAATTAATATGTTCTAACTCAACACAAACTACTCCCTAATCCTAGAATCATAATGTGTGCTCCATAGATATGAGAAAAGAAATACAAGGCAAGATCATATCCATATAAACAATATAATTTACACAAAGAATAGGATTTACAATGCAATGTAGGTCTTCTCCTCGACATTGAAGTGCAGAATCTTGACCTCCAGCGACATTCTTCCTCCCCATTGTGAGTTCCTGAAGCTTATCAGGGCTTCAGAGTGTCATCCCAGTCGTCGTGCCTCCCCCTAGGGTTTGGGAATCCTAGGGAGGCTCTCTCGTGATCCCTCTCCTCTTAGATGAGTTTTCTATATATAGAGGCGGCTCTGGCTTTCCATAAATACTTGAAAAACCCTATTTCCTTGAATTCCCGGGGCCTCCACACAACCATGTAAATTTCACATGGCCTGACCGTGTTTAAGGCTAGAACAAATGAAATCTCGACTGGAAATTGAGCTAGAAAAAAGGCACGGCCGTGTGTTTTCACATGGCCTGGCTGTGTCTTTTCTTGGAGCCTTCGTTTTGATCTGTTTCACTTCGAAAACTTGCCCAAGTCTTGGGACATGGCTAGTACATGTTCCCTAAGGTCCGTGCTGTTGGGTTTTTTCGAGCCGCAAAAACCGCTTTTTGCGTTGCGGAAACCTCGGAAGCCCCGGCCACGGATCCGTGCGAAGTATAAAAATTATAATTACATGTATGTGCTTACAAAAAATCCTAGATCTACCTTAGATCTAAGAGGTTAGAACGTTACCCTCGTAGCGACGCCCTTCGCTTATCCCACTCGTCCAAAAGTCCGCCGGAACTCGAGAGTGTCAAGTGCACACTCCTCTATGGTATCCACACAAGCAATAGGTGGAGAGAAATGCCTTAGAGTGTGCTAGCACTCCCTTAGGAATTTCGGCAAGATGAGGTTTTGAGAGGGAGAGCTTGAGAGGAAAAATTCCAAGGTTGAAGATGAAGTAATAAGAGTAACTCATCAAATGAATTCACCTCATGAAACCCCTAAAGTGGCCGGCCACTTCAAGGAGAGGGAGTTACATGCATGCATGTAACTCCCATGTCCCTTGGTCTCCCTCATGAGGTGGCACCAATTGACAAAGTCAATGATGATGTGGAGCATCATCATTGGCCGGCCATGCCTAGTCATCATCATGACATGGCATTTGGTCAAGTCAAACTTGACCTTTCATCTTCCCTCTCAAGTCAAGTCAAACTTGACCTCTAATCTCCCATGGTTGATCAAATCTAACCACTTGACTCAAGTCAATTTAATATAATGAATCTCTATTCATTAATTTAAATTGATTTGATGAATCAAATCTCAATTAGACTCATTCAACACTTGAATCAACTTGAGTCTAACTCAATTAGTCTAATTTGGATTACTCTTAATCCAATTTGGTTCATCCCATGAACCTAATCCTCATGGTTCATCATATGAACCTAATCTCCATCTAATTGCTCTTATGTGTGTGACTATAGGTTCTTGTAACGCTGGCAATGTCCCTAAACCGATTTAGGAACATAAGCAATGAGCGGTATCTAGCAACACATCATTGCTACCCAAGTTACAAGAATGTTGAGCTCCAACATCACCTTTGTGACTACTAATTGTGACTCTCACAATATGTGACAATGTCCCTCTATCCTTGACATCTAGATTGACCAATCGAGGCATAGACCGTGTCATCCTCGGTACAATCTAAATCTTGAACTCCAAGTAGACTCACTCTAATCAAATGAGCTCAATATCTCATATTGACTCATTTAGGCATGGCCATGCACTTCGTGGTCTCACTCTATCAAGAATATCGATGTCACCCCCGTCATATAGGAGGGATAGATCCCATCTACATCACTCACATCCCTCCGCATAATTCGTTACATACCCAAGAATCGCTTTATAGTCCACCCATTTACGGGTGACGTTTGACGTGGCTCAAGCCAAAGTATGCAACTCCTTATGTAGGGAACCATGGTGACTTCAGGTCTAAGGACTAATAGTCATACTAATAGCCACATGAGAAAGTATATGACACTCATATAACGATCCATGATACTTTCTCATGGCGGGTCATTCAGTATACATTCTCCAATGCATACCCATGTGTCAACTTGATATCTCATATCCATGACTTGTGAGATCAAGTCATCTTGTTGACCTACATGCTAGTCTCTACGCATTAACATTGTCCTTGAATGTTAATACTCGACTAGGAATGATTAAGAGTAGTGTTCTCTATATCATCTCATTATCGATTCAACCAATCGATTGATATAGATAAGAACCTACTACTCAAGGACATTATTATATTTAGTTATTTGGCACCAATACAAGTAAATATAATAACCATGCCTTTATAAATAGGAATATGATACAATAAAGTCCATACAACAATCATCACATGATTGGCTCTAGGGCTTTCACTAACAATCTCCCACTAGCACTAGTGCCAATCATCGTAGTATCAAATACCCAATGACCTAGTGTGACCATCATGCTTTTTCTGTGCCAAAGCCTTGGTCAAGGGATCTGCGATGTTAGCGTATGTGGGTACTCTGCAAATCTTCACATCTCCTCTATCGATAATCTCTCGAATAAGATGGAAGCACCGATATATTCGGCCTCTGTTGTAGAATCAGCAACTGTGTTCTGCTTGGAACTATTCCAGCTCACACGCCACCATTCAAGCAAAACACGAGACCCCGATTGCGATCTATAATCATCTGCCGGGTTGGAAGCTTGCATCATTTGTAACCCTTCGCCTAGCTCCTCATCGCATCAAAATATCAAGAAATATTCTTTAGTCCTTCTCAAGTACTTAAGAATATTCTTGACTGCTATCCAGTGACGCTCACCTGGATCTGACTGGTATCTACTCGTCATGCTCAAAGCATACGAGACATCGAGCGAGTACACAAAGATGGCGTACATGATAGATCCTAGAGCAGAGGCGTAAGGGATCTTATCCCTGCGGTCTCTCTCCTCTCTAGAAGAGGGACTTTGAGTCTTCGAAAGACTCACACCATGTGACATCGGCAGAAGTCCTTTCTTGTAATTCTGCATGGCAAACCGAAGTAATACCGTGTCAATGTATGTACTCTGACTTAGGCCAAGCAATCTCTTAGATCTATCTCTATAGATCTTGATGCCTAGAATACAGGCTGCTTCACCTAAGTCTTTCATTGAGAAGCACGCCCTGACCAAGTCTTCACAGATCAGAGCGAAGGGATGTCATTCTCAATGAGTAGTATCACATACAATAAAGGAACACAAGCTGTGTTCCCATTAACCCTCTTGTAGACACAGGTTCATCTTCATTCTTGATGAAACCAAATGTTTGATCGCATCATCGAATCGAAGATTCGGCTCAGAAGCTTGCTTTAGCCCATAAATGGACCTTTGTAGCTTGCATACCTTCCCAGTATGCTGTGGATCTACAAAACCCTCAGGTTGTGTCATGTACACATCCTCGAGTAAGTTTCCATTCAGAAATGCAGTTTTGACATCCATCTGCCAGATCTCATAATCGTGGTATGCTGCAATAGCAAGCAAGATCCGAATGGACTTAAACATCGCCACTGAAGAAAAGGTTTCATCATAGTCAATACCATGAATTTGCTTGAAACCTTTAGCCACCAATCGGCCCTTATAGGTATGCGTAAGTCCATCCATGTCAGTCTTTCTCCTACAGACCCACTTACACCCAATGGGTTTGACCCCTTCAGGTGGATCAACCAAAGTCCATACTTGGTTAGTGTACATGGATTCCATCTCGGATCTCATGGCGTCTAGCCATTTCTCAGAATCTGGGCTCATCACAGCTTCCTAATAGGAGGTAGGCTCATTCTCAATGAGCATAACGTCATCATGGTCAGACAAGAGAAATGAGTATCTCTCAGGCTGACGACGTACCCTATCAGACCTGCGAAGAGGTAGGTCTACTTGAACAGGTGGTTGTTCCACAACTCTTTGTGCAACAACCTCATCACCCACAACACTTTGTGGTTTCTGTTCAACCTCCATCAAAGCCTCAGTGTTATGGGCCTTATCTTGAATTTCTTCAAGATCGAAGGTACTCCCACTAATTTTTCTAGAAACAAAATCCCTTTCTAGAAAAACCCCAGTCTTTGCCACAAACACTTTGTGCTGACTGGGAATGTAGAAGTAATATCCCTTTGTATCCTTGGGATATCCAACAAAATAGCACCTATCGGATTTGGGTCCCAGCTTTGTCCGAGACTTGACGTCAACGTAAGCCTCACAACCCCAAATCCTCATAAAAGACATCTTGGGATTTTTCCTGTCCATATCGTATATGGTGTCTTTACCACACCTTGGATGGTACACGGTTAAGGGTAAAGGTCTTTGTGTCGAGCATATCCCAAAAGGATATAGGAAGATCTGTGTGACTCATCATAGATCGTACCATATCCAATAGGGTACGATTCCTCCTTTCGGATACACCATTCCACCGTGGTGTTCCAGAGGAGTGAGTTGGGATAGAATCCCACACTCGCCTAGATAGTCACGAAACTCATGGCTAAGGTATTCACCACCTCGATCTGATCGAAGTATCTTAATACTCTTGCCAAGCTGGTTTTGTACTTCATTCTTGAATTCTTTGAACTTTTCAAAGGATTCAGATTTATGTGTCATAAGATACACATAACCATATCTACTGAAGTCATCAGTAAATGTAATGAAGTACTTGTAACCACCTCTAGCAGCAACATTGAAAGGACCACATACATCACTATGTATAAGTCCTAACAAATCTGTTGCTCTTTCGCTATGTCCATTAAAGGGAGTCTTGGTCATCTTGCCTAAAAGGCAAGACTCGCATGTCTCATATGATTCAAAATCAAATGAGTCTAGCAGCCCATCCTTATGGAGCTGAGATAAGCGACTCTCATTTATGTGACCTAAGAGACAATGCCAGAGATAGGTTTGGTTTAACTCATTTGACTTGAACCTCTTGGTACTTATGTTATAGATAGGGCTCTCTAAGTCTAGAAAGTAGAGTCCGTTCATTAGAGGTGCACTACAATAGAACATATCATTTAAATAAACTGAACAACATTTGTTCTTTATTATAAATAAAAGCCTTTCTTATCCAAACAAGAAACTGAAATTATGTTCTTAGTCAAAGCAGACACATAACAACATTCATCTAATTCTAGTACAAGCCCAGAGGGTAGAGATAGATCATAAGTTCCTACAGCAACAGCAGCAACCCTTGCTCCATTGCCTACTCGTAGGTTCACCTCGCCCTTTGTCAATGCCTTGCTATTTCTCAGCCCCTGCACATTGGTACAAATGTGAGATGCACATCCGGTATCTAATACCCATGATGAAGAAATAGATAGATTGACTTCTATAACATTTATACCTGAAGTAGAAGTCTCACTTCTCTTCTTCTTAAGATCTTCCGGTATGCATGCCTTACGATTTCAGCTGTCCCTGCTCTTCTGTAAAGAAGCAAGCCCCTTCCATGGATATCCCTCCTTTGGGTTTAAGTTCTTTGCCTTTGCCCTTGGCTTGGGACTTTCCCTTACCTTTAGGCTTGCCCTTGCCTTTCTTCTTCTGCACCATCAAAATGGTGTCGATTTACCTTCTTAAGGTTAAGCTCTGCGATTCTCAACATTACGAGCATTTCAGCAATGGCTTATCAATTTCATTCATGTTATAATTCATGACAAATTGATTGAAGGCTTGTGGCAAAGATTGCAAGATTAGGTCGCGCTCTTGGCCAAGTGGGAATCCCACCTTTGTAGGTTTTCTACGCACCCAATCATCTTGAGTACATATGTACTCTACTGAGTCCCGTCTTGCATTTTAGACCCAAATAATGCCTTAGAGACTTCATATCTCTCATGCCTAGCTTGTCCTTGATATAGTTGACGAAGATGTCCAACCATATCATAAGCATTCATGAACTCGTGTTGCTTCTGAAGCTCAGAGTTCATGGTCGCGAGCATTAGACATGACACATCTAATGCATCATCTTGATGCTTCTTGTAAGCATCTTTGTCAGATCGCAAGGCATTGGCAGGTGAGGTGCCTCGAATGGGCCGCCCAGACGTACGACTTCCTTTCTTGGGTGAGAACAATTCTCGTGTTCTGCATACACCAGAAATTTGCTCCATTGAGCTTGTCCTTCTCAAGGACAGATCGCAGAGAGAGTGTTCGTGTTTGTTGACATAGTAATCTACAACATACAATGCAGAGGATTAATATCATATTCCTTTTATCATTTAATTAGGCCTTTAATCAAATGATGCTCCTACTGAATTATAGGAATTTTGTAGAATCGAGTTATGGATGTGGTCAAACCACTTTTACTAGATTCATACAAACTAGCTATAATTCTTGCGGGACAAGATCCACATCATACTAAGCCTTGAGTTAGCTTTGGCTAAATCGCCCAAGACTTAGTAATGATCGGTGGGTAACACATTACCGATTACATCTCTATGCAACTCTTGTTTATAGGATTAAGACCCACATTTACAAAAGACCTTGAGTTAGCTTTGGCTAAATCGCCCAAGATTTAGTGTAAATGCGATCTTAACCTATCTTTCCAACGATTGGAATATGCCTATAGTTCTACTCGATCCAATTGAGTTAACTAGTTTTGCTCAATCTAATTGAGCTTACTCTAACCCGAGTCATGATAGGCGGGACCAAGATTGTCCCTCCGCACCCTACCAAGATAATATGCGTTGCTCTGCTTTGGCAGATTCAACAACAAATGATCGAGGTAGTGATGGGTATCAAGGCTCGGTAGGCATTTTCGAGTTGATTCGATTATGATCTAATCTAATCGTAATGTGTATCTTATACGCATTTAGGCCTTTATTATCCTATATTAGCATGCATCATATACATACATTAATTATTCTAGCATGCATCATATACATACAAGAAAATTAACCTAGCATGCATCATATACATACAAACATTTTTTCTACTAGCATCACATACATACAAGCAAAATCAATTAAATATACATATATATATATCAACATATATATATATCATTAAATGTGATATAGTCATGGCCCTACTACAATCTTCTCAAGCCAATGAGAAGATCGGACGGTCAACCTAAGGCTAGCGGCTTCTCCAAGCGCTTCCTTTGACCGCCATGTGTCGTCGTCACCCTTCTCGTAATCTCGTCTTTGAGTGGACTTTCCACCGCTCCATTTTGTACATTACAAATATGAAACTCGAGTTACATTCGAGTCTAAAAACTAATTACAACTAGAATATTAAAAGAATAGGTGCGACGCGCAGGTCGCAAACACTTTACAACACGCACAACCACAAAACGGCACGCAGGCCGTATTATGAATTACAACACACTTAATCCAATCCAATTGGTTTATTGGGCCATGACAATCACAGAATTATACATAATTCTAAATTATGTATTTTTCCAGGACTTTCTATAATTTTTCCTAATTTATTTCAATTTATGAGTCAACTCGAACGGTCCGCTAAGCGGTTTCGGCGCGATCGCGGGACATGGCCCTTTCGGGATAGGGGCAGAGCCCCTACTCGCAAAATAAACTTTACGAGTGTCCCTACTATGATCTTACAGTGACTTAAGTCACTGTCCCAAAAACCTAAAGCGAGAACTCGCCGTTTCGGAGAGTTTTTCTCGATTTTTGAAGCCTACTAGTGTCCCAACTCTCGTTGCTTAGACTCTACGAGAAAAATACCCAAAAATTCTATAAAATAAGAAAATTTACAGAAACATATAAATCTGTAATTTTTATATCTAATATAAAAACTACAAAAACGAAACACATACATGCTTCGCACGTGGCTCTGATACCACTGTTGGGTTTTTCCGAGCCGCAAAAACCGCTTTTTGCGTGAAACCCTCGGAAGCCCCGCCACGGATCCGCGCGAAGTATAAAAATTATAATTACATGTATGTGCTTACAAAAATCCTAGATCTACCTTAGATCTAAGCGCCTTCGCTTATCCCACTCGTCCCAAAGTCCGGAACTCGAGAGTGTCAAGTGCACACTCCTCTATGGTATCCACACAAGCAATAGGTGGAGAGAAATGCCTTAGAGTGTGCTAGCACTCCCTTAGGAATTTCGGCAAGATGAGGTTTTGAGAGGGAGAGCTTGAGAGGAAAAATTCCAAGGTTGAAGATGAAGTAATAAGAGTAACTCATCAAATGAATTCACCTCATGAAACCCCTAAAGTGGCCGGCCACTTCAAGGAGAGGGAGTTACATGCATGCATGTAACTCCCATGTCCCTTGGTCTCCCTCATGAGGTGGCACCAAGTGACCCAGTCACTGCTGATGTGGAGCACCAGCCTTGGCCGGCCATGCCTAGTCATCATCATGACATGGCATTTGGTCAAGTCAAACTTGACCTTTCATCTTCCCTCTCAAGTCAAGTCAAACTTGACCTCTAATCTCCCATGGTTGATCAAATCTAACCACTTGACTCAAGTCAATTTAATATAATAAATCTCTATTCATTAATTTAAATTGATTTGATGAATCAAATCTCAATTAGACTCATTCAACACTTGAATCAACTTGAGTCTAACTCAATTAGTCTAATTTGGATTACTCTTAATCCAATTTGGTTCATCCCATGAACCTAATCCTCATGGTTCATCATATGAACCTAATCTCCATCTAATTGCTCTTATGTGTGTGACCCTATAGGTTCTTGTAACATTGGCAATATCCCTAAACCGATTTAGGAACATAAGCAATGAGCGGTATCTAGCAACACATCATTGCTACCCAAGTTACAAGAATGTTGAGCTCCAACATCACCTTTGTGACTACTAATTGTGACTCTCACAATATGTGACAATGTCCCTCTATCCTTGACATCTAGATTGACCAATCGAGGCATAAACCGTGTCATCCTCGGTACAATCTAAATCTTGAACTCCAAGTAGACTCACTCTAATCAAATGAGCTCAATATCTCATATTGACTCATTTGGGCATGGCCATGCACTTCGTGGTCTCACTCTATCAAGAATATCGATGTCACCCCCGTCATATAGGAGGGATAGATCCCATCTACATCACTCACATCCCTCCGCATAATTCATTACATACCCAGTAATCGCTTTTATAGTCCACCCATTTACGGGTGACGTTTGACGAAGCCAAAGTATGCAACTCCTTATGTAGGGAACCATGGTGACTTCAGGTCTAAGGACTAATAGTCATACTAATAGCCACATGAGAAAGTATATGACACTCATATAACGATCCATGATACTTTCTCATGGCGGGTCATTCAGTATACATTCTCCAATGCATACCCATGTGTCAACTTGATATCTCATATCCATGACTTGTGAGATCAAGTCATCTTGTTGACCTACATGCTAGTCTCTATGCATTAACATTGTCCCTGAATGTTAATACTCGACTAGGAATGATTAAGAGTAGTGTTCTCTATATCATCTCATTATCGATTCAACCAATCGATTGATATAGATAAGAACCTACTACTCAAGGTCATTATTATATTTAGTTATTTGGCACCAATACAAGTAAATATAATAACCATGCCTTTATAAATAGGAATATGATACAATAAAGTCCATACAACAATCATCACATGATTGGCTCTAGGGCTTTCACTAACACGTGCTCCACAAATTGCTCCATTTTTACTCCAAAAATGCCACCCTACACATAAATTAACAAAAGTAGATATACAAACTAGAAAATAGGAAATGCATGCAAAATAAAGTAAAATATGCATGAAACAAACATAAAATGAAATGAGATGTGAGCCAAAACTACTCCTAAAATCCTATATATTTTGCTCACATCAATTCCCCCAGACTTAGATCTTTGCTTGTCCTCAAGCAAACCTCAGTGCCATGAAATTTTAAAAAGGTATTGTTCCATACTTTGCATGTTAACTAGATTTATCATGTGGTATTTACAATCAAAGCAAAATAGATATGTTCTAGAAATTCACTAAGTTAGCTCCTCGTGCCCGTGCTAAGCGAATCTTCTTAGGGGATACTCGTTCCATGGTAAGTTAGGTCGTCATCCTATAGCTTTCCTAAGGTCTCCGACTCTTAGGCACTTACCTGCCCAAAGCGAGGGTCGTTACCTTGATCTATCACAAAGTCTCAAAGGCGTGCTCGGTATTGAGAGAATTTGGTAGGTATTTCCCCAGTATCCTAACTCAGTCTCAAAAGGGCACCCAACCATTTCCACCCACGAAAACTATTTTTTTTTTATCCCTCATATTTTTTTTTTCAAAATTTTTTTTTCTTACTCTTTTTTTCTTTCTTTTTTTTTTTATTTTCTTCTCTCTCTCTTGGGATTTTGATTTTTTCGAATGGGCTTCCACAATCCGAGCATCTCCAGTAACCAAAATGCTAAATCTAGAGTAACCTATGAATTCCAAAGTACTAGACTACTGAGATGAATCATAACTAGGTACGTACTAGATTTTCCTTTTTAGAATGTTTGTCATGTATAGGTGTAAAAATAAAAGCTAACCAGTGTAAGTCTAGAACATTCATTAGAGCAACTAAAATAAAATACCACGAGGTAAATAAAGTTAAGCTACCCATGGAAACAAATCATAAAAGAAAACTCTAAAAAAACTACTGAGGCAACTTAAAGATAGCAAAAACCAAGTGCTGAATGAAACTGAAAAACTTATGCATGAACAAATGAATGCTAACTAAGATGCAAATATCAAGAAAGAAACTACTACTAGAAACAAAATAAATCAAAACTTGGGGTCCCCCAAGACTTATATGAGACTGTATCACTAATATGGTGGCCAAGGTGGGAAGTCCGGCAGTCTCGGCATGTCAGGCACCTAGGAAAACCTAGTGCTCAGCCGCTGATGCCCCATGTATATGTGGTCGATCTGAGAGCTGGTGGATGTAGTGACTGCTCTGTGCTCCTCTTTCCGGGCCCACTATGCCTACTGGGCATGCATATGTTGCTGCATCTCCTGGCGGTAGGTGGCCTCATCCTGGCGACGGGCAGCCTCCTCCTGGATGTAGACGCAGGCCTTGTTGTAGAACTTCTCAGCCCACTGGAAGTGCTCTCAAAAGCCCTGAAACTCTACCTGTGTGTAAGCACTCTGCTCCTCCCATCGCTGCATCTGTGTCTGCTGCTCGGTATATATGTCGTCGAGGCGTGATCGGAACTCCGAAAAATCATGGGCAGATGTACCTACATCATGCTCAAAAGTAGAAAAAAGTGGTGGTGCAGGTGCAGGCAAATGTCAATGTGGACTAGGTGGGATCCTATACATGCGTGGACTGGAGAGTGATGTATAAGGGTGAAACGTACGGTGTAGTGCCCTTTATCCCTTGCGCAATGTGGCCGTGTGAAAACACACGGCCAGACCATGTGCGCTACTAGAATATGGGGCATGACCGTGTGAAAACATACGGCTAGGCCATGTGAAAACACACGGCTAGGCCGTGTGAAAACACACGGCTAGGCCATGTGAAAACACACGGCTAAGCTGTGTGCCCCCCATTTCTCTCTCATGGTGCACAATGATCTAAATTCTCCTTACATGCTCAGTTGTGAAGGTTCAAAATGATTTTTATTTCTACCTAGAAAGTCGTTTCTAATCCTAAACTATTTGCAAAAATCATAAGTGACCATAAATCAAAGTCTAAATTATACACATGAATGTAGAAAAATTAAAAACATGTAAAATTAAACTTGGGTTGTCTCCCAAAAAGTGTTTGTTTAAGGTCTTTAGCTTGACCGTATCGTTATGCTTCAGCATGGCTCTGATGATCGAAGGAGATCTTTCTCCCTCCCCTGATGTGTTTGAATCTTGCTCGTGGGGGAGCAAGATACTTGCTCACTTTTCTCCTCTTGTCATTTGGTCCTCCATCACTATATACCTTAAATCTTGCACGGGGAGGGGTAAGATACTTGTTTGCAACTTTCCTTGGCTCGAGATTGAGCATGCTTAGCCTCAAAAAATTTTAAGGAGTTTAATCATAATATTTCATTTCATTCATATGCTATAAATAATATAACTCACCTCAAATATCTTCACCACAAGATTGATCAGTAGATTCCAAAATGTCGACTGAAATTTTATCATTATCAATCATTAAAAGGGGTTCATTATTAGTAACTAAAATTTCAGTGAGGATTAAGGTAGGCTCTTCTAGATCCTTGAGGTTAGGAGGTGTTTTGATTGAAGCAATGCACTCCTCCATTAAAGTGTCCATTATATAATCCTCAAGTTCTTCTCCAAGTGGTGATTGAATGGATTGTCCTTCTTTACTTCCAATGTCATCTACATCCTTCTCATCCATTCGCTCAAAGTGAGTCTCCACCCTATTAGGTGTGATCCAGTAATCAAAGCCACCTTCTAGTCATTTGGTTTCTTCTCTTGCTAGATCTCATTCTATAGTCTCCGCAAATTGTTAGCTATGCTCCTCGCATTCCCTAGTAAAATTATCTAGCAGGGCTTCTAAGTGGGGACTTGGTTCTGGATAAAATTTGCATGGTGACTCATAGCTCTCGTTCTGATTTTTGAAACAATATTGAGTCTCTCTCTGTGAATTTCGTCGTCGGAATTCATCGTTCGTCGCTTGTTGCGTTTGAATGAAATCTTCCATCATTTGCTCTAGTCGGGATTTAGGCAAACAATATTGAGGGTTTATGTAGCCATGGTCATAACTATATAAATAGGAATCATCTTGTGGCCACGTATTGTAATTGTAGGTGACATCTTCTTGTTAAAATTGTGAAGGTTCAAATATATCCAGACAATTATTAATAGTATCCCATGTTTCATCACAATGCTCACAATAAATGTTACCAAAACATACAACATTAAATTGACCATAATAATGAGTAAAAGCATGCATCGTTATATGCATGAAATTATAAATAAGAAAAAAGAAACTGAATAAACAAAAATGAAATAAAATAAAATAAAATAAAATAAGAAAAGTAAATCTAGCCTAGGTCCGATCCAATTATCGACTTCTCGATTCGATATCAAATCAATCAGTCCTCGGTAATGGTGCCAAAAACATGATGCACGCGAACGCGACCTCAAATCTCGCAATAGAGAATGTCGAGGAATCGAAGCGCACACTCACGCTCAATGCCCACAAGTGCACGGATTTTGTCAAGTAATAAAAATATTATTGATCCCACAAGGACTAAGATTCGAGTACTGATTTGTTAAGTAGATGTTATTGTTCGGGACTAAACTCTAAAGGTTGCAATTAGGAGGGTTGTCGACAGTCCTAACTCTAATAAGGTGTCACACGGAGGAAAAGGAGGGTCGCTACGGGTCTTTAGATGGATTCTAAGATTTCGATTTCGTTTGTGTGTCGCGGAACATGTTGTTAATTAGGTTTGTTTAGGTTTCTAGTTATGGTTTTGTGGAAAGGACATCAAACACTCTCCCGATGAGCCTTCACGTCTATCGGAAGCTACCTCTACCATACGAGATCAACCCCTGGCTTTAAGATGGGATAGTCGGTACGAGGATGCCGAATTGATCCTTGCGACGAGTCAAAAACGAGGCGTGTTTTCTACTCTATCGCATCCTTCTACGCAGAATTATCGGCGATGAGGCCAACACTTAGGTCCCTCTTTAATTCCCCTAAATCATTGATATGAGGGTTGTCACCCCTCGTATCGGCTAATCACAGTGACCAGAAAACCAAAACGATAACTATAGATCTAAAGCAAAACACCAATTGCAAATATAAATTCAAGAACGAAAAGATATTTGAATTAACATGTTCCGACTCAACACAAACTACTCCCTAATCCTAAAATCAAAAAGTTTACTCCAATGATATGAGAAAAGAAATACAAGGCATGATCATATCAGTATAAACAATAGAATTTATGCAAAGAATAGGATTTACAATGCAATGTAAGGCTTCTCCTCTGTGTTGAAGTGTAAAATCTTGACCTCCGGTGGCATTCTTCCTCCCCGTTGTGAGTTCCCGAAGCTTTTCAGGGTTTTGGAGTGTTGTCTCGGCCGTCGTGCCTCCCCCTAGGGTATGGGAGCCCTAGGGCAGCTCCCTCGTGATCCCTCGCATCTTAGATGAGTTTCCTATATATAGAGGCGACTCCAGCTTTCCATAAATTCTTGAAAAACCCTATTTCCTTGAATTTGAAGCACCGCCACACGACCATGTAAATTTCACATGGCCTGGCCGTGTGCAAAGGCTGGAAAATAGATGAAATATCGGTTAGAAATTGAGCTGAAAGATAGGCACGACCGTGTGTTTTCACACTGCCTGGCTGTGTGTTTTCACACGGCTTGGCTGTGTCTTTTCCTGGAGCCTCCATTTTGATCCATTTCGCTTCAAAAATATGCCCAAGTCTTGGGACATGGCCAGTGCGTGTTACCTAAGGTCAATGCTCCACAAATTGCTTCATTTTTGCTCCAAAAATGTCGGCCTACACATAAATTAACAAAAGTAGATCTCCGAATAAGAAAATAGGAAATTCATGAAAAAAAAGTAAAATATGCATGAAACAAACATAAAATGAAATAAGATGTGAGCCAAAACTACTCCTAAAACCCTATATGTTTTGCTCACATCAAAGACGTTAAACAAGCGCTTCTTGGGAGGCAACCCAAGTTTAGATTTTATGTTTTTTTCCCTATTAGTTTGTTGCATTCATTTGTTTTTAACGTTGATTTATATTCATTTAGCATGTTGCATTTAGTTTAAGATTAGAAAGAACTTGCTAGAAGAAGCAAAAATCGTTTTGAGCCCACCTAGTCAACGACTAGAGCCTGCACCTGCACCACCATTTTTCTTCTACTCTTAGTAGGATGTAGGTACAGCCACCTATGACTTCTTAGAGTTTCGATCACACCTTGACGACATATACGCTGAGCATCAGACACAAAGGCAACGATGGGATAAGCACAACTCTTAAATGCAGGCAGAGTTTCATGGCTTACGGGAGCACTTCCAGCGGGTTGAGGAGTTCTACGATGAGGCTCGTATATACTTCCAGGAGGAGGCTGCCCATCGCTAGGAGGAGGCTACCTACCATCGGGAGGATAGGAAGCACATGCATGCCCAGCAAGCATAGTGGGCTAGGGAGGAGGAGCACAAAGCAGTCGCTGCATCCTGGCGCCAACTCTCAGATTGACCACATGTACATGTGGCATCAGTGGCTCAGCACCAAATTCTCCCAGGATTCTTAGATGCCAAGGCTACCATTCTTTCCACCTCATCAACCATATTAGACGTATGCTTCACTTAAGTCTAGGGGCTAGCAATAGTTTCTGTCCTGATATTTGCATTTTAGTTAGCATTCATTTGTTCATGCATAGGTTGTTTAGTTTCTTTCAACACTTAGTTTTTGCTATCTATAAGTTTCTTCAGTAGTATTTTTAAAGTTTTCTTCATGAGTTGTTTCCAAGGGTAGCTTAACTTCATTTACCTCGTGGTATTTTATTTTATTTGCCCTAATGAATGTTCTAGACTTACACTAGTTAGCTTTTATTTTTACATCTACACATGACGAACATTCTAAAAGGAAAAATCTAGTACATACCTAGTTATGATTCATCTCGGTAGTATAGTACTTTGGAATCCATAGGTGACACTAGATTTAACATTTTAGATACTAGAGATGCTCGAATTGTGGAAGTCCATTCAGAAAAATCAAAATCCCAAGAGGGAAAAAAAAGGGGAATAGAAAAAAAGAGAGTAAGAAAAATTGAAAAAGATTATGAGGGATAAAAAATAGTTGTCGTGGGTGGAAATGGTTAGGTGCCCCTTTGAGACCGAGTTAGGTTACTGGGGAAACACCTACAAATTTCATTCAATACCGAGCACGCCTTTGAAACTTTGTGCTAGATCTAGAGAACGACCCTTGCTATAGGCAGGTAAGTGCCTAAGAGCCACTGACCTTAGGAAAGCTATAGGATGACGACTTAACTTACCATGGAACAAGTATCCCCTAAGAAGATTCACTTAGCACGTGCAGAGAAGCTAACTTAGTGAATTTTTAGAACAACTCTATTTTTCTTTGATTGCAAATACCACTTGATAAATCTAGTTAACAAGCTAGGTATGGAACAATGCTTTTTAAAATATCATGGCACTGAGGTTTCCTTGAATACAAGCAAAGATTTAGTCTGGGGGAAGTGATGTGAGCAAAACATATAGGGTTTTAGGAGTAGTTTTTGCTCAAATCTCATGACATTTTATATATTATTCTTGCATATTTCACTTTATTTTGCATGCATTTCCTATTTCCAAGTTTGGAGATATGCTCTTTGTACTGTTGTGTGGAGGAGAGCATTCTACGGGGGAAATGACACACTTTTGGAGCAAAAAGAATGTTAAAATGTATACTGAAAAGTCTATCTTTTATATGAAGATCTTTATTTTTGAAATAAGAATCACATGATCATTGTTTGCATATTTTTATGGTTATGCATATTGTCTAATACATTACATTGTAGATAACATGGTGTGTGGTGTCACACGGGAGATCATGTTATCGACTCCTTGTAAAGTATAAGTAAAGGTTCATAACCGAGATGCCTTTCGACAACCCATTGGAATGGTTGTAGTGTGATTTGGTATTGGTTTGTCTTGACCATAGAATCACACTAGTACACTTTGTGTGTATTGAGCAGGAACAACTTAGAGGTGATTCGATGTATTACTAACTACATAATCGAATCGGACCTCAGATATTATTATGTACATGCTCTTAAACCCGATATAATAACGACCACATATACTTCGTATTCATTTCTTTGATTTACCAATGGGCGAGATTTATAGATTAAATCGATAGGCTCGGTAAGTCGAGAAATGATATTATTTATATGGTGTGTCATTGATTATAGGAGGAAACCGTGTCCTATATATTAGGATGATGATGTCCCCATGAGGAGCTCATAGGGTTCATCATGTAAACCCTGCAGGTAGACTTGGTCTGACATGATGAAAAGGTTGAGTTGTACTACTCATGGAGTTAGATGTTGATTAATTAATGGTCAGTAAATTAATTAATCGACAGGACATTCGAGATCTTAAACACGGGGAGAAAATGTGCAAATAATATATGGAGCCTATATTAACTTATGGGGGTTGGTGAGGTAGATCAATGATGATCCTCTAGTGGAATGGATTATCATTAATTGATCGGACTTTATGTGGCCTTGATCCATGGGTGGCTAAGATCCAACTCCTCCTCATGGTTTCTATTGTAGCCTATTAATACCTCATGAAGCTTAGATCCAATGGATAGAAACAAAACTCTAGATCCAAAGGTAGAGATTTAATCTCTAAGATCCGACGGTTGAGATTAAATCTCTAGATCCGACAGTTGAGATTAAATCCCTAGAACCAATGGTGGAGATTAATACAAGGCTTATCCCTAAACTCTATAAAAGGAAGCTTAGGGTTGGCGTGGAGGACAATCAAGAGAAGCAAGGGTTTTGGAGCTTGGCGGCAAGAAGCAAGGGCTAGGGTTTTGGAGCTTGGCGGCACCAAATAAGGAAATAGTTTCCTTATCTCCTTCTTCTTCAATCTTGCCGGCACCCAAACAGCTCCTTCCTCACCTTGGCCGGCAGCCAAAGCTTCCCTTCTCATTCTCCATGGCCGGTGGAAACAAGATTTAGGGCTTTCCCTTGGTGTCATGGCCGGTTTCCATCCTAATCTCCTCTTCCCTCTTGGCCGGCGGCAATCTCCAACCTTGGAGGTTAGTGGTTGGTTGAAAGAAGGAAAAGAACTTTGTTTCTATTCTTCCTCTTGCTCGAAATGAGCAAGGAAGGAATATTGGCGATCTAGGAGCTTCAACTTTTGGTAGATCGTCGCCCACACGATGTCCGAAAGGAGGAAGGTCATACATTAGAAGATCGAGAGGTATATTGATTCTCTATTCTCTATTGTAACATGTTTGTATTTGTTTTTCAATTATGAGCATGATATATTCTGTTTGTGGCTAAATAATACTTGGATCTCGATCATAAATACAAAAGCCGACGATCTGTACATCGTCTATTCCACGGCTACTCGTAGAATAGAGGTTGGTCGCTTGAACAACGAGTTTGTTCAAGTGACCTCTCTAAACGAATAGCACGACGATGACTTGGTTGCTTGGGCAATCCCTTTTGGCTAGGATTAAATTTTTTTAATCTAGGGACATCGATGGGATCACCATGAACAAGCGACCGAGTTGAGGTGGGAAGCGAAGTTTCCCCTCACGGACTCGAAGCTAAAAACCTACAATTGGTATCAAAGTCAAGGTTTCCGATTTTGTGTGTTTAGGATTCGGTTACTCTTATGCATTTTTCTATATATTATATGTGCCGGATAATAGTATGATATCCGTAGGTTAACTCTTTGGTTGCAGGTATAAGATCCGACTATTATGGCCATATGTGTGTATGTGATTGTACGTGTATATTTTGTTGAATCATCGGGGTTGACGAGACTCGTATTTAATTTTTTGTAAATTAGATACGACATTGTTTATCCACTCTTTTTATTTTAATTTACATTCGATCTAGATTTCATGTACACTCCCTCGTGGAGTATAGGATCGATGGATGTAAATTAAAATAGATTTTAGTCTTGGCTCGGATCTCCGGAAGGCTCGTACATGGCGTAGGAGGAGCGGACGAGAAGGCAATGCGACGAGAGACATATTGAGGACAAAAGCCATAATAGTTGGAAAATAATTTATTTTTCATATTTATTGCTTATTGTTTGATATGCATGTCGTAGGCTAGAAAATTCCTCAATTTCAAATTACTAAGTGGGAGAGGGATATTTTTATAAATTCCCACGACCTCCATTACAATTTGACATGTGATGCAAACAAACTTGCGCATCGGCTCTGAGTGCCTTCCTCCCCATCAGATGAGTTTGTTTGTGGATCACAAGGTCAAATATAGTTATAGGGAATTATTAAGGAGCGTGTGCACTTCCCCATCGGAAGGCACATAACTCGAGATAATTACCTTGGTACCGAGTAATGGTGAACACTTAGATACAAATATAAGTATCCTCCCCATCGGAGTCACTGCTTTTATTTGTAGGGCCAAAGAGGAACCAACTATTAATTTTACTTGTCAAAAATTTAGGTTGACAAGATAGTAAAATTAATTGGTAAAACCTCCTCTTACAAATGTAGAATTCGTATACGTCCACACTATCGTGGCATACGATATTCTCGGTGTTTTGAGGTGTTGGTTGATTTTAAAATTTTATTGTTTGAGGAATCAATAATTTTTTGAAATCTAATGTTTTGATCTATGTGATTCTTAGGTTTTCTTTCAAAATGACTTTCAACCCACTTGCTGTGATACTGAAAGAGAATAAACTTACTGGACCCAACTATGTTGATTGGAAGAGGAATCTAGACATTGTCTTGACTGCTGAGGAATACAAATATGTACTCCTCGAAGAGTGCCCTCCTAAGCCTACAGATGATTCTGGGGAAAAGGAGAGAGAGAGTTATAAGAAGTGGATAAAGGCCGATGAGATTGCGCGGTGTTACATTTTGGCATCTATGTCAAATGTACTGCAACATCAGCATCAAGCCATGCCCACTGCTTATGACATAATGCTCAATCTCAAAGAGATTTTCAGACACCAGAATCGGGCTACGAGGCAGGAAGCCATGATGAACTTGATGTCCACCACCATTATCGAGGGAACACCCGTGAGGGATCATGTTCTCAAGATGATGGCTCATTTGAATGAGCTGGAGGTCCTTGGAGCTGAGATCGATGGGGAAACCCACATCAATATCATACTCCAGTCTCTACCTATGAGTTTTGAGCAGTTTCGCCTGAACTACAACATGAAAAAGAGGTTGTATTCGTTGGCGGAACTTCTGACAGAACTCCATGCGACAGAGGGGCTATTTTGTCAGGGTGCTTAGGCACATGCCATGGTGACCCAAAAGGTTTTTACTTCTAAGCCGAAAGACAAAATGAAGAAGAAACAAACTGTTAGTTATAGCCCTAGAACCAATCATGTGATGGTTGAATAGGGAACATTTTGTATCATATTCTATAAAGGAAAAGGATTGGTTATTATATTTACGTCTTGCTTGTGCCAGCTAAATTAAATATAATAATGCCCTAGAAAAGTAGGTTCTTATCTACAACACATCAATTGGCAGAATTGATTATGAGAGGCTGTAGAGAACACTTTCCTAAATGTTCCTAGTCAAGTATTAATATGCAAGGGCAATATTAATACATAAAGACTAGCATGTAGGTCAATTGATGACTTGATCTCACAAGTCATGGATAAATGATATCAAGTTGACACATGGGTATATATTAGAGAATATATACTGAACTGACCCGCCATGAGAAAGTTTCATGGATCGTCATATGAGTGTCATAAACTTTCTCATGTGACTATTGGTATGAATAGTCCTCAAACTCGAAGTCACTACGGTTCCCTACATAAGGAGTTATGTACTTTGGTATCGCAAACGCGTCACCCGAATAGGTGGACCATAAAGGCGATTACTGGATATATAACAAATTATGCGGAGGGATGTGAGTGATGTAGATGGGATCTATCCCTCCCATATGACGGGAGTGATATCTGTGGGCCCCTTGATTGAGTAGAACTACTAAAACACATGGCCATGCTCGAATGAGTCAATATGAGATATTGAGCTCATTTGTTTGAGTTAGTTTACTCAGGGATCAAGAAACACATAGATTGATCGAGGATGACACGGTCTATGCCTCATTGGTCAACGATATCAAGGATAGAAGGACACGTTCATACATTATAGTAGTCACGAAAAGGTTAGTCGGATCTTGACTTATTTCGTAACTTGGGTAGCAATGATGTATTGCTAGATGCCGCTCATTGCTTGTGTATCTAAAAGAGTTTAGATCCACTGCCAACGTTATGAGAGCCTATAGGGTCACACACAAAGAGCATGATGATTAGAAGAATTAGTGCATTCTAGTTTGACTAGAATAATTTGGGAATAAGCTTAAGTACAAAATGGTTTTTGGACTTTAAGCTTAATGAGAATTTTAGCTTATTGATTTAATGAGATTAATTCAATATGCTAATCTTATTAATTTAATAAGATTAAATAAATATGTTATCATGATAACATAAGCTTATTGAATTAATAAGATTAATTCAACATGCATGAATGCCACATAAGCATGCCACCTAAGCATGCCACCTAAGCTTGATGAGGTGGAAGGAGACAAAGGGTTTTGACCTTTGGAATTTCTCCACATGTGGCCGGCCAAACAAGGAGTGTTGATTATTTTTCAATGCAATTGATTGCATTGAATGTGATAGGAGGTGAAAGGTTTTTTCAATCCTATAAAACACTCCATGGGGTGGCCGGCCAAAGGGTGGAAGCTTGAGGCTTGGAGAGAGCTTGGTGGTGAGAGGCTTTGGTTGTGTGGCTTTTGTGAGTGTAGGTTAGCAAGAAGAGTGGTCTTCTTCTTCCTTTCTCTTTTTCCCTACCTTCCTCTCCTTTAGGGACTTCTCTAGCAAGAAGTAAAGGAGAGCTCTTCTAGTTTCTTTTGTGAGACAAGAGCTTGCTCGTGTGGATACATATAGAGGCACGGACATTTGAACGTGCTAAAAGATCCAACAAACCCAAGTAGAAGCGAGATTAAAAAGGGCACGTAACAAAGGTAATATTCTCCTATAAGATAGGTTTTTCCTTTTAGAGAAATTTATTTTTTGTACGAGGTTTTCTTTCGCAAGGATCACTTGGAAGGGATCCTATTTTTTCCGTTGCGCATATGCTATTTTGCATAGAAAATCCCTACACAAACTGGGGCGAAGGCGGTGGGAGGTACTCAGGGAGGAGTGAAGAAGCCGAAAGGCAAGTGCTTCACTTGTAAGCAGACTAGACACTGGAAGAAGGACTGCCTCAACCGCAAGAAGAACAAAGGTATATCTTTTGGTCTAGACGTTGAAACATGTTTAGCGGTGTTATCTACCAGCACCTAGTGTGTAGATACGGGAGCCACTGATCATGCCTACAATGCTTTGCAGGGGTTCCAAGAAACCAGACGACTGGCTGAGGGGGAGATTACCGTGTACTAGGGCGATGCCACGAAGGTGGCGACTGTTGCAGTGGGAGACGTTAATTTATCTTTTGAGAAAAATAAACTTTTGGTTCTTAAGAATTGCCTTTATGTACCCTTATTTCGAAAGAATTTAATTTTGGTTTCTAAATTGTTTATGGATGGATATTCTATTTCTTTAAATGAAAGAGTTTTTATAAGAAGGAATAGGGACATTATCTGTTAGGGTGCATTGATAGGAAATTTAAACACACTTGAACCAAAAGCTCCCACGATGCATATTGAAATTAATATCTCATCTTCTAATTCCAATAAGAGAAAAGAACCTTCGAAGATGAACCAAATATATCTTTGGCATCTTAGGCTTGTTCATATTAACCTAAGCAGAATTCAAAGGTTGATAGCTGATGGACCTTTGGGTTCATTAGTGGTGGAGGATTTCCCAACCTGTGAATCTTGCTTGGAGGGTAAAATGACCATGAGGCCTTTTAAGGCCAAGGGGTATAGAGCCAAAGATGTGTTAGAATTGGTTCATTCTGATTTGTGTGGTCCTATGTCTATCCAGGCTAGAGGTGGTTTCGAGTATTTCATCTCTTTTATAGACGATTACTCGAGATATGGATACATTTACCTGATGCGCCGCAAATCTGAATGCTTTGACAAGTTCAAAGAATTCAAGGCTGATGTGGAGAAACATCAAGGTAAAAGTATCAAGACACTACGATCTGATCGTGTTGGCGAGTACCTCTTGGGAGAGTTTAGGAATTACCTATCAGAGGCTGGGATTCAATCCCCTCGTACAGAAGTACACATGTTCGTTGGCTATCCTAGAGGAACAAAGGGTGGTTTGTTTTATAGTCCTAGAGATCAGAGGGTGATCGTTAGCACGAACGCCAGATTTCTAGAGGAAGAAGATGTGATGAGCCACAAGCCCAAGAGTAAAATTGTTCTGGAAGAATTAAAAGGGGAAGTCACTTCTTTAGTACCACTGGTACAAGAGGATATACCATAAGTCACTGCACCGTGTGTCACAGAGGATACACAGGTGATACCTCATGGTAGTGGAAGGGTTGTGAGACAGCCTAATAGATTCATGTTCTTGGGAGAATCTTCTGATTTGGTCCCTGGCAAACATGAACCTGATCCCTGAACATATGACGAGGCAATCCAAGATAAAAATGCAGCATATTGGCAAAATGCAATGAATACTGAGATTGAATCTATGGATTCAAATCAGGTCTGGGAGCTAGTAGAACTACCTGATGGTGTAAAAACCATTGGATGAAAGTGGATCTACAAAAGAAAGAGAGGAATAGATGGGAAGGTTGAGACCTTCAAAGCGAGGCTTGTTGCGAAGGGGTATACTCAGAAAGAGGGTATTGATTATGAGGAGACCTTTTCGCCAGTAGCTATGCTTAAGTCTATCCAGATTCTCTTATGCATAGCAGCTCATATGGATTATGAGGTGTAGCAGATGGATGTCAAGACAGCTTTCCTTAATGGAAGCCTAGAGGAAAACATCTATATGAAGCAACCAGAGGGATTCATTGCGATGGGCAAAGAGCATCTTGTATGTAAGCTTAATCGGTCCATTTATGGATTGAAGCAAGCTTCGAGGTCTTGGAATATCTGCTTTGATGAGGTAATCCAGTCTTATGGATTTATTCAAAGTCCGAATGAGTCTTGTGTATACAAGAGATGTGATGGAAACGTAGTGATATTTCTTGTACTATACTAAATGACATTTTGTTGATTGGCAACAATATCAAGGTGTTATCGTACGTAAGGGTATGGTTGTCCAAACATTTTGATATGAAGGACTTGGGAGAGGTGAGACACATCCTTGGGATCAAGGTTATAAGGGATCGCAGGAAAAGGATGTTGTGCTTATCCCAAGCTTCAAACATAGACACGATTATGGATCGTTTTAGCATGCAGAACTCCAAGAAGGGTTTTCTACCTTTCAGGCATGGAGTTCCTTTATCTAAGGAGATGTGCCCTAGAACATCTGAGGAGATAGAGGACATGAAAGCGGTTCCTTATGCTTCGGCAGTAGGAAGCCTCATCTATGCAATGCTATGTGCGAGACAAGATATTTGCTTTGGTGTGGGCATGGTCAGCAGATATCAGAGTAATCCAGGACAGGGACATTGGACTGCGGTAAAGCATATATTGAAGTACCTAAGAAGGACTAGGTTTTATATGCTAGTCTACCAGGCAGACCAATTACTCCCTGTTAGTTACATGGATTCCGACTTCCAATCTGATAGGGATAACAGTAAGGCTACCTCAGGTTTTGTGTTTACTTTGGGAGGTGGAGCCATTGTATGGAGGAGTGTCAAGCAGAAATGCATGGCGGACTCTGCCATGGAAGCTGAGTATGTGGTAGCCTGTGAGGCGGCCAAAGAAGTTGTGTGACTCAGGAACTTCCTGATGGACTTGGATGTGATTCCTGGTTTGCACAGAACTATCACAATTTATTGTGATAATAATGGTACAGTTGCAAACTCGAAGGAACCACGAGTCCATAAGGAAAGTAAACACATAGAGCATAAGTACCACCTGATATGAGAAATCATAAAGGAGGTAGAAGTTGTTGTCGTCTAGATTGCATCAGAGGATGACCTGGTAAACCCTTTCACTAAGGCCCTTCTAGTAAGAGCTTTGATAGGCATGTGGAGGGAAGGGGAATCATATGTATGGCAGTATGAGGACAACATAGTCTTTTAGTATAAGTGGGAGATTGTTAGGATGTATACTGAAAAGTCTATCTTTTGTATGAACATCTTTATTTTTGAAATAAGAATCACATGATCATTGTTTGCATATTTTTATGGTTATGCATATTGTCTAATACATTACATTGTAGATAACATGGTGTGTGGTGTCACACGGGAGATCATGTTATCGGCTCCTTGTAAAGTATAAGTAAAGGTTCATAACCGAGATGCCTTTCGACAACCCATTGGAATGGTTGTAGTGTGATTTGGTATTGGTTTGTCTTGACCATAGAATCACACTAGTACACTTTGTGTGTATTGAGCAGGACCGACTTAGAGGTGATTCGATTTATTGCTAACTACATAATCGAATCGGACCTCAGATATTATTATGTACATGCTCTTAATCCCGATATAATAACGGGCACATATACTTAGTATTCGTTTCTTTGATTTACCAATGGGCGAGATTTATAGATTAAATCGATGGGCTCGGTAAGTTAGGAACTGATATTATTTTTATGGTGTGCCGTTGATTATAGGAGGAAACCGTGTCCTATATATTAGGATGATGATGTCCCCTTGAGGAGCTCATAAGGTTCATCATGTAAACCCTGCAGGTGGACTTGGTCCGACATGATGAAAAGGATGAGTGGTACTACTCATTGAGTTAGATGTTGATTAATTAATGGTCAGGAAATTAATTAATCAATGGACATTCGAGATCTTAAACACAGGGAGAAAATGTACAAATAATATATGGAGCGCATATTAACTTATAGGGGTTGGTGAGGTAGATCAATGATGATCCTCTACTGGAATGGATTATCATTAATGGATCGGACTTTATGTGGGCTTGATCCATGGGTGGGTAAGATCCAACTCCTCCTCATGGTCCCTATTATAGCCTATTAAAACCTCATGAAGCTTAGATCCAATGGATAGAAACAAAACTCTAGATCCAAAGGTAGAGATTAAATCTCTAAGATCCAACGGTTGAGATTAAATCTCTAGATCCGACGGTTGATATTAAATCCCTAGAACCAATGGTGGAGATTAATACAAGGCTTATCCCTAAACTCTATAAAAGGAGGCTTAGGGTTGGCGTGGAGGACAATCAAGAGAAGCAAGGGTTTTGGAGCTTGGCGGCAAGAAGCAAGGGCTAGGGTTTTGGAGCTTGGCGGCACCAAATAAGGAAATAGTTTCCTTATCTCCTTCTTCTTCAATCTTGTCGGTGCTCAAACAGCTCCTTCCTCACCTTGGCCGGTGGCCAAAGCTTCCCTATTCCTTATCCTTGGCCGGTGGAAACAAGATTTAGGGCTTTCCATTGGTGTCTTGGCCGGTTTCCACCCTAATCTCCTCTTCCCTCTTGGCCGGCGGCAAGCTCCAACCTTAGAGGTTGGTGGTTGGTTGAAAGAAGGAAAAGAACTTTTTTTATATTCTTCCTCTTGCTTAGAATGAGCAAGGAAGGAAGATTGGCAATCTAGGAGCTTCAACTTTTGGTAGATCGTCGCCCACACGACGTCCGAAAGGAGGAAGGTCATACATTAGAAGATCAAGAGGTATATTGATTCTCTATTCTCTATTGTAACATGTTTGTATTTGTTTTTCAATTATGAGCATGATATATTCTGTTTGTGGCTAAATAATACTTGGATCCCGATCATAAATACAAAAGCCGGTGATCCGTATATCGTCTATTCCGTGGCTACTCGTAGAATAGAGGTTGGTCGCTTGAACAATGAGTTTGTTCAAGTGACCTCTCTAAACGAATAACACGACGATGACTTGGTTGCTTGGGAAATCCCTTTTGTCTAGGATTAAATTTTTTTAATCAAAGGACATCGATGGGATCACCATGAACAAGCGACCGAGTTAAGGTGGGAAGCAAAGTTTCCCCTCACAGACTCGAAGCTAAAAACCTACAAAGAAGGCATTTGGTAGCTAGAACAGAAGGGTACACGCCCTGGCCCTGTGAATCCACACAGTCATGTGGCGTTGGGCGATTTCGATAGAATTCTGTTATTTTCTAGGTTTCAGGGAGATCCATCCTAATGTCTATATAAAGGAAGCTATGCCCAAACCCTAGGGGAGAGGCACGCTGACAGGGACAGCACTCTGACTATCTAAAAAGCTTCGGAAACTCACAACGGGAAGGAAGGAAGCCGCTCGAGGATCAAATTCTACACTCCAATGTCGGAGAGAAGAACAAAAGAGCACTGTAATTTATTTTCTATACATCTTCTGCATTGTAATGATAAATTCAATCATTCCTTGTGTTCCTTCTCTTTCATTTATGGAGTAGATACTTCAATTCTAGGATTAGGGAGTAGTTTGGGTGCATAGAACATGTTATTTCAAATATACATCTGTTCATGATTTCATATTTGCAATTGGTAATTGTTTAGATCAATAACTGTTTGTTTTAGTCTTCTATTTATTGTGCATAGCCGATACAAGGGGTAACAACCATCGTATCAAAGATTTAGGAGAATTAAAGAGGAACCTAGGGGTTGGCCTCATCTCTGGTAACAGTGGATAGAAGGGTGTGATAGAGTCGGAAACGAGACACATTTCGACTCTTCACATGGATTGATTTGGTATCCTCATACCTCCTATCTCGTCCTAAAGTCAAGGGTTAACATGTTATTGTAGAGGTAGTTCCCAATAGATACGAAGGCTTATCGAGGAAGTGTATGATGTCCCTTCCACAAGACCATAGTCAGATGTCTAGATAATACCCAATTGATAGTGTGTTTTGCGACACACAAGTGAATCCAAAATCCTAGAATTCCCTTAAAAGACTCGTAGCTACCCTTCACTTCTTCCGTGTGACACTGTAATAGAGTTAGGACCACCGACAAACCTCATAACCACAACCCTTAACATTAAACTCCGAACAATAATGTCCACTGAACAATCGGTACTCGAATCTCCGTCTCTTTGGGATCGATAATCTTTTTATTACTTGACGACATCCGTGCACTTACAGGCATTGAGTGCGAGCATGCGCTTCGAGTCCTCGATGGTTCCTATTGCGAGATTTGAAGTCGCATTCACGTGCATCAAAGAACCGCAAACATCAGGTTGTATGAGTCCTAACAAATCATTAGCTCTCTCGTTATGTCCATAAAAAGGAGTCTTTGTCATCTTGCATAGTAGATAAGATTCACATACCTCATATGATTCAAAATCAAATGAGTCCCAAAGTCCATCCTTATGGAGTTTAGATATGTGACTCTCATTTATGTGACCTAAGTGACAATGCCAGAGATATGTTTGATTCATATCATTAGATTTGAACCGTTTGGTAAATATGTTATAGATTGGGTTATCAAAATCTAGAACATAGAGTCCATTCACCAGATGTGCACTACAATAGATCATTTCATTTAAATAAATAGAAAAACTTTTGTCCTTTATTATAAATGAGAAACCTCTCTTGTCCAAACAAAAATATAGATAATGTTCTTAGTTATAGCTAGTACATAATAACACTCTTCTAATTCTATGATAAAACCACCGGGCAAAGATAAGGAATATGTTCCTACAGCTATATCAGCAATTCTTGCGCCATTGCCTACGCATAGGTCCACATATCTTTTTGCCAATGATCGATTATTTCTCATGCCCTTCACATTAATACAAATGTCAGAAACATAATCGGTATCTAATACTCATGAAGAAGAAATAGATAGATTAACTTCTATAATATATATACCTGAGGTAGAAGTCGTACTTCTCTTTTTCTGAACTTCCTATAGGTACTTTTTGTAGTTCCCCTTCCATTGTCCAATCTCATCACAATGAAAGTAGGTTCCTTCCTTAGACACCCCACCTTTTGGCTTCAATGCCTTTGCCTTGCCCTTATCTTGGATCTTACCCTTTCCTTTGGGCTACTTTTTGCCTTTGCCCTTTTTAACCATGAGTACATTACTAGTTGGATCTTCTTAAGATTGCTTTTAGTAGTTCTCAAAATGCTTAACAACTCTGGCAAAGGCTTGTTAATTTCATTCATGTTGTAGTTCATGACATATTGATTATAGCCTTTAGGCAATGACTACAAAACAAGGTCAGTGGCCAACTCTTGACCCAATGGAAATCCTAACATTCAAGGTTCTTAATGTACCCAATCATTTTGAGTAGATGAGTGTTAGGAATATTTGTAACGGCTAGAGGGGGGTGAATAGCATCAATGGAATTCTTTCGCGTTTGTTTCTACAATTTTGTTAGCGCAGCGGAAATAGAAAAGTAATAACGATAACGAAATGCACAACACGCTAACACAACGATATAACGTGGTTCGGAACCGCACGGTTCCTACTCCACGGATCGAGCTCTACGAGCTCTAGTGATGCACACGCACTCACTAATGACAAATACTCCTTCTCGACACAAGTTGGAGGTGGAGAAACCCCTTACAAGTAATCTTACAATAATAAGATATAAATACAAGCAATATACAATAATACAATGCAAAACTAGTAAAGAAAACAACTTTACAAATGCCTTTGGATTGCTTGCTTGTTGATCGCTTGAATCGTGGTTGAAGACCCTGATTTGCAATAGCAAATCGCCTCAAGACGTCCAAGAAATCGATTTGTTTTTCCTCCATCACGAGCTTCATATATAGCTTCAACCTGTGCTGGAAAAAGTCGATCAGTCAACTGATCAGGACCATCAGTCGACTGATGCCACTGTTGTCGTGAGACAACGGCTAGATCCACGTTGGATAAGTCCAACGGATCCATCATCAGTCGACTGATTGTGACCATCAGTCGACTGATGGAGTCCTCACTCGACCAGTCGAGTCTCGACTCCATTCTGTGGCCGATTTCTCGAGCACCAGTCGACTGATCACACGATTAGTCGACTGCTCGAGCCATCAGTCGACTGCCCACCTCTGGCAGTCGACTGCTAGGCCATAACCCACAATCAAACCCTAGTTTACTCGGTCTAGTCGACTGCCACATGGCACCAGTCGACTGGCACACCTCAAACATGAGGTTTTAACCCAAGTATGGTTCCCCCATACTTGCTAGACCACCCTTAGCCTAGACCTAAGCCTTCTAGCCACCTCCATCAGCCTCACGCCTCTCGGATTCCTCCAAGTCATCCATGACTTGTTCATCCATCGCGCTAGCCTTCAGGTGCTTCCATCGGTTATGTCATGCTAACGGTGTCTACACCGCCAAGGCACATTGGACTTACGCCGCCAAGACTCCGCTTGGACTTTACGCCGCCAACCATTGGACTTATGCTGCCAAGACTCCCGCTTGGACTTTACACTGCCAATATCAATCCCCTTGGACTTTCTCTTGCCAACCCATGTTGGACTTTCCATGCCAACTTGGACTTTACCTTGCCAAGACCCATGCTTGGACTTTCCCAAATGCCAAGTGTCCCACTTGGACTTTCCATGCCAAGTACTCAAGACTTGGACTTCCCTATGACAATTACATTGTCATATGTTTTTGTCGAAACATCAAAACATCACTCGAGTCAAACTCGAGTCCTGGTCAATCGTGACCTGGGCCGATTGCACCAACAATCTCCCCCTTTTTGATGTTTGACAAAAACCAAACAAATTATTGAGTTAGAACACTAACTCAAATCCCTTACCAATTATCCCAAAATGGTAATCTTAATTATTTTTCAAATGTTCTCCCCCAAACATTCTCCCCCTTTTTGACATACATCAAAAAAGGTGACCGCTCCAAGGAGGTCAATGTCTCATGTCCCAATGAGATCTTACAATCTCCCCCTTTGGTCTAAAGATACCTAGGATGCCTACCATCTTCCTAGTGATAAGTCCCATATCACTCAAGAGAGGCAATCCTATTCACTCTCCCAATTTCTAAAATGGGTATATAAACAAAACCATCAATTTCCCAATTGATGAAACTCTCCCAATAACCTCTCCTTTTCAAGGAGAAAAAAAACACATCCATCATCCCAAGATGGATCCCTCCCCCTAAAGGCTTGCTCCCCCTTGACATTGCACCAACAATGTCCTTGGGAAGTCCCTAAGCCAATAGGAACTTTAAGCTATCAAAATTAAGGTTAGAAATTAAACATTGAACTTTCCAACACCTTAACATTGATACAAACCCTAAACAACTCTCCTAATCCATATCCAATGGATTTTCACCCTTTATAATGCTTCCCAAAGCATATCCTAGGGTTAGGAGTGGTTAGGGACCTTTACCATGGCTGAACACGGGCTAACCAAACCTAGTTTTCGAAATCGCCTTGGCGATCAACTCTGTCACTAATGACGATCATTGCCACTCATCACCGATCACACTCAGGCTGATCGATAATCAAATTTCCAAATTTCAGTTATCAGAATCGAGTTTTGGAAATTCATAAATAATTATACGTTTATCGAAAAATCCTGAAAGTTCATACGTATAATACTTATGACACATACAATGGGTGAAAATATTTTAAAATTATTTTACTCATAAAATAGTGAATTTGATACAAAACTCAAAACCATTGAAATTTTCAATGTTTTGGCCCTATTTTGTATTAACTTCATCAATGGTGATTGCTATCAAAAGATAGACTTCACCAAGGTTTTTCAAAATGATTTTAAAATGTTTTCAAAACCTTATTTTGGATGATATTTCTTGGGCTCAATGTACATGACTTGTACACAAGCTCTTCCAATGATCCACAATTGAAATTAGATGAGTTTTGGGTTCAACTAGATGCAAAAACTATGCACCTTGAACTTAACTCATATCCTAGCATCTCACATGTATCTAGGGTGTATAAATACACATACATGTCAATTAGATGTGAGATGTGGGTTTTGGTTCATTTAATCTAGGGTTTCATGCATTTTTCTAAAGCAACCCTGTTAGGAATCGTTGGAATGGCTAGAGCGGGGGTGAATAGCGAAGATGTAATTCGATTGCGTTTGTGTCTACAATTTTGTTAGTGCGCAGCGGAAATAGAAATAATAAAAGCGATAACAAAATAGACAACAAGCTAACACAATGATATAACGTGGTTCGGAATCGCACAGTTCCTACTCCACGGATCGAGCTCTAAAGAGCCCTAGTGATGCACACGCACTCACTAATGATAAACACTCCTTCTCGACACAAGTCGGAGGCGGAGAAACCCCTTACAATAAATCTTACAACAGTAAGAATGAAATACAAGCAATATACAATGTAAATATGAAATACAAGTAAAGAAAAGACTTTACAACACTTGTTTTGATTGCTTGAATGCTTGGTTGCTTGCTTGCACTTGGAGACCTGATTTGCACCAACAAATCGCCCCAATAGCCCTCAAGAATCGGTTACTTTTTCCTCCATCACGAGCTCCATATATAGCTTCAACCTGTGCTGGAAAAAGTCTATCAGTCGACTGATCGAGACCATCAGTCGACTGATGCCACTGTTGTCGTGAGACAATGGCTAGTTCTATGTTGGATAAGTCCAACGGAACTACCATCAGTCGACTGATTGTGACCATCAGTCGACTGATGGAGTCCTCACTCGACCAGTCGAGTCTCGACTCCATTCTGTGGCCGAATTCTCGAGCACCAGTCGACTGATCATACTATCAGTCGACTGCTCGAGCCATCAGTCGACTGCCAACCTATGGCAGTCGACTGCTAGGCCATAACCCGCAGTCAAACCCTAGTTGACTCGGTCCAGTCGACTGCCACATGGCACCAGTCGACTGGCACACCTCAAACATGAGGTTTTAACTCAAATATGGTTCCCCCATACTTGCTAGACCACCCTTAGCCTAGACCTAAGCCTTCTAGTCACCTCCATCAGCCTCACGCCTCTCGGATCCCTCCAAGTCATCCATGACTTGTTCATCCATCGCGCTAGCCTTCAGGTGCTTCCGTCGGCTATGTCATGCTAACGGTGTCTACACCGCCAAGGCATATTGGACTTACGCCGCCAAGACTCCGCTTGGACTTTACGCCGCCAACCATTGGACTTATGCTGCCAAGACTCCCGCTTGGACTTTACGCCGCCAATATCAAACCCTTGGACTTCTCAAATGCCAAGACTCAAGCTTGGACTTTCCCTTGCCAACCCATGTTGGACTTTCCATGCCAAGACCATGCTTGGACTTTCCTTGCCAACCCATGTTGGACTTTACATTGCCAAGTGTCCGACTTGGACTTTCCATGACAATTATATTGTCATATGTTTTTGTCGAAACATCAAAACACATCAAAACATCACTCGATCCCAACTCGAGTCCTGGTCAATCGTGACCTGGGTCGATTGCACCAACAATCTCCCCCTTTTTGATGTTTGACAAAAACCAAACAAATAATTGAGTTAGAATACTAACTCAAATCCTTTACCAATTATCCCAAACATTCTCCCCCTTTTTGACTAACATCAAAAAGGTTTTCTCTCCAAGGAGGTCAATGTCTCATGTCCCAATGAGATCTTACAATCTCCCCCTTGATCCAAAAATACCTAGGATGCCTACCATCTTCCTAGTGATAAGTCCCATATCACTCAAGAGAGGCAATCCTATTCACTCTCCCAATTTCCAAATTGGGTTTCTAAAAATCCATAAATTTCCCAAATTGATAACATTCTCCCCTTCAAGGAGAAAAACACATCCATCATCCCAAGATGGATATCTCCCCCTAAAGGCTTGCTCCCCTTTTACCATTACACCAACAATGTCCTTGGGAAGTCCCTAAGCCAATAGAAACTTTAAACCGTCAAAACTAAGGTTAGAAATTCAACATTTAACTTTCCACACCTTAGAATTGATACAAACCCTAAACAACTCTCCTAATCCATATCCAATAGCTTTTCACCCTTTATAATGCTTCCCAAAGCATATCCTAGGGTTAGGAGTGGTTAGGGACCTTTGCCATGGCTGAACACGGACTAACCAAACTTAGTTTTCCCGAAATCAGCCTTGGCAGTCGACTGTCGGCTACACGATCATTGTCACACTCATCGATCCGCCACTCAGGCGTCGTGATCTGAAATTAAATTTGATTATCAGAATCGAGTTTCAGAAAATCATAAATAATTATACGTATATCGAAAAATCACGAAACTATCAACGTATAATACCTATGACACATACAATGGGGAAAAAATGTTTGAAAAATATTTTACCCATAAAATAGTGAATTTGATACAAAACTCAAAACCATTGAAATTTTCAATGTTTTGGCCCTATTTTGTATCAACTTCATCAATGGTGATTGCTATCAAAAGATAGACTTCACCAAGGTTTTCCAAAATGATTTTAAAATGTTTTCAAAACCTTATCTTGGATCATATTCCTTGGGCTCTATGTGTGTGACTTGTACACGAGCTATCCTAATGATCCACAAATAGAATTGGATGAGTTTTAGTTCATCTAGATGCAAAAATTATGCACCTTGAACTTAACTCATATCCTAGCATCTCACATGTATCTATGGTGTATAAATACACATACATGTCAATTAGATGTGAGATGTGGGTTTTGTTCTCCCTAATCTAGGGTTTCATGCATTCTCCTAAGGCAACTCTACTTGATTCCCTTATAAATGGGACTTCAAGTCATGTCATAGTTCTTAAATCAATTTTAATTAAATGCATGAATGATTATGACATTTGAGATGATATAAATAAGCATATGCTCATAATCATGATGTCATGGCATAATATGAAATCTAAAAACACATGACATTTAACTTAAATCCTAAACATGAACATGACATTTTATAAGATTAAAACTAAGTATGATGTCATGGCATGTTATATGGCAAACAAGGCATGGCACATAAAATATATAGGTATAGCAATACGTACATTTTAATATTAATTGCCATTTGTTATAATTATGTTTATTTTGCCATATTAACCTAAATTCTCCCAAATGTGCCAAAAACCCAAATTGGCACATTAAAAACCTCTAAACCTAAATTGTGCCAATTTGATCAAATTATCAAACTTCTCAAATAATATTGGCACATCCTAAAATCTTTTAGGATTATGATTCAAATCTATTTCCAAGGTAACCATAACCTTGAAAATATCCTAAAGTGCCACCTTTGCCATGGTTGAGTTATCTACCCATCCAATCAAGGTTGGCACACCCTAAACCCATCTAGCGTGAATCAATCACGCTCTTAGGAACCCAAAACTGATTTGAGCTCCTAGGGTTAATTAGGTACTCCTTAGGGATAACCTCCCTAGATACCTTTCTAATGACCTTCCTAGGCTTGTTAGCCTTGGTCATTTGGGTCTTACCTAGGTTGACTCTAGGGGTAACTCCCCTTGCAACCTTCTTAGTGGCCACCCTAGGTTTCCTAGAAACCCTAGCCACTAGGCACAACCTTTTGTCAACCTTAGGGATGACTTTCCTATTGACCTTGGTCTTCCTAGACCTAGTTTGTGTCCCATAATCAAATGGAACACTATGGTAAGTTACCTTAGGCTTAGGTTTGTGACCCAAACCTTGCTTGCTTTTGGTTGACTTTTGTCTTTTAAATCCTACTTGTTGACTTTGATTATTTGACCTAAAAGTTTGACCAATTGACCCTTGCATTTGATTTTGCATAATGTTCAGGGTCTTTTCAAGTTCTTCAAGCCTTGACCTCAAGGCTTGATTTTCCTTTTCTAATATCTCAATTTTTGATTTTTCATTTTCTCTTGAGATATTTCTATTTATAGGCATATGTCTAGATTCCTTAGCATTAAAGCCTAGATGTTCTCCTATTTTCTTAATGCTTTCCTTAGGTAATATATTTTTAGGGACATTAGTCCCAAATTTCTTCTTATTTCCTATGTGAACACTCTTAGCACCTAAACAAAAGTATTTATTTCTATTAGCATGCTTTTCATGGCAAATTGCAAGAGAATTAAAATTCCTAGCATGCTTTTGACTTTTAAATTTAGAAGTTGCATTATTGAAATATACCTTAGGGTTTGCCTTGGAGGCTCCCCCTACATGTATAGCTCCTTCTTGGGTCTTTTTGCTCCCCCTAGGGCATTGATTTCGGTAATGCCCCGGTTGCCGGCACTTGAAGCAAATGACTTGCTCCTTGCTTTTCTTGGCATTGGGAACACCGGCTTCATTGACTATTTGTGCCGGTGGAGCTTTCCTAATCTTCTTTGGGCACTTGCTCTTGTAGTGTCCGGTTTCCCTACACTCAAAACATATTATATGCATTTTATTATTAACACATATGTTTGAGTTACCTAGGGTAGTGGTGGAGGCCGGAGTTGGATTTTGAGCTTCCTCATCTTGACCGGATGTTGAAGGCTCTTCTTGAGGTTGCTCCGGTATAGAGGATGGTCTTTCCTCCTCAATCCTAGAAGTGGATGCTCCTTCCACTTCTTCCACCTCTTCTTTCTCCGATCCGGAAGTTGACTCCATCTCATCTTCCGATTCCTCACTTTCACTTGAGGATGAACTCTCTTCATGGAATCTTGCCAATTTCCTCCATAGCTCCTTGGCATACGTGTAATCCCCTAGCTTGCACAAAATATCATTAGGAATTAAATCTTCCAAAAGTTTCGTTACCTTAACTTCGGTCTTGAGCTTTTGGCGTTGCTCTTGGGTCCACTTTTTCAATTTTAGGACATTTCCCTTCTTATCCCTAGGGGGTTCAAGACCTTCAATGAGGATGAACCAATCCTCTATGTTCATCATCAAGAATGTTTCCATTCTTGCTCTCCACGCCGGAAAATCTTCTGGATCGTATGGTGGTGGAGTGTTGATATCCCATCCAAGCTTGTCTTGAAATTCCATCTTCACCCTCTAGCGTCTTGCTCCCGGTTGTTAATCCATTGAAGAGCCACCAGGCTCTGATACCACTTGTTAGGAATCGTTGGAATGGCTAGAGGGGGGCTGAATAGCGAAGATGTAATTCGATTGCGTTTGTGTCTACAATTTCGTTAGTGCGCAGCGGAAATAGAAATAATAAAAGCGATAACGAAATAGACAACAAGCTAACACAATGATATAACGTGGTTCGGAACCGCACAGTTCCTACTCCACGGATCGAGCTCTAAAGAGCCCTAGTGATGCACACGCACTCACTAATGATAAACACTCCTTCTCGACACAAGTCGGAGGCGGAGAAACCCCTTACAATAAATCTTACAACAGTAAGAATGAAATACAAGCAATATACAATGTAAATATGAAATACAAGTAAAGAAAAGACTTTACAACACTTGTTTTGATTGCTTGAATGCTTGGTTGCTTGCTTGCACTTGGAGACCTGATTTGCACCAACAAATCGCCCCAATAGCCCTCAAGAATCGGTTACTTTTTCCTCCATCACGAGCTCCATATATAGTTTCAACCTGTGCTGGAAAAAGTCTATCAGTCGACTGATCGAGACCATCAGTCGACTGATGCCACTGTTGTCGTGAGACAACGGCTAGTTCTATGTTGGATAAGTCCAACGGAACTCCCATCAGTCGACTGATTGTGACCTCACTCGACCAGTCGAGTCTCGACTCCATTCTGTGGCCGAATTCTCGAGCACTAGTCGACTGATCATACTATCGATCATTGCTGAGCTCATCGATCGACCCAACCTATGGCGGTCGCTAAAGGCCATAACCAGTCAAACCCTAGTTGACTCGGTCGATCGCCACATGGCACTGGGCCGATCCGGGCACACCTCAAACATGAGGTTTTAACTCAAGTATGGTTCCCCCATACTTGCTAGACCACCCTTAGCCTAGACCTAAGCCTTCTAGTCACCTCCATCAGCCTCACGCCTCTCGGATCCCTCCAAATCATCCATGACTTGTTCATCCATCGCGCTAGTCTTCAGGTGCTTTCGTCGGCTATGTCATGCTAACGGTGTCTACACCGCCAAGGCATATTGGACTTACGCCGCCAAGACTCCGCTTGGACTTTACGCTGCCAACCATTGGACTTATGCTGCCAAGACTCCCGCTTGGACTTTACGCCGCCAATATCAAACCCTTGGACTTCTCAAATGCCAAGACTCAAGCTTGGACTTTCCCTTGCCAACCCAGGTTGGACTTTCCATGCCAAGACCATGCTTGGACTTTCCTTGCCAACCCATGTTGGACTTTACATTGCCAAGTGTCCGACTTGGACTTTCCATGACAATTATATTGTCATATGTTTTTGTCGAAACATCAAAACATCACTCGATCCCAACTCGAGTCCTGGTCAATCGTGACCTGGGTCGATTGCACCAACAATCTCCCCCTTTTTGATGTTTGACAAAAACCAAACAAATAATTGAGTTAGAATACTAACTCAAATCCTTTACCAATTATCCCAAATGTTCTCCCCCAAACATTCTCCCCCTTTTTGACTAACATCAAAAAGGTTTTCTCTTCAAGGAGGTCAATGTCTCATGTCCCAATGAGATCTTACAATCTCCCCCTTGATCCAAAAATACCTAGGATGCCTACCATCTTCCTAGTGATAAGTCCCATATCACTCAAGAGAGGCAATCCTATTCACTCTCCCAATTTCCAAATTGGGTTTCTAAAAATCCATAAATTTCCCAAATTGATAACATTCTCCCCTTCAAGGAGAAAAACACATCCATCATCCCAAGATGGATATCTCCCCCTAAAGGCTTGCTCCCCCTTTACCATTGCACCAACAATGTCCTTGGGAAGTCCCTAAGCCAATAGAAACTTTAAACCGTCAAAACTAAGGTTAGAAATTCAACATTTAACTTTCCACACCTTAGAATTGATACAAACCCTAAACAACTCTCCTAATCCATATCCAATAGCTTTTCACCCTTTATAATGCTTCCCAAAGCATATCCTAGGGTTAGGAGTGGTTAGGGACCTTTGCCATGGCTGAACACGGACTAACCAAACTCGACTCTGTCACTACTACGATCATTGTCACACTCATCGATCATGCCACTAGGGCGATCGATAATCAAAATTTCAATTTCAGCTTATCGAATCGAGTTTGAAAATCATAAATAATTATACGATATCGAAAAATCACGAAACTATCAGCGTATAATACCTTATGACACATACAATGGGGAAAAAATGTTTGAAAAATATTTTACCCATAAAATAGTGAATTTGATACAAACTCAAAACCATTGAAATTTTCAATGTTTTGGCCTATTTTGTATCAACTTCATCAATGGTGATTGCTATCAAAAGATAGACTTCACCAAGGTTTTCCAAAATGATTTTAAAATGTTTTCAAAACCTTATCTTGGATCATATTCCTTGGGCTCTATGTGTGACTTGTACACAGCTATCCTAATGATCCACAAATAGAATTGGATGAGTTTTAGTTCATCTAGATGCAAAAATTATGCACCTTGAACTTAACTCATATCCTAGCATCTCACATGTATCTATGGTGTATAAATACACATACATGTCAATTAGATGTGAGATGTGGGTTTTGTTCTCCCTAATCTAGGGTTTCATGCATTCTCCTAAGGCAACTCTACTTGATTCCCTTATAAATGGGACTTCAAGTCATGTCATAGTTCTTAAATCAATTTTAATTAAATGCATGAATGATTATGACATTTGAGATGATATAAATAAGCATATGCTCATAATCATGATGTCATGGCATAATATGAAATCTAAAAACACATGACATTTAACTTAAATCATAAACATGAACATGACATTTTATAAGATTAAAACTAAGTATGATGTCATGGCATGTTATATGGCAAACAAGGCATGGCACATAAAATATATAGGTATAGCAATACGTACATTTTAATATTAATTGCCATTTGTTATAATTATGTTTATTTTTCCATATTAACCTAAATTCTCCCAAATGTGCCAAAAACCCAAATTGGCACATTAAAAACCTCTAAACCTAAATTGTGCCAATTTGATCAAATTATCAAACTTCTCAAATAATATTGGCACATCCTAAAATCTTTTAGGATTATGATTCAAATCTATTTCCAAGGTAACCATAACCTTGAAAATATCCTAAAGTGCCACCTTTGCCATGGTTGAGTTATCTACCCATCCAATCAAGGTTGGCACACCCTAAACCCATCTAGCGTGAATCAATCACGCTCTTAGGAACCCAAAACTGATTTGAGCTCCTAGGGTTAATTAGGTACTCCTTAGGGATAACCTCCCTAGATACCTTTCTAATGACCTTCCTAGGCTTGTTAGCCTTGGTCATTTGGGTCTTACCTAGGTTGACTCTAGGGGTAACTCCCCTTGCAACCTTCTTAGTGGCCACCCTAGGTTTCCTAGAAACCCTAGCCACTAGGCACAACCTTTTGTCAACCTTAGGGATGACTTCCCTATTGACCTTGGTCTTCCTAGACCTAGTTTGTGTCCCATAATCAAATGGAACACTATGGTAAGTTACCTTAGGCTTAGGTTTGTGACCCAAACCTTGCTTGCTTTTGGTTGACTTTTGTCTTTTAAATCCTACTTGTTGACTTTGATTATTTGACCTAAAAGTTTGACCAATTGACCCTTGCATTTGATTTTGCATAATGTTCAGGGTCTTTTCAAGTTCTTCAAGCCTTGACCTCAAGGCTTGATTTTCCTTTTCTAATATCTCAATTTTTGATTTTTCATTTTCTCTTGAGATATTTCTATTTCTAGGCATATGTCTAGATTCCTTAGCATTAAAGCCTAGATGTTCTCCTATTTTCTTAATGCTTTCCTTAGGTAATATATTTTTAGGGACATTAGTCCCAAATTTCTTCTTATTTCCTAAGTGAACACTCTTAGCACCTAAACAAAAGTATTTATTTCTATTAGCATGCTTTTCATGGCAAATTGCAAGAGAATTAAAATTCCTAGCATGCTTTTGACTTTTAAATTTAGAAGATGCATTATTGAAATATACCTTAGGGTTTGCCTTGGAGGCTCCCCCTACATGTATAGCTCCTTCTTGGGTCTTTTTGCTCCCCCTAGGGCATTGATTTCGGTAATGCCCCGGTTGCCGGCACTTGAAGCAAATGACTTGCTCCTTGCTTTTCTTGGCATTGGGAACACCGGCTTCATTGACTATTTGTGCCGGTGGAGCTTTCCTAATCTTCTTTGGGCACTTGCTCTTGTAGTGTCCGGTTTCCCTACACTCAAAACATATTATATGCATTTTATTATTAACACATATGTTTGAGTTACCTAGGGTAGTGGTGGAGGCCGGATTTGGATTTTGAGCTTCCTCATCTTGACCGGATGTTGAAGGCTCTTCTTGAGGTTGCTCCGGTATAGAGGATGGTCTTTCCTCCTCAATCCTAGAAGTGGATGCTCCTTCCACTTCTTCCACCTCTTCTTTCTCCGATCCGGAAGTTGACTCCATCTCATCTTCCGATTCCTCACTTTCACTTGAGGATGAACTCTCTTCATGGAATCTTGCCAATTTCCTCCATAGCTCCTTGGCATACGTGTAATCCCCTAGCTTGCACAAAATATCATTAGGAATTAAATCTTCCAAAAGTTTCGTTACCTTAACTTCGGTCTTGAGCTTTTGGCGTTGCTCTTGGGTCCACTTTTTCAATTTTCGGACATTTCCTTCTTATCCCTAGGGGTTCAAGACCTTCAATGAGGATGAACCAATCCTCTATGTTCATCATCAAGAATGTTTCCATTCTTGCTCTCCACGGGAAAATCTTGGATCGTATGGTGGTGGAGTGTTGATATCCCATCAAGCTTGTCTTGAAATTCCATCTTCACCCTCTAGCGTCTTGCTCCCGGTTGTTAATCCATTGAAGAGCCACCAGGCTCTGATACCACGTGTTAGGAAGCGTTGGAATGGCTAGAGGGGGGGTGAAGAGCGAAGCTGTACTTCGCTTGCGTGTGTGTCTACAATGTCGTTAGTGCAGCGAAATAGAAATAATAAAAGCGATACGAAATAGACAACAAGCTAACACAAGGATATAACGGGGTTCGGAACCGCACGGTTCCTACTCCACGGATCGAGCTCTAAAGAGCCCTAGTGATGCACACGCACTCACTAATGATAAACACTCCTTCTCGACACAAGTCGGAGGCGGAGAAACCCCTTACAATAAATCTTACAACAGTAAGAATGAAATACAAGCAATATACAATGTAAATATGAAATACAAGTAAAGAAAAGACTTTACAACACTTGTTTTGATTGCTTGAATGCTTGGTTGCTTGCTTGCACTTGGAGACCTGATTTGCACCAACAAATCGCCCCAATAGCCCTCAAGAACCGGTTACTTTTTCCTCCATCACGAGCTCCATATATAGCTTCAACCTGTGTTGGAAAAAGTCTATCAGTCGACTGATCGAGACCATCAGTCGACTGATGCCACTGTTGTCATGAGACAACGGCTAGTTCCACATTGGATAAGTCCAACGAAACTCCCATCAGTCGACTGATTGTGACCATCAGTCGACTGATGGAGTCCTCACTGACGGTCAGTCTCGACTCCATTCTCGGTCGATTCTTGAGCACCACGATCGATCATACTATCGATCATTTGCTCGAGCCATCAGTCGACTGCCAACCTATGGCAGTCGACTGCTAGGCCATAACCCGCAGTCAAACCCTAGTTGACTCGGTCCAGTCGACTGCCACATGGCACCAGTCGACTGGCACACCTCAAACATGAGGTTTTAACTCAAATATGGTTCCCCCATACTTGCTAGACCACCCTTAGCCTAGACCTAAGCCTTCTAGTCACCTCCATCAGCCTCACGCCTCTCGGATCCCTCCAAGTCATCCATGACTTGTTCATCCATCGCGGTAGCCTTCAGGTGCTTCCGTCGGCTATGTCATGCTAACGGTGTCTACACCGCCAAGGCATATTGGACTTACACCGCCAAGACTCCTCTTGGACTTTACGCCGCCAACCATTGGACTTATGCTGCCAAGACTCCCGCTTGGACTTTACGCCGCCAATATCAAACCCTTGGACTTCTCAAATGCCAAGACTCAAGCTTGGACTTTCCCTTGCCAACCCATGTTGGACTTTCCATGCCAAGACCATGCTTGGACTTTCCTTGCCAACCCATGTTGGACTTTACATTGCCAAGTGTCCGACTTGGACTTTCCATGACAATTATATTGTCATATGTTTTTGTCGAAACATCAAAACACATCAAAACATCACTCGAGCCCAACTCGAGTCCTGGTCAATCGTGACCTGGGCCGATTGCACCAACAAACCCTACTTGATTCCCTTATAAATGGGACTCCAAGTCATGCCATTGTCCTTAAATCAATTTCAATCAAATTATCTTAAATGCATGAGTGATTATTGCATTAGAGATGATATAGATAAACACATGCTCATAATCATGATGTCATGGCATAATATGAAATCTAAAAACACATGACATTTAATCCTTAATTCTAAACATGAACATGACATATAAAATCATAGAACTAGGCATGATGTCATGACATGGCATATGGCAATCAAAGCATGACATATAAAATATATAGGTATAGTAATACCTAAATTTTAATATTAATTGTCATTTGATATGGTTAGATATATTTTTGCCATATTATCATTAATCTCCCTAGTGTGCCAACAACCCAAAATGGCACACTAACACTCTAAAACTAAATTGTGTCAATTTAATCATTTTATCAAACTTCTCAAATAATATTGGCACATCCTAAAATATTTTAGGATTAAAGCTCAAATGTATTTTCAAGGTAACCATAACCTTGAAAATATCCTAAAGTGCCACCTTTACAGTGGTTGAGTTAACTACCCATCCAATCAAGGTTGGCACACCCTAACCCATCTAGCGTGAATCAATCACGCTCTTAGGAACCCAAAACCTACTTGAGCTCCTAGGGTTAATTAGGTACTCCTTAGGGATAACGTCCCTAGATACCTTCCTAATGACCCTTCTAGGCTTAGAAGCCTTGGTCATTTTGGTTTTGCCATGGTTAATTCTAGGGGTGACTCCCCTTGTAACCTTCTTAGTGGCTTCCCTAGGTTTCCTAGAAACCCTAGCCACTAGGCACAACTTTTGGTCAACCTTAGGGATGACTTCCCTATTGACCTTGGTCTTCCTAGACCTAGTTTGTGTCCCATAATCAAATGGAACACTATGGTAAGCTACCTTAGGCTTAGGTTTGTGACCCAAACCTTGCTTGCCTTTGGTTGACTTTTGACTCTTAGGTCCTTGGTGTTGACTTTGACTTTTGGACCTTTGACTTTGACCATTAGACCCTTTAAATTGATTTTGTATCTTATTTAGGGTCTTTTCTAGTTTTTCAAGCCTTGACCTCAAGGCTTGGTTCTCTAATTCTAATTGCCCAATTTTAGAATTTTGATTTAAACCATGGGCATTGAACTTCCTAGGCATATGCCTAGTCCATTTAGGGTTAGAGCCTAGATGTTCTCCTATTTTCCTAATTGATTCCCTAGGTAAGATATTTTTAGGGACATTAGTCCTAAATTTCTTCTTATTCATAAGGTGAACCTTCTTAGCTCCTAAACAAATATGTTTGTTATTTCTAGCATGCTTTTCATGTACAATAGCAAGACTATTGAAATTATTCCTAGCATGCTTCTTATCCCTAGAAATTGAAGGTGCATTAATAAATTTTACCTTAGGCTTTGCCTTGGAGGCTCCCCCTACTTGTGTTGCTCCTTCTTGCCCTTTCTTCTTTCCCCTTGGACATTGACTCCGATAATGTCCCTTTGAGTTGCACTTGAAGCATATAATATGCTCCTTGCACTTTTGACTTGAGGGACCGGCATCCTTGGCCTTTGGTGTCGGTGGAGCTTTCCTAACCTTCTTTGGGCACTTGCTCTTATAGTGCCCAAATTCCCTACACTCAAAACACATAATATGATTTTTATTGGAAGATAAAGTGTTTGAGTTACCTAGAGTGGTGGTAGGTGCCGGAGTTGAATTTTGAGCTTCCTCATCTTGATCGGATGTTGAAGGCTCTTCTTGAGGTTGCTCCGGTGTAGAGGATGGTATCTCCTCCTCAATCCTAGAAGTAGATGCTTCTTTCACCTCTTCTACTTCTTCTTTCTCCGATTCGGAAGTTGACTCCATCTCAACTTCCGATTCCTCACTTTCACTTGAGGATGAACTCACCTCATGGAATCTTGCCAATTTTCTCCATAGCTCCTTGGCATACATGTAATCCCCTAGCTTGCACAAAACATCATTAGGGATTAAATCTTCCAAAAGTTTCGTTACCTTAACTTCGGTCTTGAGCTTTTGGCGTTGCTCTTGGGTCCGCTTTTTCAATTTTAGGACATTCCCCTTCTTATCCCTTGGGGGTTCAAGGCCTTCAACGAGGATGAACCAATCCTCTATGTTCATCATCAAGAATGTTTCCATTCTTGCTCTCCACGCCGGAAAATCTTCTGGATCATATGGAGGTGGAGTGTTGATATTCCATCCAAGCTTGTCTTGGAATTCCATTTTCACCCTCTAGCCTTTTGTCTTAACTCCCGGCGGTTAGTCCGTAGAAGAGCCCCGGGCTCTGATACCACTTGTTAGGAATATTTGTAATGGCTAGAGGGGGGTGAATAGCGTCAAAGGAATTCTTTCGCGTTTGTTTCTACAATTTCGTTAGCGCAGCGGAAATAGAAAAGTAATAACGATAACGAAATGCACAACACGCTAACACAACGATATAACGTGGTTCGGAACCGCACGGTTCCTACTCCACGGATCGAGCTCTACGAGCTCTAGTGATGCACACGCACTCACTAATGACAAATACTCCTTCTCGACACAAGTCGGAGGTGGAGAAACCCCTTACAAGTAATCTTACAACAATAAGATATAAATACAAGCAATATACAATAATACAATGCAAAACTAGTAAAGAAAACAACTTTACAAATGCCTTGGGATTGCTTGCTTGTTGATCGCTTGAATCGTGGTTGAAGACCCTGATTTGCAACAGCAAATCGCCTCAAGACGTCCAAGAAATCGATTTGTTTTTCCTCCATCACGAGCTCCATATATAGCTTCAACCTGTGCTGGAAAAAGTCGATCAGTCGACTGATCGGGACCATCAGTCGACTGATGCCACTGTTGTCGTGAGACAACGGCTAGATCCACGTTGGATAAGTCCAACGGATCCATCATCAGTCGACTGATTGTGACCATCAGTCGACTGATGGAGTCCTCACTCGACCATCAGTCTCGACTCCGATTGCGGCCGATTTTTCGAGCACGGTCGATCGATCACGATCGATCATCCATCGATCGGCCGCCCACCTCACATCGATCATCGCTAGGCCATAACCCGATCAAACCACTGGTTGACTCGGTCGATTGATGCCACATGGCACCCGGTGGCGCACACCTCAAACATGACGTTTTAACCCAAGTATGGTTCCCCCATACTTGCTAGACCACCCTTAGCCTAGACCTAAGCCTTCGAGCCACCTCCATCAGCCTCATGCCTCTCGGATCCCTCCAAGTCATCCATGACTTGTTCATCCATCGCGCTAGCCATCAGGTGCTTCCATCGGCTATGTCATGCTAACGGTGTCTACACCGCCAAGGCACATTGAACTTACGCCGCCAAGACTCCGCTTGGACTTTACGCCGCCAACCATTGGACTTATGCTGCCAAGACTCCCGCTTGGACTTTACGCTACCAATATCAATCCCCTTGGACTTTCTCTTGCCAACCCATGTTGGACTTTCCATGCCAAGTACTCAAGACTTGGACTTTACCTTGCCAAGACCCATGCTTGGACTTTCCCAAATGCCAAGTGTCCCACTTGGACTTTCCATGCCAAGTACTCAAGACTTGGACTTCCCTATGACAATTACATTGTCATATGTTTTTGTCGAAACATCAAAACATCACTCGAGTCAAACTCGAGTCCTGGTCAATCATGACCTGGGCCGATTGCACCAACAATGAATTCCTACAGGAGTTCCTTCTTGCATTTTACATCCAAATAATGCCTTTAACACCTCAAATCTCTCGTGTCTTGACTGCCCTTTATATAGTTGTTTAAGATGTGCAACCATATCAAAAGCATCCATGTTCTTATGTTGCTTCTGAAGCTCAGAGTTCATAGTAGCAAGAATAAGGCATGATACATCTAATGCATCATCTTGAAGCTTTTTATAAGAATTCTTATCAGCATGAGTGACATTAGTGGCGGGTGATTCAGGAATGGATTACTCTTGGACATACAGTTTTCATTATTTCTTAGGAACAATTCTCAAGTTTTTGTAATAGTCCAGGAAATTAACTTCATTGAGCTTGTCCTTTTCAAGGATAGATAGCAGAGAGAGTATTCGATGTATTTGTTGACATTGTGATTCTAAAAAAGGAAATGCAGAAATAAGCATCATATTTTAATCATTTAATTAGGTTTTTAATTAAACGAGTTTTCACTTCACAAATGGAGCAAGATCCATATTATACTTTATCTTGAGTTAGCTTTGGCTAATTGCCCAATACTAGTATGTACCAAATACACCATGTAACTCTTGCTTGGAACAACAATATTTGTTCGTTTACCCATCATATGAGATATGCCTCCTCTATGTTTTTTAATCTAATTGAGATAACTCAGTTAGGTCACACCCAAAGTTCAATAGGCAGACATCACAATTGTCCAATCACACTCTACCAAGATAAATCGAGTCACTTTGCTTTGGCAAACATGACTTCAATTTATTGAGGTAGTCATAAGTACTAAACTTTGGTAGACATATATTATTGAACTAATTATGATAACAAATTATTCCTCTAAAATTTTCCAATCTAATTGAGAGAATGTAGTTAGGTCACACCCAAAGTTTAATAGTCGAACATCAGAATTATCCAGTCGCACTATACCAAGATAAATCAAGTCACTTTGCTTTGGCAAACCTGACTACAATTGATCGAGGTAGTCATGAGTACTAAACTTTGGTAGGCATATGAAAAATGACCTAAATTTGATAATTAAGTACACATGCATCACATACAATCATTATAATGACATATATAACATATATGCAGAAAATAAAAAAAAAGTGACATGGTTATGGCCCGTAATCTATGATCTTCTCAAGCCAATGAGAAGAATGATGGGTCAACCTAGGGATAACATCTTCTCCAAGTGCATCCTTTGGTTGTTGTGTGTTGCTATCTACATCATCCTTTCTCATCATCATCTAGTAGACTAATACTAATTTACATGTACATTACAATGGAGAAACCTTGAGTTACATTCTAGGATGAATTATTAGTACAACCGAAAATATATATAAGTGGAAGGCACGACACGTAGGTTGTATTATGAATTACAACATGCACACACACACACACATACATCCAATCTCATTGGGGGTAAGGGTTCATAACCATGCACCATGGCATACATTATTCATATAGGTATATGACATGTAATGTTTATTATGATGCAAAACACGATTTATAAGTTGCTACTCTACGGCGGTCCGAATGAACCCGAGACCCTTGTAGCCACTGTTGCCATACAAGTGTTGCCCGACTAGTTTTTTTTCACAAAACGATCCATACAATCGTGCACTCATAACAAACAATTCATGTGGATTTATATATGATATAAAAGAGGAATACAATGATGTTTTATGTTTACACAAGTGGCTCTATTACCACTGTAGGGATCTTGTGTGAAAAACAATCGCAAAACTAATCGTTCTTACAACTGGAGGAAGGTCTATGTGTATACATAAAACTAATCGTTCTTACAACTACATCTCGTTGAGAGATTACCCTTGATGCATAGCCCTTCGCAATCCCGATAGTAACTTTTCTTCAAAGGATCTCAGCGCAATCAGGATGGTCAAGCCTCTATGGTATTCACACGAACACACACTTTGGAGAATCAAAGTTGTGCTAGCAACACCACATAAGGGGTCTAGGCCAAGAAGAAGTTTCGACCAAGAAGATGAAGAAGAAGAAGAACAAATGGAAATCATGCCTAAAGCACCATGATCCAAAGCCCCCTTTTTATATTAATCCTATGAATATGAAAGGTTTTGTATCCTTTTATATTCCCTCTTCAATGCAAGATTAATCGACATTAATCATGCATGAAAAGAGGTTTTTTTCAACCTTTGGTTTTCCCTCTTCCATGCATGATTAATTCACGTTAATCTTGCATGATGAATTCATGATGAATCCACAACCCTTCATCTTCTTCAATTGATTTAATTTGAGTCTAACTTAAATTAATCCAACTTGAGTCTAACTCAAGTTTCAACTCAATCAATGAGTCTAACTCAATGAATCAAATTCAATAGCCTAATGGTTCATTTAGTCAAACTAAAATGAACCCCATCTCCAAAACAACATTTTCTTAGTGTGTGACCCAATAGATTCTCGTAACATTGGCAATGTCTCTAAAACCCCTTTTAGAAACATAAGCAATGAGTGACATCAAGCAATGCATCATTGCTACCCAAGTGATGAGAATGTCAAGATCCGACATCAGCTTTCTATGACTATTATCTTGTATGACTCAATCCTTCTATCCTTGATATATAGATTGATCAATGGGGCATAGCTCGGGTCATCCTCTTATCAATCTTTGTGTTTCTTGATCCTCAAGTATTCTACACCAATCAAATTAGCTCAATATCTCATATTGACTTATTTGAGCATGGACATGCATTTTAGTAGTCCTACTTTATCGAGGGGCCCATAGATATCACTTCAATCATATGGAAGAGATAGATCCCATCTACATCACTCACATCCCTCTACATAATTCATTGCATACCCAGTGATCGACTTTATAGTCCACCCTGTTACAGGTGACATTTGACGATACCAAAGTATACAATTCCTTATGTTGAGAACCGTAGTGATTTCCGATCTAAGGACTATTCATACCAATAGTCACTATGACAATATCTATGACACTCATATGACGATTCATGAAACATTCTCATGATGGGTCAGTTCAGTACATATTCTCTAATATATACCCATGTGTCAACTTGATATCATATATCCATGATTGGTGAGATTAAGTCATTAGTTGGCTTAAATATTAGTTTCAACGTATTAATATTATCCTTGTATATTAATACTTGACTAAGAAAATTTATGAGCAGTGTTCTATATATCTACAGTATCTCACTATCAAGTCACCATCTTGATATGTCGTAGACTAGAACCAACTATCCAAGGATATTATTATATTTATTCAAATGACACATCAATGAAGTAAATATAATAACCGTAAACTTTGCCTTTATTATGAAATATGATACAAAAGTTCCCTTACCAATCATCTCATAATTGTCACTTAGGGTTAATATTAACAAATTGAACCTAGGCTTTGATAATGGCAAAGGTTTGAAGTTAAGTTATTATTGTTATCTCACATGCTGTGTTGAGTGTGCAAGTAGTGTATTAAGCATTGCTAAGGTCAGTGACACCAAGAGAATCTCGAGATGAGAAACCTCGGTGGTCGGGTGACACTAGGAGAACCTCAGGGAGTCGAAGAACCTTGGTGTCGACCGGAAGCTAAGTGACAGGTCAAGAGGACCAAAGGTAAGCACCGGTTGCAAAGTGATGGTAAGGATATGTCCTCCGTACGGGGACAACCGTAGGTGGCGATCCGACTAAGACATCCGGAGGAAGGTCTAGGTCGAGGTCAGATGGTAAGTGATCGTCGGTTTTACCATTAATCAACATCTTTGTGCTAACCTTATATTGTAGGTGAGTGATCAAGCTGATAATTGACTTGCGACTAATGGAAGTCCACTGAAGCTACCATCATTCGACTGTTGGTCAAGCATATCACTTGGAAGATAGTCAAGATAAGATCCACTCAAAGTGGACTGATGTGGAGGTTTGACCCAGATCTAGATCTCAACGAGCTAGGGTTCAAGTGGCTATAACAGGAGATGCTTTTCACCTCATTTGGTCATCTCAAATTGCTCCCATAGTGCTCTAACGAATCAAAGCCTTCTTCAACAATGCTACGTCGTCATAATGCCAACTTCATGCCCAACTTCAAACCTTATCAAAGGCATTATTTTTCTTTTTACTTCATTTTAGCAATAATTGAACGAAGTACAGGAGAGGTAGGCTTGTTGCCTCTTCCTCTATATTTCTTGTAATCGTTGTCTCTTACCTCCAACGAGGAAGAGATCTTTCTAGTGGATTGCCCCATCGAAAGTGGTCTAGGATCATAGGGCCTTGGACTAGCAACCGTTTGATTGTGAACCAAGTAAAAAAGAAAGATTGTTCCTTTTGTTTTTACAAATATTTCCGCTGCATACTTTTTTTTTAACGACTAAACAAAAATAGTTTTTTGAGTGCTATTCACCCCCTCTAGTGTTTTACTCGATCCAACAATTGGTATCCGAGTCTGGGCCCTCAAATTCAGTGCAACCACCGGTCTAGCAAGTTTCTTATTCTTTTCATATTTTAATTTAATTTAAGTTTTTTTTATCCGACACTACTAATACAAGACAAAGTCTTGGGAATTTTTTCATTGTACGTGTTTTGTACAAGATTCTTTTTAATGACCCATCTTGAGGGGTATAACATCGCCCACCTCTGTTCTTTAATGGAGATGACTTCCATTATTAGAAGGGTTGGATGGTATGCTATCTTAAGACCCATGTCAAGATGTGGATCCTCATCTAGATGGGCTTTACTTTTGGTGCAAGGGCACCAGATGGTCCAACCTTGGTTTTGATTATGGTAAAGGTTCTAAGTTAAGTTGTTATTGTTATCTCATGATCTGTGTTAAATGTGTAGGGAGTGTTTAAGCTAAGCACAAGGTCAAGCGACACCCGTAGAATCTCGAGTTGAGAAGTCATGGTGGTCGGGCGACACTAGGAGAACCTCTTGGAGTCGAGGAACCTCGGTGGAGACCAGAAGCTAAGCGACAAGTCAGAAGGACCAGAGGTAAGTACTGAGAGAAGAGTAATGGTGACGTCGTGTCCTCTGTACGGGACGAACTTAGGCAGAGATCCGACTAAGACTTCCAGTGGAAGGTCTAGGTCGAGATCGGGCGGTAAGTAGTCATCGTATTTGTTGGTGCAGTGGGCACCAAAGTCGAACCGGTATTTTGATTATGGCAAAAGGCTCAATAGTTAAGGGTATATTTGTTATCTTACGAGCTCAATTAAGTGTGCAGAAATGCTAAAGTTGGCGGAAGGTCTGCGACACCGGTGGGAACCAGGTGGTCGAACCAGCGCCAGGACTTGGAGGAAGCCGAGGTACTCGGGTGAAGGAGCGAGGCTACAAGGTAAGCTCGTGTGAAAGCGAAGCAAGGTCGTTAGCGTAGATCAGGCCCAATACCTCCAATGGAAGGTCTAGGTCGAGATCGGATGGTTAGAACCATCGTACTTTATATTTTAAGCTAACTTATGCTGCAGTCCAAAACCCTTTGACTACAGGTCAGCTGCTAGTCAAGTTCGACCTCGAGAAGAGCTCGAATTTCAAGGGGTGAATTTGGACTTGACTCGTGTTTTGGTACAAAGGGTGATGTGGCATCAAGGTGGACATCAAACCATCACCAAGCTTCCTTGTGGTGGCGCCCAAAATAAGGTGAGTTGGCACAAGATGGTTGGCTCCCATGATGTGGCACAAGTTGAATGGCTCCAACAAGTTGGCGCCCAAGGAGGTTGGAGGTGGCACAAGGTGGTTGGATGAAACACCTCATCCTTGAGTTAGCGCACAAGAAGGTTGGAGGTGGCACAAGGTGGTTGGATGAAACACCTCATCCTCAAGTTGGCGCCCAAGGAGGTTGGAGGTGGCACAAGGTGGTTGGATGAAACACCTCATCCTTGAGTTGGCGCACAAGAAGGTTGGAGGTGGCACAAGGTGGTTGGATGAAACACCTCATCCTTGAGTTGGGATAAGAACCTCACCTTGGACACTACCTATGTCTAAATTCATAGATCAATATCCATAAATAGACATGTTCACTCCAAGCAAAGACAAGAAATTCAAGAGCTCTCAACACGCGTCGTAACGCCGCTACTACTACTCACATTTGCTCTGACGAAGTCTTGCCGACAACAAGCTACATCTTCTACTTATAAGAGTTGTCGGTATATTTATTTAAGTTCTACTTCTTTAAATTGTCTTTGTGCTTTAATCGTAACAAGGAAAGTGTCCCTTTGCCTTGATTTCTTTATGTCGTTGCTCCTACCTCCAGCGGAGGAGTGGTTTTAGTGAATTGCCCTCCGTACGTGATCAAGGATCACTAGGGCCGTGGATTAGCAATCGAAAGATTGTGAACCACGTAAAAATATCTTGTCTACTTTATATTTCCCCTGTGCATTCTCTACTTGCTTTTTACTTATTGCAAAAGTTTTTAACGACACCGTATCGCTATTCACCCCCCCCTCTAGCGACACTTTCGATCCAACAATTGGTATCGAGGCGCTAAGATTGTGAAACCACCAATCTAGCTTTGTTTTCTTTTTTTTCAGATTTTTATTTATTTATTTCTGTTTTAGTATAATTATTTCACTTGCTTATCTTCTCCTACATATAGAATTGCATTAGAGGCTTTAGGATCGGATAAGGTTGTCCTTGGGTTAGATCGAGTAAGGTTGTCCTCGGAACTTCCGACATTCGCATTTGATTGTTTATTTCTTTTTGCAAGTTACATTTTATATATCTTTTTACTTCCCTACTAATCCAAGGCGAAAGTCTTGGAATATTCTTCGTGTGTGTTTTGCAAGATTCTTTTAAATCGTTCTTCTTCTTGTTTTTAAATGGCCCATCTCGAAGGGTTTAGCACCGCCCGACCCCCGTTTTACAAGCGGTAATGACTTTCGTTATTGGAAGGGTCGGATGGAATGCTTTCTTAAAACCCAAATCGAGATGTGGATCGATCAATCAAACCGGTTTCACACTTCCTATTAATGAAGATGGTGAATCTTTGGAGTTCACGATCAATGGTCAAATTCCATGAAAAAACAAGTAGAAGCCGATGCCAAGGCAACTCAAATCTTGCAATGTGGGTTGTCCAAGGAAGAGCTCAACGCGTCGGCCCCTTCATTAGTGCAAAGGACTTATGGACCAAGCTAGTGGAACTACGAAGGCACCGGCGACACGAAGGTATGTAAAGAGATTTACTTTTAAATAAATTGTATAACTTGAAAATGCAGGAAAGCGAGACATGACTCAACTACATGCTCGTATCCAAGACGCCGTCAACCAACTCCATGCCATCGGACAAAGGTCGAGAATCGCGACCTTATCGGTATTCTCTTAACTCGTTTCCTAGGACCTGGCAGTGGGCATCCATGGTCGATGCCTACAAGGTCTCCAAGGACCTTTCTAAAATTAGGTTAGGCAATTGTTTTTGAACTTGAATTACATGAGCAAACTAACGTGGTCGGCCGAGAAGAGTATTGCGTTAGTTGCGAGGTTCCAAGAAGAAGAAGCCCGCAAGCAAGCCACCCCGAAGGAAGAAGGCGAGTCCGAATCGGAAGTAGACTCGAAATAGAATCCGAACTAGTCAATCTAGTTGGAAGATGATCAAGAGGCGAAAACGACCAACAACTCAAGGTAAGCCTAAACCTAATTCAAATACTTCTAATTTTAGATGCTATGAGTGCAGCGAGTTCGGTCACATCAAGTCCGAGTGCCCAAAGCTAAAGAATAACGCATCAAAGACCAAGAAAGCGCTAAACGCTACTTGGGAGGAGTTGTCGGAGGAAGAAGGCGATATCCAAGCTCTAATGGCCAAGCCGACCGAGCACGACTCGAAACCGAAGAAGAGTCGAGTCGAATCCGATGATGAGCTTCCATTCAAGACAAGCCACGGATCCGTATCCGGTTCAAAAGAATCATTAAGGGTAAGTCGGTCGTTACTTAATACTTTGTATGGTGCAATTAAATTTTTAAATAAGAAACTAGCTAAGTCCGAGTCCAAGGTCGAGACCCTAATTGAGGAGGTTAACCTTCTCAAACATGAGGTCTCCTAACCTCTTCGACTACTCGTATTCAAGAGGAGGACTCAACTCAAGTTGAAAAGCTTGAAGTTGAGAACTCGCTTTTGAAAACACAAGTCGAAGACCTTAGGAACACGTTGGAAAGGTTCACTTTGGGATCAAGGGACTTGACCTCTTACTTGGATCACAAAGGGCCGTGTACAACAAGGCCGGACTCGGGTTTAACTCAAATACAACCAATAAGTCATATATGTCTATAGTAAACCAACATAAGAAAAATGTCCAAGCATGGGTCCCTAAGACCACTTTGATTTCAACTTTAGGATCTAACATGTATTGGGTTCCCAAGGACCAAATTCACTATGTGAATAGACCCACTCGATTCAATGGTCCGAGAGCCAATACAAAATGTATTTTTGTTAAGTCTTAGAAATTGCATGCTTAGTTTTTCCTTTATTTTTAGAATGGTTAGATAGGACTCATAACCAACTAAAATCCTGCGAAAAGATTGAGCCTCGGGGAGCCTCTTTTCAAAAATAAACCAACTAAAATCCTACGAAAAGATTGAGCCTCGGGGAGCCTCTTTTCAAAAATAACTAGTTAGACCAAGACGTAGTCTCAAGTAAGTCGAGTTATCAATTTCTTGAAATTAGCTTTGTCTAAGGAAGTGGTCGTTGTTCCGATCAAAGAAGGCCTTGTTGGTGCAGGGGCACTAGATAATCGAACCTGTGTTTTGATTATGGCAAAGACACAAAGTTAAGTTTATATTGTTATCTCACGAGCTAAATCAAGTGTGCAGAAAAGTACTAAAGCTGGAGCTGAAGGCTAGCGACACACGGAGGAAGCCGTGGTGGTCGGGCGACACTTGAGTGAATTCGGAGGGAGCCGAAGGAATCGAGTGGAAGGCCGGAAGCGAGAGCTACTATCGAGGTAAGCTCGTGTGAGTGAGAGATTGTAAGGTCGTGTCCTCTTTACGGGGACGCCCGTAGGCGACGATTCGACTAAGACTTCCTGTGGAAGGTCTAGGTCGAGATCGGACGGTTAGAAACCGTCGTATTTATCATTTTCCGAGCTAATCTCTTCGCAGGAAGTGGCGGTGGCGATCATTCTTGGACATTAGGCGATCGGCATTATCGATTGGTGATGAGATGCATCGATCGTATCATCGATCGTGATGAGAGGCATCATCGATCGTGATGGCGACGATTCAGCTTTTGCGCTAGGTCAAAACGGATAACGTTTGACGCGGCCACTTCGCGATAAAAATTTGGAAAAATTCATGATCCGTTCCAAAGAAATAGGAGACAAATTCAGAGGCTAAAGTCTATAAAAGGAGGGGAGGATTCATCTCCAAATCACATCAATTATTCATCAAGTGCTCCTACAACGCCAACGCTTCAACACCGTCATAACGCCGACGCGACGCCAAGTTTTGATCTTCTTCGTCGGCAGCAGATTCAAGTAATATTTTTGATATTATATTCTGTATTTTTATCTTCATAACGAGGTGAGGTAGGCTTGTTGCCTCATCCTCGTATATTCGGTTTTTGTAATCGTTGTCTCCTACCTCCAACGAGGAGGAGACGTTTTAGTGCTTTGCCCTCCGTACGCGGTCTAGGACCGATAGGGCCTTGGAGTAGCAACCGCTGGGTTGTGAACCAAGTAAAATAAACGTGTTCATTTATTTTCCGCTGTGCTTACTTTGCATATCGAACGAACGAAAAAGAAAAGATTTACGATCGCTATTCACCCCCCCTCTAGCGACGCTTCTCGATCCAACAGGCCTCTGTGCCTCGCCACGACCTGGAAGCTAATCTCTTGAAAAGATTACTTGATGAGCTTAGACTAAATCCGAATCTAACCTAATGTTGGTTAATTTAAATTCATTAAAATTAATCAAGTAAAATTGAAAGTCATCTCACAATAACACATAGGAATAACATGTTTTGATCATGTAGATATTGGTGAGATGATTTAGGTTTAAAAACTTACAAACAACCCTTTAGTAATTCCAATATCCGATCCAACTACCTTATGTGTAGGATCAATGGATGTTGGGCGATGGTTGCTCGACACATGACCGGGGATCAACTCAAATTTTCGAAGTTACGATTCAAACGACAAGGATCGGTAGCCTTCGGAAATAACGGCAAGCTCAAAATCATCGGATCAGGTGATATTGAGCTCAACTCTAACTTTACAATTCAAAATGTCTTATTAGTAGAAAACTTTCAATATAATTTACTTAGTGTAAGCCAATTGTGTGATAACAATTATAAGGTCATATTTCTAGAAAATGAATGCGTAATCAAAATAAATGCAACATCTAAAATAATACTTAAAGGAACTAGGAGTAGCAACATCTACACAATAAATTTACCCAACTCCTCAACCAAGTGTCTTATGACACAGCAAGAGGAATCTTGGTTATGGCAATCAAGACTAGGACACTGCAAGACTCGTCCACAAGATGAGTCGAGTGGCTTGGTTATAGGTTTGCCTAAACTAAACAACTTGGATAATAAAATATGTAATGCTTGTCAACAAGGTAAACAATCTAGGACACAACATCAATTAACTAATCAAGAACGAACCAAAAGTGTTCTTGAGCTCCTACACATGGATCTATTTGATTCACATGGAGCTAAGTCACTCAATGGTAGTCAATTTTGCTTAGTCATAATTGACGACTATTCTAGATTTACTTGGGTTAGGTTTATCAAACATAAAAATGATACCTAGACCAACTAATCAATCTTTGTAGGTTAATCAAAATCAAAAGAACCTTAAGATTAAAAGACTTAGAAGCGATCATGGTGGTGAATTCGAAACCACAGTGTTTACAGATTTGTAACCTAAGCGGATACCACCATGAGTTTTCATGTCCTAGAACCCCACAACAAAATGGGTTAGTCGAGCGGAAAAATAGAACCCTACAAGAAGCCGCTAGGACAATGTTAGCAGTATAACCTACCCGATAGATTTTGGGCAGAGGCCGTTAGTACGGCTTGCTATGTCCAAAATAGGATCCTTATGGTAAAGAGGCACCAAAAGACCTCGTACGAGATTTATCACGATAAAATACCGAACATCAAGTACTTTAGGGTATTTGGATGCAAGGTACATATCTTAAACACTAAGGATTACCTAGGGAAATTCAAATCCAAAACCTCTCTGGAACCTTTCTAGGATACTCAACCACCGAGAGCTTATAGGGTATACAATCACGACACTCTTAGAGTCGAAGAAACCATTAATATAGTTTTCGACGAAGGACACGAACCTGCTCAATCCTTAACAAAACCAACTAGCAAATCAACTTATAGCGAACCCGACTCTGATCTTGAACTTGAATCTCGTCCTAACCCAAGTCATCCTATCGACCAAGTGATAGATGACTCTAACCCAAGTCAAACTAGAACTCACCCAAGTCATCCTATCGACCAAGTGATAGATGACCCTAACCCGAGTCACACTAAGACTCAAACAAATCATCCTATCAATCAAGTTATAGGTGATCCAAATTTAGGGTTCGAACTAGAGCTTCATATCGAAACCTTAGTCAAATCTCGTTAATTTCCAAAATCGAACCCAAAACTATTGAACAAGCACTTCTTGATCCCATTTGGATTATTGCTATGCAAGAAGAGCTAGCTCAATTCACTAGAAATGAAGTCGGGAATTAGTACCACCACCTAAAGAAAAATCAATTATTGGAACAAGGTGGGTATTTGAAATAAACTTGATGATAAAGGTGAAGTAGTTAGAAATAAAGCTAGGTTAGTCGCAAAGGGTTTAGTCAAGTCGAAGGTTTAGATTACGATGAGACCTACGCCCGTAGCTGACTAGAGTCCATCCGAATGTTGTTAGCATATCTGCACATCGAGGTTTTAAATTGTTTCAAATGGATGTCAAGTCAGCATTTTTGAATGGATACATTAAGGAAGAAGTTTACGTCGATCAACCTCCGGATTCGAAAATCTAGATAAACTGACCATGTCCTTAGACTTAAGAAAGCCCTATATGGACTCAAACAAGCCCCAAGAGCTTGATGCGAAGGCTTCGATCTATCTTAAGTCCAAAGGATTCAACCAAGGTTTAGTCGACCCAACCTTATTCGTTAAAACCGTAGGAAAAGAAATCTTTATAGCCCAAATCTATGTAGATGATATAATTTTTGGAACTACCAACTCGATCCTGCTAAACGAATTCATCTCACTTATGGAAAGTGAATTTGAAATGAATTTAGTGGGAGAGTTAAGTTTCTTCTTAGGTTTACAAATTAAACAAACTAAAGATGGAATATATTTACATCAACAAAAATATACTAAGGACTTAATAAATCGATTTGGAATGCAAGATGCTAAAATAATCAATACACCTATGGCAACTAATGTTAATATAAGCGAAGATGTAGAAGGAAAACCCGTTGACCTAAAATACTATAGGAGCGCAATAGGAAGTCTCCTATACTTAACCGTGAGCCGACCCGACATTTTATTCAGTAAGTATGTGCGCAAGGTTACAAACTGCGAGGAGTCTCACCTAACCCTAGTCAAGCGTATCCTTAGATATCTAAAGGGCACGCTAAACGTAGGTATTTGGTACCCTAGATCTACCGAGTTTAATCTAATCGGCTACTCCGACTCGACTATGCCGGTAGTAAACTCGATAGAAAGAGCACGAGTGGTTGTTGTCAAATCCTCGGCTCGAGTCTAGTAAGTTAGTGCGAGGAAGCGCATTGCGTTGCCTTATCTACCACCGGCCGAATACGTTGCGATGGGTGAGTGTGTCTCTCACCTCGTGGATGAAGCACACTCTCCAAGACTTTAGCTTAATCTTTAACAACATTAAAACCTACATAGATAACATTAGTTCAATTAACTTAACTAAAAATCCAATATGTCATTCTAGGACAAAACATATAGAAGTTAAACACCACTTCATTAGGGAACATGTAACTAATGGAACTATACAACTAGAGTATGTTGAGTCCAAATCAAACCTAGTGGACATCTTCACCAAACCACTACCCGGTCGAATTTAGTTTATTAAGGCGAAAGTTAGGTATGTGCGTAATAGAGTAGGATTTAAATTTTTCTATATATGTACTCTACTTTTGCTTCTTTTTATGAAATTAGCCTAAGTCTTACCTTAGAAATCATATACCTATAGATTTAAGGAGCCAACACATCTCACAACACATAGGACTAATGTGTTTGTGTACTTAGCCACGTGAGCAGGCGTAGATGTTAGGACCTTACTCACAGTTCCAGATGTAGATTCATGCATCGACATGAACCATGGAGTATAATTATTTAAAATTAATCAACTCCTTCAAGACTTATTGATCATTCTATATCAATCAAGTCCAACCGGAGTTGTACATTTTAGATGAACATATTTTCAAGCTTATTATTATTTTAAAAAAAAAATATATATATATATATATATATATATATATATTGAACCCTAAAATATATTTACAAACTTTTTGAGTTAAGGCAAAAGGGGGAGAAAGTCACAAAAGTAAGGAAGAAAGTAAACAAAATTATTTTTCAAGAACTCACCTTCGGTCAAGGGGGAGGTTACCTCAAAGGGGAGAACTTGAAACAATAATATTTCTCACTCATGCTTAATCTTTATGCTAGCTCACTCATGCTTAATCTTTATGCTAGCTCATTCATATTTAATCTTTATGCTAGCTCATTCATATTTAATCTTTATGCTAGCTCATTCATGCTTAATCATTATGCTAGCTCATTCATATTTAATCTTTATGCTAGCTCATTCATGCTTAATCATTATGCTAGCTATCGTTATGTTAATTTTTCATTAACTTTTGTGTCGGTTTGCCATGAATCAAATAGGGGGAGATTGTTGGTGCAGTGGGCACCAAAGTCGAACCGGTATTTTGATTATGGCAAAAGGCTCAATAGTTAAGGGTATATTTGTTATCTTACGAGCTCAATTAAGTGTGCAGAAATGCTAAAGTTGAGCGGAAGGTCTGCGACACCCGGTGGGAACCGAGGTGGTCGGGCAACGCCAGAGGGACTTCGGAGGAAGCCGAGGTACTCGGGTGAAGACCGGAAGCGAGGCTACAAGGTAAGCTCGTGTGAAAGCGAAGCAAGGTCGTTAAGCGTAGATCCGACCCAATACCTCCAATGGAAGGTCTAGGTCGAGATCGATGGTTAGAACCATCGCTACTTTATATTTTAAGCTAACTTGTATCATATCAAAACCCTTTGACTACTACGTCAATGCTAGTCAAGTTCCTCGAGAAGAGCTCGAATTTCAAGGGTGAATTTGGACTTGACTCGTGTTTTGGTACAAAGGGTGATGTGGCATCAAGGTGGACATCCAAACCATCACCAAGCTTCCTTGTGGTGGACGCCCAAAATAAGGTGAGTTGGCACAAGATGGTTGGCTCCCATGATGTGGCACAAGTTGAATGGCTCCAACAAGTTGGCGCCCAAGGAGGTTGGAGGTGGCACAAGGTGGTTGGATGAAACACCTCATCCTTGAGTTGGCGCCCAAGAAGGTTGGAGGTGGCACAAGGTGGTTGGATGAAACACCTCATCCTCAAGTTGGCGCCCAAGGAGGTTGGAGGTGGCACAAGGTGGTTGGATGAAACACCTCATCCTTGAGTTGGCGCACAAGAAGGTTGGAGGTGGCACAAGGTGGTTGGATGAAACACCTCATCCTTGAGTTGGGATAAGAACCTCACCTTGGACACTACCTATGTCTAAATTCATAGATCAATATCCATAAATAGACATGTTCACTCCAAGCAAAGACAAGAAATCAAGAGCTCTCAACACGCCGTCGTAACGCCGCTACTACTACTCACATTTGCTACGACGAAGTGCCGCCGACAACGAAAGCTACATCTTCTACTTATAAGAGTTGTCGGTATATTTATTTAAGTTCTACTTCTTTAAATTGTCTTTGTGCTTTAATCGTAACAAGGAAAGGGGGAGTGTCACTTTGCCTTGATTTCTTTTTGTAATCGTTGCTCCTACCTCCAACGAGGAGGAGTGGTTTTAGTGAATTGCCCTCCGTACGTGATCAAGGATCACTAGGGCCGTGGATTAGCAATCGAAAGATTGTGAACCACGTAAAAATATCTTGTCTACTTTATATTTACGCTGTGCATTCTCTACTTGCTTTTTACTTATTGAAAAAGTTTTTAACGACACCGTATCGCTATTCACCCCCCCCCCCTCTAGCGACACTTTCGATCCAACAATTGGTATCGAGTGGCGCTAAGATTCGTGAAACCACCAAACTAGCTTTGTGTTTCTATTTTTTAACAGCTTTTGTATTTATTTATTTCTGTTTTCGTATAATTATTTCACTTGCTTAACTTCTCCTACCTATAGAATTGCATGAGAGTCTTTAGGATCCGGATAAGGTTGTCCTTGGGTTAGATCCGAGTAAGGTTGTCCTCGGAACTTCAACGACATTCGCATTTGATTGTTTATTTCTTTTTGCAAGTTACATTTTATATATCTTTTTACTTCCCAAGACTACTAATCCAAGGCGAAAGTCTTGGAATATTCTTCCGTGTGTGTTTTGCAAGATTCTTTTAAATCGTTCTTCTTCTTGTTTTTAAATGGCCCATCTCGAAGGGTTTAGCACCGCCTTGACCCCCGTTTTACAACGGTAATGACTTTCGTTATTGGAAGGGTCGGATGGAATGCTTTCTTAAAACCCAAATCGAGATGTGGATCGTAATCCAAACCGGTTTCACACTTCCTATTAATGAAGATGGTGAATCTTTGGGTTACGATCAATGGTCAAATTCCATGAAAAACAAGTAGAAGCCGATGCCAAGGCAACTCAAATCTTGCAATGTGGGTTGTCAAGGAAGAGCTCAACCGCGTCGGCCCCTTCATTAGTGCAAAGGACTTATGGACCAAGCTAGTGGAACTACGAAGGCACGACCGCGACAGGTATGTAAAGAGATTTACTTTTAAATAAATTGTATAACTTGAAAATGCAGGAAAACGAGACCGCAACTCAACCATGCATCGTATCCAAACATCGTCACAACCAACTCCATGCCATCGGACAAAAGGTCGAGAATCGCGAGGTCCTTCATTCTTAACTCGCTTCCTAGGACCACCTTGTGGGCATCCATGGTCGATGCCTACAAGGTCTCCAAGACCTTTCTAAAATTAGGTTAGACGAATTGTTTCGAACTTGAATTACATGAGCAAACTAACGTGGTCCAGAGCCGAGAAGAGTTAGTGTTCCAAGAAGAAGAAGCCTACAAGCCACCCCAGAAGGAAGAAGAGGAATCGAATCGAAGTAGATCTAGAATGAAATAGTCAATCTAGTTCGAAGATGATCAAGAGACGAAACGAAAGGCACAACTCCTAAGCCTAAACCTAATTTAATGATTGCTAATTTTAGATGCTATGTGCGATGAGTGTGTTGCGTCACCAAGTCCGTGTGCCCAAAGCATGCAAAGACTAAGAAAGCGCTAAACGCTACTTGGGAGGAGTTGTCGGAGGAAGAAGACGATATCAAGCTCTAATAGCCGAGGGCACGAGCGAAATCAAGAAGAGTCCGAAGTCCGAATCCGGCGATGAGCTTCCATTCAAGATCAAGCTACACCGCATCCTCCGGTTCAAAAGAATCATTAAGGGTAAGTCGGTCGTTACTTAATACTTTGTATGGTGCAATTAAATTTTTAAATAAGAAACTAGCTAAGTCCGAGTCCAAGGTCGGTCGAGACCGAGGAGAGGTTAACCTTCTCAAACATGAGGTCTCCCTAACCTCTTAGACTACTCGTATTCAAGAGGAGGACTCAACTCAAGTTGAAAAGCTTGAAGTTGAGAACTCGCTTTTGAAAACACAAGTCGAAGACCTTAGGAACACGTTGGAAAGGTTCACTTTGGGATCCAAGGGACTTGACCTCTTACTTGGATCACAAAGGGCCGTGTACAACAAGGCGGACTCAGTTTAACTCAAATACAACCAATAAGTCATATATGTCTATAGTAAACCAACATAAGAAAATGTCCAAGCATGGGTCCCTAAGACCACTTTGATTTCAACTTTAGGATCTAACATGTATTGGGTTCCCAGGACCAAATTCACTATGTGAATAGACCCACTCGATTCAATGGTCCAGGAGCCAATACAAAATGTATTTTGTTAAGTCTTAGAAATTGCATGCTTAGTTTTCCTTTATTTTTAGAATGGTTAGATAGACTCATAACCAACTAAAAAAGATTGAGCCTGAGCCTTTTTAAAAAAATAAACCAACTAAAATCCAAAAAAAAGATTGAGCCTCTCTTTTCAAAATAACTAGTTAGACCAAGACGAGTCTCAAGTAAGTCGAGTTATCAATTTCTTGATAATTAGCTTTGTCCGTTGTTGTTCATCAAAGAAGGCCTTGTTGGCACTAGATAATCGAACCTGTGTTTTGATTATGGCAAAGACACAAAGTTAAGTTTATATTGTTATCTCACGAAATAAATCGTGCGTAAAAGTACTAAAGAGCCGAAGGCGACACACCGGAGGAAGCCGTGGCCGACACTTGAGTGAATCAGGAGGAGGCGAATCGAGTGGAAGGCCGAGGCGAGATCTTAGAGTGTAAGCTCGTGTGGTGAGAGATTGTAAGGTCGTGTCCTCTTTACGGTCAGCGAGACCGACTTCTGTGGAAGGTCTAGAAGGTCTAGGTTAGAAACCGGTTTTATCATCTTTTCCGAGCTAATCTCTTCGCAGGAAGTGGCGGCGTCATCTTGGACATTGGGCGCGGATCGATCGCTGATCGATGAGATGCATCGCCGATTCATCATCGATCGAGAGGCATCGATCGATGGCGATTTAGACTTTGCGCTAGGTCAACGTTTGCGCCGACGCTACTTCGCGATAAATTTGGAAAAATTCATGATCCGCTCCAAAGAAATAGAGACAAATTCAGAGGCTAAAGTCTATAAAAGGAGGGAGGATTCATCTCCAAATCACATCAATTATTCATCAAGTGCTCCTACAACGCCAACGCTTCAACACTGCTATAATGCCACGACGCCCAAGTTTTGATCTTCTTCTTCTATTTTGATATTATTATATTTTGATATTATATTTTTATCTTCATAACGAGGTGAGGTGAGGCTTGTTGCCTCATCCTCGTATATTCGGTTTTTAATCGTTGTCTCCTACCTCCAACGAGGAGGAGACGCTTTTGCTTCCGTGACGCTGGGTCTAGGACCGATAGGGCCTTGGAGTAGCAACCTGGTTGAACCAAGTAAAATAAACGTGTTCATTTATTTTACTACTTTTCATTTCTGACGTAACGAAAAGAAAAGATTTACGATATTCATTCACCCTCTAGCGACGCTTCTCGATCCAACAGCCTCGTGCTCGCCACGAAGCTAATCTCTTGAAAAGATTACTTGATGAGCTTAGACTAAATCCGAATCTAACCTAATGTTGGTTAATTTAAATTCATTAAAATTAATCAAGTAAAATTGAAAGTCATCTCAATAACACATAGGAATAATAATGTGTTTTGATCATGTAGATATTGGTGAGATGATTTAGGTTTAAAACTTACAAACAACCTTTAGTAATTCCACATCCGATCTATGTGTAGGATCAATGGATGTTAATGGGCAAATGGATTAATGCCGGATCGATGACCGACCAAATCCTCTTCGGATCGTAGCCTTCAATAACGCAAGCTCAAAACTTCATCTGATCTATTGAGCTCAACTCTAACTTTACAATTCAAAATGTCTTATTAGTAGAAAACTTTCAATATAATTTACTTAGTGTAAGCCAATTGTGTGATAACAATTATAAGGTCATATTTCTAGAAAATGAATGAATGCGTAATCAAAATAAATGCAACATCTAAAATAATATACTTAAAGGAACTAGCAACATCTACCTAAATCTAACTCCTCAACCAAGTGTCTTATGACACGTGAAGAGGAATCTTGGTTATGGCAACAGAAGACTGACACACTCCAAGACTCGTCCCACAAGATGAGTCGAGAGGGTAGTTATAGGTTTGCCTAAACTAAACAACTTGGATAATAAAATATGTAATGCTTGTCATACAAGGTAAACAATCTAGGACACAACATCAATTAACTAATCAAGAACGAACCAAAGTGTTCTTGAGCTCCTACACATGGATCTATTTGATTCACATGGAGCTAAGTCACTCAATGGTAGTCAATTTGCTTGTCATAATTGGACTATTCTAGATTTACTTGGGTTAGGTTTATCAAACATAAAAATGATACCCTAGACCAACTAATCAATCTTTGTAGGTTAATCAAAATCAAAAGAACCTTAAGATTAAAAGACTTAGAAGCGATCATGGTGGTGATTGGGAAAACCAAACCACGAGTTGCGTAACCTAAACTACCATGACCATGTCCTAGAACCCTACCAAACAAAATGGGTTAGTCGACGGAAAAATAGAACCCTACAAGAAGCTTAGGACAATGTTAAACGAGTATAACCTACCCGATAGATTTTGGGCAGAGGCTTAGTACTTGCTATGTCCAAAATAGGATCCTTATGGTAAAGAGGCACCAAAAGACCTCAGAGAATTATCAGATTTATAAAATACCGAACATCAAGTACTTTAGGGTATTTGGATGCAAGGTACATATCTTAAACACTAAGGATTACCTAGGGAAATTCAACCAAAATCTTTGGAACCTTTCTAGGATACTCAACCACCAAGAGAGCTTATAGGGTATACAATCACGACCTCTTAGAGTCGAAGAAACCATTAATATAGTTTTCGACGAAGGACACGAACCCGTTCAATCCTTAACAAAACCAACTAGCAAATCAACTTATAGCGAACCCGACTCTGATCTTGAACTTGAATCTCGTCCTAATCCAAGTCATCCTATCGACCAAGTGATAGATGACTCTAACCCAAGTCAAACTAGAACTCACCCAAGTCATCCTATCGACCAAGTGATAGATGACCCTAACCCGAGTCACACTAAGACTCAAACAAATCATCCTATCAATCAAGTTATAGGTGATCCAAATTTAGGGTTCAACTAGAGCTTCATCTTAGTCAAATCTCTCATCTAATCCAAGAACTATTGATTGACAAGCACTTGATTGATTATTGCTATGCAAGAAGAGCTAGCTCAATTCACTAGAAATGAAGGGAATTAGTACCACCACCTAAAGAAAATCAATTATTGGAACAAGGTGGGTATTTTTCAAATAAACTTGATGATAAAGGTGAAGTAGTTAGAAATAAAGCTAGGTTAGTAGCGCAAAGGGTTTAGTCAAGTCGAAGGTTTAGATTACGATGAGACCTTGACTAGCAGAGCCGCATCATGGAGTCCATCCGAATGTTGTTTAATATGACATCGAGGTTTTAAATTGTTTCAAATGGATGTCAAGTCAGCATTTTGAATGGATACATTAAGGAAGAAGTTTCGCTACCTCCCGGATTGAAAATCTAGATAAACCCATGTCCTTAGACTTAAGAAAGCCCTATATGGACTCAAACAAGCCCCAAGAGCTTGGTACGAAGGCTTTCGATCTATCTTAAGTCCAAAGGATTCAACCAAGGTTTAGTCGACCCAACCTTATTCGTTAAAACCAGTAGGAAAAGAAATCTTTATAGCCCAAATCTATGTAGATGATATAATTTTGGAACTACTAACTCGATCCGCTTAATCATCTCACTATATGGAAAGTGAATTTGAAATGAATTTAGTGGGAGAGTTAAGTTTCTTCTTAGGTTTACAAATTAAACAAACTAAAGATGGAATATATTTACATCAACAAAAATATACTAAGGACTTAATAAATCGATTTTGGAATGCAAGATGCTAAAATAATCAATACACCTATGGCAACTAATGTTAATATAAAACGAAGATGTAGAAGGAAAACCCGCTTGACCTAAAATACTATAGAGCGCAATAGAAGTCTCCTATACTTAACCGTGAGCCGCATTTTACATTTTATTGCGGTAAGTATGTGCGCAAGGTTACAAACCTGTGCAAGGAGTCTCACCTAACCCTAGTCCTTATCCTTAGATATCTAAAGGGCACGAACGAGGTATTTGGCCCTAGATCTCACCGAGTTTAATCTCTTAATCGGCTACCCGACTCCGACGTAGTAAACTCGATAGAAAGAGCACGAGTGGTTGTTGTCAAATCCTCGGCTCAGTCTAGTGAGGTGCGGAGCAGTTGCTTATCTACCACCGGCCGAATACGCTATGATGGGTGAGTGTGTCTCTCACCGTGGATGAAGCACACTCTCCAAGACTTTAGCTTAATCTTTAACAACATTAAAACCTACATAGATAACATTAGTTCAATTAACTAACTAAAAATCCAATATGTCATTCTAGGAAACATATAAACACCATCATATGTAGGGAACATGTAACTAATGGAACTATACAACTAGAGTATGTTGAGTCCAAATCAAACCTAGTGGACATCTTCACCAAACCACTAACGAATTTAGTTTATTAAGACGAAAGTTAGGTATGTGCGTAATAGAGTAGGATTTAAATTTTTCTATATATGTACTCTACTTTTGCTTCTTTTATGAAATTAGCCTAAGTCTTACCTTAGAAATCATATACCTATAGATTTAAGGAGCAACACATCACAACACATAGGACTAATGTGTTTGTGTACTTAGCCACGAGACAAGGAGATGTTAGGAATTACTCTGATGTAGATTCCCATGTATGACATGTATAATTATTATTTGAATTTAATCAACTCCTTCAAGACTTATTGATCATTCTATATCAATCAAGTCCAACCGAGTTGTACATTTTAGATGAACATATTTTCAAGCTTATTATTATTTTAAAAAATATATATATATATATATATATATATATATATATTTATATTGAACTTGCTTGGACTTACAAACCCTAAAATATATTTACAAACTTTTTGAGTTAAGGCAAAGGGGAGAAAGTCACAAAAGTAAGGAAGAAAGTAAACAAAATTATATTTTCAAGAACTCACCTTCGGTCAAGGGGTACGTTACCTCAAAGGGTATAACTTGAAACAATAATATTTCTCACTTAATCTTAATCTTTATGCTAGCTCACTCATGCTTAATCTTTATCATTCTTTATGCTAGCTCATTCATATTTAATCTTTATAGCTACATTCATGCTTAATCATTATGCTAGCTCATTCATATTTAATCTTTATGCTAGCTCATTCATGCTTAATCATTATGCTAGCTACTTTTAATTTTTCCTTAACTTTTGTGTGTTTGCCATGAATCAAAAGGGGAGATTGTTGGTGCAAAGGCACCAAAGTCGAACCGGTATTTTGATTATGGCAAAAGGCTCAATAGTTAAGGGTATATTTGTTATCTTACGAGCTCAATTAAGTGTGCAGAAATGCTAAAGTTGAGCGGAAGGTCTCCGACACCCGGTGGGAACCGAGGTGGTCGGGCAACGCGCAGGGACGGAGGAAGAGGTACTCGGGTGAAGACCGAAGCGAGGCTACAAGTAAGCTCGTGAAAGCGAAGCAAGGTCGTTAGCGTAGATCCGACCCAATACCTCCAATGGAAGGTCTAGGTTTGAGATCGGATGGTTAGAACCATCGTACTTTATATTTTAAGCTAACTTCAAAACCCTTTGACTACAGGGTGAATTTGGACTTGACTCGTGTTTTGGTACAAAGGGTGATGTGGCATCAAGGTGGACATCCAAACCATCACCAAGCTTCCTTGTGGTGGACGCCCAAAATAAGGTGAGTTGGCACAAGATGGTTGGCTCCCATGATGTGGCACAAGTTGAATGGCTCCAACAAGTTGGCGCCCAAGGAGGTTGGAGGTGGCACAAGGTGGTTGGATGAAACACCTCATCCTCAAGTTGGCGCCCAAGGAGGTTGGAGGTGGCACAAGGTGGTTGGATGAAACACCTCATCCTCAAGTTGGCGCACAAGGAGTTTGGAGGTGGCACAAGGTGGTTGGATGAAACACCTCATCCTTGAGTTGGCGCACAAGAAGGTTGGAGGTGGCACAAGGTGGTTGGATGAAACACCTCATCCTTGAGTTGGGATAAGAACCTCACCTTGGACACTACCTATGTCTAAATTCATAGATCAATATCCATAAATAGACATGTTCACTCCAAGCAAAGACAAGAAATCAAGAGCTCTCAACACGCCGTCGTAACGCCGCTACTACTACTCACATTTGCTACGACGAAGTGCCGCCGACAACGAAAGCTACATCTTCTACTTATAAGAGTTGTCGGTATATTTATTTAAGTTCTACTTCTTTAAATTGTCTTTGTGCTTTAATCGTAACAAGGAAAGGGGGAGTGTCCCTTTGTCTTGATTTCTTTTTGTAATCGTTGCTCCTACCTCCAGCGAGGAGGAGTGGTTTTAGTGAATTGCCCACCGTACGTGATCAAGGATCACTAGGGCCGTGGATTAGCAATCGAAAGATTGTGAACCACGTAAAAATATCTTGTCTACTTTAAATTTCCCCTTTTCATTCTCTAATTTCTTTTTACTTATTGCAAAAGTTTTTAACGACAAATATCGCTATTCACCCCCCCCTCTAGCGACACTTTCGATCCAACAATTGGTATCAGAGCCGGGGGCGCTAAGATTCGGTGAAACCACCAATCTAGCTTTGTTTTTCTTTTTTTTTCAGATTTTTTATTTATTTATTTCTGTTTTCGTATAATTATTTCACTTGCTTATCTTCTCCTACATATAGAATTGCATTAGAGGCTTTAGGATCCGGATAAGGTTGTCCTTGGGTTAGATCCGAGTAAGGTTGTCCTCCGGAACTTCAGCGACATTCGCATTTGATTGTTTATTTCTTTTGCAAGTTACATTTTATATATCTTTTTACTTACTTCCCTACTAATCCAAGGCGAAAGTCTTGGAATATTCTTTCGTGTGTGTTTTGCAAGATTCTTTTAAATCGTTCTTCTTCTTGTTTTTAAATGGCCCATCTCGAAGGGTTTAGCACCGCCCGACCCCGTTTACAACGGTAATGACTTTCGTTATTGGAAGGGTCGGATGGAATGCTTTCTTAAAACCCAAATCGAGATGTGGATCGTAATCAAACCGGTTTCACACTTCCTTTAATGAAGATGGTGAATCTTTGGAGTTACGATCAATGGTCAAATTCCATGAAAAACAAGTAGAAGCCGATGCCAAGGCAACTCAAATCTTGCAATGTGGGTTGTCCAAGGAAGAGCTCAACCGTCGGCCCCTTCATTAGTGCAAAGGACTTATGGACCAAGCTAGTGGAACTACGAAGGCACCGAAGCGACACGAAGGTATGTAAAGAGATTTACTTTTAAATAAATTGTATAACTTGAAAATGCAGGAAAAGCGAGACCGCAACTCAACTACATGCTCGTATCCAAGACATCGTCAACCAACTCCATGCCATCGGACAAAAGGTCGAGAATCGCGACCTTATCGGTATTCTCTTAACTCGCGTTTCCTAGGACCACCTTGTGGGCATCCATCGATGCCTACAAGGTCTCCAAGGACCTTTCTAAAATTAGGTTAGACGAATTGTTTTGAACTTGAATTACATGAGCAAACTAACGTGGTCCGGCCGAGAAGAGTATTGCGTTAGTTGCGGGTTCCAAGAAGAAGAAGCCGCATAAAGCAAGCCACCCCGAAGGAAGAAGGCGAGTCCGAATCGGAAGTAGACTCGAAATAGAATCCGAACTAGTCAATCTAGTTGGAAGATGATCAAGAGGCAAAACGACCAACAACTCAAGGTAAGCCTAAACCTAATTCAAATACTTCTAATTTTAGATGCTATGAGTGCAATGTGTTCGGTCACATCAAGTCCGAGTGCCCAAAGCTAAAGAATAACGCATCAAAGACCAAGAAAGCGCTAAACGCTACTTGGGAGGAGTTGTCGGAGGAAGAAGACGATATCCAAGCTCTAATGGCCAAGCCGACCGAGCACGACTCCGAAACCGAAGAAGAGTCCGAGTCCGAATCCGATGATGAGCTTCCATTCAAGACAAGCCACGGATCCGTATCCGGTTCAAAAGAATCATTAAGGGTAAGTCGGTCGTTACTTAATACTTTGTATGGTGCAATTCAATTTTTAAATAAGAAACTAGCTAAGTCCGAGTCCAAGGTCGAGACCCTAATTGAGGAGGTTAACCTTCTCAAACATGAGGTCTCCCTAACCTCTTCGACTACTCGTATTCAAGAGGAGGACTCAACTCAAGTTGAAAAGCTTGAAGTTGAGAACTCGCTTTTGAAAACACAAGTCGAAGACCTTAGGAACACGTGGGAAAGGTTCACTTTGGGATCCAAGGGACTTGACCTCTTACTTGGATCACAAAGGGCCGTGTACAACAAGGCCGGACTCGGGTTTAACTCAAATACAACCAATAAGTCATATATGTCTATAGTAAACCAACATAAGAAAAATGTCCAAGCATGGGTCCCTAAGACCACTTTGATTTCAACTTTAGGATCTAACATGTATTGGGTTCCCAAGGACCAAATTCACTATGTGAATAGACCCACTCGATTCAATGGTCCAGGGGGAGCCAATACAAAATGTATTTTTGTTAAGTCTTAGAAATTGCATGCTTAGTTTTTCCTTTATTTTTAGAATGGTTAGATAGGACTCATAACCAACTAAAATCCTGCGAAAAGATTGAGCCTCGGGGAGCCTCTTTTCAAAAATAAACCAACTAAAATCCTACGAAAAGATTGAGCCTCGGGGAGCCTCTTTTCAAAAATAACTAGTTAGACCAAGACGTAGTCTCAAGTAAGTCGAGTTATCAATTTCTTGAAATTAGCTTTGTCTAAGGAAGTGGTCGTTGTTCCGATCAAAGAAGGCCTTGTTGGTGCAGGGGCACTAGATAATCGAACCTGTGTTTTGATTATGGCAAAGACACAAAGTTAAGTTTATATTGTTATCTCACGAGCTAAATCAAGTGTGCAGAAAAGTACTAAAGCTGGAGCTGAAGGCTAGCGACACACGGAGGAAGCCGTGGTGGTCGGGCGACACTTGAGTGAATTCGGAGGGAGCCGAAGGAATCGAGTGGAAGGCCGGAAGCGAGAGCTACTATCGAGGTAAGCTCGTGTGAGTGAGAGATTGTAAGGTCGTGTCCTCTTTACGGGGACGACCGTAGGCGACGATTCGACTAAGACTTCCTGTGGAAGGTCTAGGTCGAGATCGGACGGTTAGAAACCGTCGTATTTATCATTTTCCGAGCTAATCTCTTACTGCAGGGAAGTGGCCAGCCGGGCTGATCACGGACATTGGGCGATCGTTATCGGGCTGATCGAGTGATGATGCATCACGATCATCCGATCGATGATGAGAGGCATCGATCGTGATGGCGATTTATTCGCCTTTTGCGCTAGGTCAAAACGGATAACGCGTTTGACGCGCACTTCGCGATAAAAATTTGGAAAAAATTCATGATCCGTTCCAAAGAAATAGGAGACAAAGTCAGAGCATAAAGTCTATCAAAGGAGGGGAGGATTCATCTCCAAATCACATCAATTATTCATCAAGTGCTCCTACAACGCCAACGCTTCAACACCGTCATAACGCCGACGCGACGCCAAGTTTTGATCTTCTTCGTCGGCAGCAGATTCAAGTAATATTTTTGATATTATATTCTGTATTTTTATCTTCATAACGAGGTGAGGTAGGCTTGTTGCCTCATCCTCGTATATTCGGTTTTTGTAATCGTTGTCTCCTACCTCCAACGAGGAGGAGACGTTTTAGTGCTTTGCCCTCCGTACGCGGTCTAGGACCGATAGGGCCTTGGAGTAGCAACCGCTGGGTTGTGAACCAAGTAAAATAAACGTGTTCATTTATTTTCCGCTGTGCTTACTTTGCGTATCGAACGAACGAAAAAGAAAAGATTTACGATCGCTATTCACCCCCCCTCTAGCGACGCTTCTCGATCCAACAGGCCTCTGTGCCTCGCCACGACCTGGAAGCTAATCTCTTGAAAAGATTACTTGATGAGCTTAGACTAAATCCGAATCTAACCTAATGTTGGTTAATTTAAATTCATTAAAATTAATCAAGTAAAATTGAAAGTCATCTCACAATAACACATAGGAATAACATGTTTTGATCATGTAGATATTGGTGAGATGATTTAGGTTTAAAAACTTACAAACAACCCTTTAGTAATTCCAATATCCGATCCAACTACCTTATGTGTAGGATCAATGGATGTTGGACAGTGGTTGCTCCCGACACATGACCGGGGATCAACTCAAATTTTCGAAGTTACGATTCAAACGACAAGGATCGGTAGCCTTCGGAAATAACGGCAAGCTCAAAATCATCGGATCAGGTGATATTGAGCTCAACTCTAACTTTACAATTCAAAATGTCTTATTAGTAGAAAACTTTCAATATAATTTACTTAGTGTAAGCCAATTGTGTGATAACAATTATAAGGTCATATTTCTAGAAAATGAATGCGTAATCAAAATAAATGCAACATCTAAAATAATACTTAAAGGAACTAGGAGTAGCAACATCTACACAATAAATTTACCAACTCTCTCAACCAAGTGTCTTATGACACAAGAGGAATCTTGGTTATGGCAACAAGACTCGGACACTCGCACCCAAGACTGTCCACAAGATGAGTCGAGTGGCTTGGTTATAGGTTTGCCTAAACTAAACAACTTGGATAATAAAATATGTAATGCTTGTCAACAAGGTAAACAATCTAGGACACAACATCAATTAACTAATCAAGAACGAACCAAAAGTGTTCTTGAGCTCCTACACATGGATCTATTTGATTCACATGGAGCTAAGTCACTCAATGGTAGTCAATTTTGCTTAGTCATAATTGACTATTCTAGATTTACTTGGGTTAGGTTTATCAAACATAAAAATGATACCCTAGACCAACTAATCAATCTTTGTAGGTTAATCGAAAATCAAAAGAACCTTAAGATTAAAAGACTTAGAAGCGATCATGGTGGTGAATTCGAAAACCACAGTTTACAGATTTAACCTAAACGGATACCACCATGAGTTTTCATGTCCTAGAACCCCACAACAAAATGGGTTAGTCGAGCGGAAAAATAGAACCCTACAAGAAGCCGCTAGGACAATGTTAAACGAGTATAACCTGCAGATAGATTTTGGGCGAGGGCGTTAGTACGGCTTGCTATGTCCAAAATAGGATCCTTATGGTAAAGAGGCACCAAAAGACCTCGTGAGAGATTTATCACGATAAAATACCGAACATCAAGTACTTTAGGGTATTTGGATGCAAGGTACATATCTTAAACACTAAGGATTACCTAGGAAATTCAAATCCAAAACCTCTCTTTGGAACCTTTCTAGGATACTCAACCACCAGAGAGCTTATAGGGTATACAATCACGACACTCTTAGAGTCGAAGAAACCATTAATATAGTTTTCGACGAAGGACACGAACCCGTTCAATCCTTAACAAAACCAACTAGCAAATCAACTTATAGCGAACCCGACTGATCTTGAACTTGAATCTCGTCCTAATCCAAGTCATCCTATCGACCAAGTGATAGATGACTCTAACCCAAGTCAAACTAGAACTCACCCAAGTCATCCTATCGACCAAGTGATAGATGACCCTAACCCGAGTCACACTAAGACTCAAACAAATCATCCTATCAATCAAGTTATAGGTGATCCAAATTTAGGGGTTCGAACTAGAGCTTCATATCGAAACCTTAGTCAAATCTCGTTAATTTCCAAAATCGAACCCAAAACTATTGAACAAGCACTTCTTGATCCCGACTGGATTATTGCTATGCAAGAAGAGCTAGCTCAATTCACTAGAAATGAAGTCTGGGAATTAGTACCACCACCTAAAGAAAAATCAATTATTGGAACAAGGTGGGTATTTCGAAATAAACTTGATGATAAAGGTGAAGTAGTTAGAAATAAAGCTAGGTTAGTCGCAAAAGGGTTTAGTCAAGTCAGGTTTAGATTACGATGAGACCTACGCCTCGTAGCTGACTAGAGTCCATCCGAATGTTGTTAGCATATGCCGCACATCGAGGTTTTAAATTGTTTCAAATGGATGTCAAGTCAGCATTTTTGAATGGATACATTAAGGAAGAAGTTTACGCTACCAACCTCCGGATTGAAAATCTAGATAAACTGACCATGTCCTTAGACTTAAGAAAGCCCTATATGGACTCAAACAAGCCCCAAGAGCTTGATGTACGAAGGCTTTTTATCTATCTTAAGTCCAAAGGATTCAACCAAGGTTTAGTCGACCCAACCTTATTCGTTAAAACCGTAGGAAAAGAAATCTTTATAGCCCAAATCTATGTAGATGATATAATTTTTGGAACTACCAACTCGATCCTGCTAAACGAATTCATCTCACTTATGGAAAGTGAATTTGAAATGAATTTAGTGGGAGAGTTAAGTTTCTTCTTAGGTTTACAAATTAAACAAACTAAAGATGGAATATATTTACATCAACAAAAATATACTAAGGACTTAATAAATCGATTTGGAATGCAAGATGCTAAAATAATCAATACACCTATGGCAACTAATGTTAATATAAACGAAGATGTAGAAGGAAAACCCGTTGACCTAAAATACTATAGGAGCGCAATAGGAAGTCTCCTATACTTAACCGCCAGCCGACCCGACATTTTATTTAGCGGTAAGTATGTGCAAGGTTACAAACTGTGCAAGGAGTCTCACCTAACCCTAGTCAAGCGTATCCTTAGATATCTAAAGGGCACGCTAAGCGTAGGTATTTGGTACCCTAGATCTACCGAGTTTAATCTAATCGGCTACTCCGACTCGACTATGCGGTAGTAAACTCGATAGAAAGAGCACGAGTGGTTGTTGTCAAATCCTCGGCTCGAGTCTAGTAAGTGCAGAGGAAGCGAAAGATTGCGTTGCCTTATCTACCACCGGGAATACGTTGCGATGGGTGAGTGTGTCTCTCAGCTCCTGTGGATGAAGCACACTCTCCAAGACTTTAGCTTAATCTTTAACAACATTAAAACCTACATAGATAACATTAGTTCAATTAACTTAACTAAAAATCCAAGATGTCATTCTAGGACAAAACATATAGAAGTTAAACACCACTTCATTAGGGAACATGTAACTAATGGAACTATACAACTAGAGTATGTTGAGTCCAAATCAAACCTAGTGGACATCTTCACCAAACCACTACCCGAAGCCGAATTTAGTTTATTAAGACGAAAGTTAGGTATGTGCGTAATAGAGTAGGATTTAAATTTTTCTATATATGTACTCTACTTTTGCTTCTTTATATGAAATTAGCCTAAGTCTTACCTTAGAAATCATATACCTATAGATTTAAGGAGCCAACACATCTCATGACACATAGGACTAATGTGTTTGTGTACTTAGCCAGTAGGCGGGCGTAAGATGTTAGGACCTTACTCACGGTTCAGATGTAGATTGATTGCATCGACATGAACCATGGAGTATAATTATTTAAAATTAATCAACTCCTTCAAGACTTATTGATCATTCTATATCAATCAAGTCCAACCGGAGTTGTACATTTTAGATGAACATATTTTCAAGCTTATTATTATTTTAAAAAAAAAATATATATATATATATATTTATATTGGGAACTTGCTTGGACTTACAAACCCTAAAATATATTTACAAACTTTTTGAGTTAAGGCAAAAGGGGGAGAAAGTCACAAAAGTAAGGAAGAAAGTAAACAAAATTATTTTTCAAGAACTCACCTTCGGTCAAGGGGGAGGTTACCTCAAAGGGGAGAACTTGAAACAATAATATTTCTCACTCATGCTTAATCTTTATGCTAGCTCACTCATGCTTAATCTTTATGCTAGCTCATTCATATTTAATCTTTATGCTAGCTCATTCATATTTAATCTTTATGCTAGCTCATTCATGCTTAATCATTATGCTAGCTCATTCATATTTAATCTTTATGCTAGCTCATTCATGCTTAATCATTATGCTAGCTTCTTTGTTATGTTAATTTTTCCTTAACTTTTGTGTCGGTTGAATCAAAGGGGAGATTGTTGGTGCGATGGGCACCAAAGTCGAACCGGTATTTTGATTATGGCAAAAGGCTCAATAGTTAAGGGTATATTTGTTATCGTACGAGCTCAATTAAGTGTGCAGAAATGCTAAAGTTGAGCGGAAGGTCTGCGACACCCGGTGGGAACCGAGGTGGTCGGGCAACGCCAGAGGACTTGGAGGAAGCCGAGGTACTCGGGTGAAGGCAGGAGCGAGGCTACAAGGTAAGCTTCGTGTGAAAGCGAAGCAAGGTCGTTAAGCGTAGATCCGACCCAATACCTCCAATGGAAGGTCTAGGTCGAGATCGGATGGTTAGAACCATCGTACTTTATATTTTAAGCTAACTTGTCTGCGTCAAAACCCTTTGACTACGTCAGCTTCTAATCAGTTCGACCTCGAGAAGAGCTCAATTTCAAGGGGGTGAATTTGGACTTGACTCGTGTTTTGGTACAAAGGGTGATGTGGCATCAAGGTGGACATCCAAACCATCACCAAGCTTCCTTGTGGTGGACGCCCAAAATAAGGTGAGTTGGCACAAGATGGTTGGCTCCCATGATGTGGCACAAGTTGAATGGCTCCAACAAGTTGGCGCCCAAGGAGGTTGGAGGTGGCACAAGGTGGTTGGATGAAACACCTCATCCTTGAGTTGGCGCACAAGAAGGTTGGAGGTGGCACAAGGTGGTTGGATGAAACACCTCATCCTCAAGTTGGCGCCCAAGGAGGTTGGAGGTGGCACAAGGTGGTTGGATGAAACACCTCATCCTTGAGTTGGGATAAGAACCTCACCTTGGACACTACCTATGTCTAAATTCATAGATCAATATCCATAAATAGACATGTTAACTCCAAGCAAAGACAAGAAATCAAGAGCTCTCAACACGCCGTCGTAACGCCGCTACTACTACTCACATTTGCTACGACGAAGTGCCGCGGACAACGAAAGCTACATCTTCTACTTATAAGAGTTGTCGGTATATTTATTTAAGTTCTACTTCTTTAAATTGTCTTTGTGCTTTAATCGTAACAAGGAAAGGGGGAGTGTCCCTTTGCCTTGATTTCTTTTGTCGTTGCTCCTACCTCCAACGAGGAGTGGTTTTAGTGAATTGCCCTCCGTACGTGATCAAGGATCACTAGGGCCGTGGATTAGCAATCGAAAGATTGTGAACCACGTAAAAATATCTTGTCTACTTTATATTTCCGCTGTGCATTCTCTACTTGCTTTTTACTTATTGCAAAAGTTTTTAACGACACCGTATCGCTATTCACCCCCCCCCCCTCTAGCGACACTTTCGATCCAACAGTATTATCTATTACTTGTTATTTCTATTCTAACTCTTTGCTGCAGGAGAGTGTCCAGTCCAATAGTCGACTGACAGCTATTGGCAGTCGACTGATATTATCATCAGTCTACTGCTAATCAAACTGGTCATCTCGAAGAAAGTCAAGATAAGCTCTACTTATCTTGGGGAGATGAGGTTCTTTGACCTAGATCCATATCTCAATGAGCTAGAGTTTGGAGGGCTATAAAAGATGAGTCATTTCATCTCTTTGGATCATCTAATCTTACTCTCAAAGTACTCCAACAACGCTGCACCATTAACAACAACTCTTCGATGCCATAACGTCGACGACACACCAATATTCCAACTACTCTTCGTCAGTAGATTAATTTGTTCTTTAATTTGTTTACTTTTCTTATACTTGAAGTTTTCATCATAACGAGGTGAGGTAGGCTTGTTGCCTCATCCTCGAGCTTCTATGTTTTCCTTGTAATCATTGTCTCCTACCTCCAATAAGGAGGAGCCTAATAGTGGATTGCCCCATCGTATGCGGTGTAGGATTGCGGGACCTTGGAGTAGCAACATTTCGGTTGTGAACCATTTAAAAACAAAGTATCCCTTTACTTTCATTATTTTACATTCCTCTGTGCTACTATGCTTTTGACGAAATGAAAAGAAGTTTTTTATGATTGCTATTCACCCCCTTAACGATTCTCTCGATCAAAAAATTGGTATTAGAGCGGTGGCGCTAGGATTTAGTAAAACCACCAATCTAGCACATTTGTCTTTTTTTCGTGTTCTTCAATTTAAATTTTTCGTTATCATTTATTTCGCACTACTAATCCAAGACCAAGTCATGGAAATTTTTGTGTCTTTTGTTTTTTTTTGTGTGCAAGGTTTGATTTTGATGGCCCATCTCGAAGGGTTTAGCATCGCCCGACCTCCATTTTACAAAGGAGATGAATTCTGTTACTGGAAGGGTCGGATGGAGTGTTACCTTAAAACTCAAGTAGAGTTGTGGATAGTCATCCAGACCCACCCTTCCAACCAATGAAGATGGTGAATACTTGGACTGTGACAAGTGGACCAATGCCATGAAGCATCAAGTGGAGGGCGATGCGAAAGCTACACAGTTCCTATAATGTGGGCTCTCCAAAGACGAACTCAACCGGGGTTGGCCCTTTCATAAGTGCAAAAGACTTATGGAATAACTGAAGGGAAAGTCGTATTTCACTTCTTTGCTTCGGTCGCTTGTGCATGGTGATCCTATCTCATGTCCCCAGATTAAAATTTTATCAATGAAACTAATCCGGATGGAGATGGATTACCCAAACAACTGATTCATCATCGTGCTATTCGATTTGAGTAGTTGCTTGAACAAACTTGTTGTTCAAGCAACCTAACTCTTTTCCTCGATTAGCCATGGAATATATGATGTACGGATCACCGATTTTTGCATTTATCTTCGAGGTCAATGATCATACAATTATAATCCAATTACATAGTCCACGAAAGAAAACTAAACAAGAATTTTACCTCTTGTTTACCTCATGATCTTCTATTGTATGACCTATCCTCTTCTTGGGCGTTGTGAGGGCAATGATATTCCAAGAATTGAATCCTCCTAGATCGCGTCTTCCCTTCCTTGCTCGCTTCGAACAAGGGAAGAACAAACTCCCTTCTTATCCTTGCTTGTGTCAACCACCAACCCACCAAGATTGGTTCCCGCCGGCCTTAAGGAGAGGGAGAGGAAGTGCCGGCCAAGACAAAGGAAGATTGCATCCTTTCGTTTGTTGCCGCCGACCCTAGGTTAGGAAGAGGAGAAGCACCAGCCTTGAGAAGGAGAAAAGAGTCGCCAAACTAAGAGAAGGAGAGGACCGCCAACCAAAGCTTGAGGAAAGAAAGAAAAAACCCTAATCCCTCTTACTCTTGTTGTCGACCCTTAGGGAAGCAAACCCTAGCACCACTCCCTTTTCTTGCCGCCCAAAAAACTCCACCCCAACTCCAAACCTTATGTTCTTGTTCTTCTCACCCAAGACTCTTCCCTCCCTTTTATAGATCTAGGCTTCATGATGTATTTATAATAGGCTACAATAGGGACGATGAGGAGGAGTTGGATCTTTTCCACCCAATGGATCTGAACTAAAACCATTAATGATAATCCATTCCACTAAAGCTATCATCATTGATCTACCTCACCAACCCTCATAATTAAATATGGGCTCCACATATTTTTTGTACAAATATCTCCCCGTGTTTAAGACATCGAATGTCCATTAATTAATTAATTTACTGATACTTAATTATTTAACATCTAACTCCATAAGTAGTACCACACAACCTCATCATCATGCTGGACCAAGTCCACCTGAACGATTTACTTGATGATCCTTATGAGCTCCTCAAGGTGACATCATCATCCTAACATATAGGACACGGTTTCCTCCTATAATCAATGGTACACCATGTAAATAATATTATTTCCCAACTTACCAGGCCTATCGATTTAACCCATAAATCTTGCCCATTAATAAATCAAAGAAATAAATATTAAGTACATATGCCCATTATTATATCGGGATTAAGAGCAAGTACACCATAATATCTGACGTCTGATTTAATTATGTAGTCAGCAATAAATTGAATCACCTCTAAATCGGTCTTGCTCAATACACATAAAGTGTACTTGTGTAATTCTATGGTCAAGATAAACCAATACCAAATTACACTACAACCATGCCAATGGTTTGTTCAAAACCATCTTGGTTGTGAGCCTCTCCTTATACTCTACAAGGAATTGATAACATGATCTTCTGTGTAACACCACACACCATGTTATCTTTAATGTAAAGTATTAAACAAGATGCACACATATAATAAATATAAAATACAAACAATGATCATGTGATTCTTATTTCAAAATGAAGATGTTAATACAAAGGCTTTGCTTTCATTATATATCCTAACAATCTCTCATTTATACTAAAAGACTATGCTGAAACATCTGATTCCCATTCCCTCCACATGCCTATCAAAAGCTCTCGCTAGAAGGGCCTTAGTGAAAGGATCTGCCAGGTTATCCTCTGATGCAATCTTGGCGACAGCAACTTCTTCTCGCTTTACGATCTCTCGTATCAGGTAGTACTTGCACATTATGTGTTTACTTGGCTTATGGGCTCGTGGTTCCTTCGAGTTTGCAACTGCACCATTGTTATCACAATAAATCGTGATAGTTTTAGGCAAACCATGAATCACATCCAAGTCCATCAAGAAGTTCCTGAGCCATACAACTTCTTTGACTGCCTCAGAGGCTGCCACATACTCAGCTTCTTTGGTGGAGTCTGCCACACATTTCTAGTTGACACTCCTCCATACTATGACTCCATCTCCCAAAGTAAACACAAAATCTGAGGTAGACTTACTGTTATCCCTATCTAATTGGAAGTCAAAATCTGTGTAATCCACAGGGAGTAATTAATCTGCCTAGTATACCAGCATATAATCCCTAATCCTTCTCAGGTACTTCATTATATGCTTTACTGTAGTCCAATTTTCCTATCCTGGATTACTTTAATATCTGCTAACCATGCCCACGACAAAATAGATATCCGGCCTCATACATAACATAACATACATGAGGCATCCTATCACTGAAGCATAAGGAACCACCTTCATTTCCTCTATCTCCTTTGATGTTCTAAGACACGTCTCTTTTGATAAAGCTGCTCCATGTCAAAAAGGTAGAAAACCTTTCTTGGAGTTTTGCATGCTAAACGAGCTAAAATAATGTCTATGTATGAAGCTTGAGATAAGCACAATATCCTTTTCTTGCGATCCCTTATAACTTTGATCCCAAGGATGTGTCCCACTTCTCCCAAGTCCTTCATATCAAATTGTTTGGACAACCATACCCTTACGTTTGATAATACTTTGACATTGTTGACAATGAATAAAATGTCATCTACGTATAGTACAAGAAATATCACTATATTTTTGTCACATCTCTTGTATACACAAGACTTATCTAGACTTTGAATAAATCCATATGACTGGATTACCTCATCAAAGAGGATGTTCTAAGATCTCGAAGCTTGCTTCAATCCATAAATGATCCGATTACGCTTGCACACAAGATGCTCTTTGCCCTTTGCAAATAATCCCTCTGGTTGCTCCATATAGATGTTCTCTTCAAGACTTCCATTAAGGAAAGCTGTCTTGACATCCATCTGCCAAACCTCGTAATCCATATGAGCTGCAATTGGCAAGAGAATCCGGATAGACTTAAGCATGGCTACCGACGAAAAGGTCTCCTCAGAATCGATACCCTCTATCTGAGTATACCCTTCGCAACAAGCCTTGCTTTGAAGGTCTCTACCTTCCCGTCTGATCCTCTCTTTATTTTGTAGATCCACTTGCATTGAATGACTTTTACACCAATGGGTGGTTCTGCTAGCTCCCAAACCTGATTTGAATCCATAGATTCTATCTCAGAATTCATTGCCCTTTGCCAAGAAATTACATCTTCATCTTGGAGTGCCTCATCATATGTATAGGGATATGGTTCGCCAAGGACCAAATCAGAAGATTCTCCCAAGAACATAAATCTATCAAGTTGTTTGACAAACCTCCCACTACGACGAGGTATCACCTATGTATCCTCTGTGACACGCGGTGCAGTCACTTGTGGTATGTCCTCTTGTATCGTTGGTACTGAAGTAGTGACTTCCCTTCTTAATTCCTCTAGAACAATCTAGCTCATGGGCTTATGGTCCATCACATAGTCATCCTCTAAAAATCGGGCGTTCGTGCTAATGATAACCCTCTGATCTCTAGGACTATAGAACAAACCACCTTTCGTTCCTCTAGGATAGCCTACAAACAGGCACACTTCTGTACGAGGTTCCAACTTACCAGCATCTCCCTTCAGCACATGTGCTGGACTACCCCAAATCCAAATATGTCTCAGACTAGGCTTTCGCCCAATCCACAATTCTGTGGGAGTAGAAGGTACTAATTTATATGGTACCAAGTTCAGAATATACTCTGTCATTTCCAGAGCATACCCCTAGAATGAATCTGATAACTCAGAATAACTCATCATCGATCTAACCATCTCAATAAAAGTCCTATTCCTTCGCTCCTCCACACCAATCTGTTGCAGTGTACCAGGTGCAGACAATTTGGATTGAATCCCAGCCTCTGATAAGTAACTCCTAAACTCTCCCAAGAGGTATTCAACACCACGATCAGATCGTAGTGTCTTGATACTTTTACCTTGATGTTTTTCCACATCAGCCTTGAATTCTTTGAAGCTGTCAAAGCATTCAGACTTGCAGCGCATCAAGTAAATGTATCCATATCTTGAATAATCATCTATAAACGAGATGAAATATTCAAAACCACCTCTAGCCTAGATAGACATAGGACCACACAAATCAGAATGGACCAATTCTCTCGATCCAACATTTACCTTACCAATAAATGAAGACAGAGAGTTCGTGGATTACGACAAGTGGACAAATGCGATGAAGAGACAAGTAGAGGCTGATGCAAAAACCACTCAAATCCTGCAGTGCGGTCTCTCCAAGGAAGAACTCAATCATGTTGGCCCCTTCATCAGTGATAAGGACCTCTGGAATAAACTCATCGAGTTGCATGACGGGATGGCCGACACGAAGGTAAGAAAATGAGACCTACTTTTGAATAAATTTTTTAATCTAAAAATGAAGGAAAATGAGACGGCAATGCAACTCCATGTGCGGATTCAATATATAATGAACGGTCTCCATTCCATTAGACAAAAGGTGGAAAATAGAAATGTTATAAGGTACACGTTAAATGCTTTCCCTAGGACCACTTTGTGGGCATCCATGGTTGAAGCCTACAAAGTATCTATAGATCTTTCAAAAATTAGATTACATGAGTTGTTTTTAGAATTCAAATTACATGAACAGTCTAACTCGACCCGGTCGAGAAAAGTGTTGATTGGTTGCAGGACAAAGAAGAAGGGCAAAGAGCAAGCCACCTCCCGAAGAAGAAGAGTATGAAATGGAGGTAGACGACGAAATGGAGACCGAACTACTCAACCTAGTTTGGAAGATAATCAAGTGTAGAAGGTGACCCATAAAGAAAAATAAGGAGAAGAGACCTGATTAGAATCCAAATTACAAGTGCTATGAATGCAACAAGTGAGGTCACATCAAATCCAAATGTACGAGGCTAAAGAACAAGGAACCACAAACCAAGAAAACTCTCAACGCAACTTGGGAAGAGTCCTCGGAGGAAGAAGAAGAACTCAATAACATGGCGCTCATGGAAAGACCAACTGAGTCTGAGTTTTAATCCGAACCTAAGACCAACTATGAGTCCAAGACTGAGTCCGACTCCGGATCCGACACCGAGCTTCAATTAAAGACAAGCCACGGATCTACATCCGATTCAAAAGATCCAATCAAGGTAAGTCGATCCTTAATCAATACTTTATATAATGCAATTAAGTACTTAAATAAGAAGTTAGCTAAGTCCGAGTTTAAGATCGAGTCCTTGCTTAAGGAGGTTAAACTTTTTAAGCATGAGGCAACCCTAACCTCTTCGACTAGTCATGTTCTAGAGGGAAACTCAACTCAAGTTTAAAAACTTGAGGAAGAGAATTCTCTCTTGAAAGGACAAGTTCAAAAGCTTAGGAAGACGTTGAAATGGTTCACTTTGGACTCCAAGGGTCTTGACCTACTCGGATTTAGAACAACAACAACAAACAAATCCTATATGTCAATTGTTAATCGTAATAATCAAAAAGTCCAAGCATGGGTCTCTAAGACCTTTTTTATTTCACAAATAGATTCTACTAAGTATTGGGTCCACAAGGATTAAATCCACTATGTGGATAGACCACATCAGTTCAATGATCTAGGGGGAGAAATACAAAACTTGTGTGCTCAATCTCTTGATTAGTGTAAATTTGCATTCTTAGTTTTATTTTTGTTTTAATTTTTAGAATGGCTAGATATGACCAATAGTTAATCAACCTTGACAACATAGTATCAGGATGCGATGAAATAATAGTACATTAGGGAAACAAGGTATTGTGTATCCGAGCTAGATAAGGCGTATCTAGCTTTGTGCACGTGGCTAAGTGGAACTAGCTGAAGCTACATCACCACATCCTAAACTAGTTAGACCAAGACGTAGTCCTAAGTGATTTAAGTGTTAGGATCGATGGCCTGGCTAGAAGGGGGGATGAATAGCCTTTCGATGCTCGATGGAAATTTTTTGTGCTTAATTGTCTACAATGCTCATTAACACAGCGGAATGATAATAAAACTAATGTAAAGACAATTAAAGCTAAAAACAAAGTAAAGAAAGAAGACTGCTAACACAATTCATTTAACGTGGTTCACGACCTCTTGCAACTATTCCACTAGAAAACGATAGGAGAATCACTCCCTTAACCTTTCCACTAAACTTCTCCTTTAGCTCAACACAAGGTGGAGAAAACCTTCTTACACAAACTCTCCCTCTTACAATATGATAGAGATAGAATTAGGGAAGAGTAGAGGAAAAATGTTTAGGAGGCTTCGAGCAATGTTAGGAGTGAAACCATTAGCCTCTCCAAGGCTCTCATAGCCTCCTTTTATAGAGAGGAGGCCGATTTTTCCGTTGGGCATGCAGTAGTCGACTGTTGCATGGCAGCAATAGACTACAACTATAACGGACCACCTCCAATGGCTTCTGACCAAGCCTGATTCACAGTTGTCACAGTCCAACAGCACACTGGTATTCTATTAGGTTTCCGAGGCACCGACTGGGCGTGTGTTGAAATATGTTTCATAAACATGCACAGTAGAAGCAAATAAAATGCATAATAACTAACTTATTACATCATACACACCACACGCATGCAGGATACAACAGTGCAAATATAATCATATATTTAAAAATTTTCAATAAAGGAAATTACACTAGGTATACCTGATGAATAATAGGTAGCCGAAAGGGTATATATCTTAGCGACCCTCATAAGTTTCGCCTCTATTTGAATCAACGTCGAGTATCATTGAGATAGCTTCTCAAGCTACTAGCCCTGCCTTGACGAGAGATACTAGTCTTGCATCAAAAATGTTGTGATCGAGAGTTGATCACAAAACAAGTTTCACAAACTTATTTTTTTAAAGTGTCGTCCAATAAAATTGGTCGACGGCACCAAGGTGGTTGGCGATTGCTAGCTGGCCAACGGCAGGAGCTACTGGTCGGAGGATGGATGATGATTGGTGGTTGGCCAGCAGTTGTGGAGTGGGTGCCCAAACTTGGGCGGCAGCAACACCAAGGGTGGCGGTGAACAAGCAAGGAGAAGAGAAGAGAAAGCGACTAGGGTTTCATAAACCTTAACTCGTCCACGAAATTTGTCTCAACCCTCTTACTTATAGAGAACATGTTTCTTGACCATCAAGAAATTTTTGTATCTAATTATAAAAATTAAATTCTAGCCTCATCAACCCTGAGGATTCAACAAAATATACAATTACACACACACATATGGCCATATAGAGAACAAGAGGAAGAATAAGAAACAAAACCCTTCTCCTTCGTTTAGCCATCCAACAAGCACCAACCTAGATGCTTGCCGCCTACCAATAAAGAGAAGAGATGAGGAAGATGGATGTCGGCCAAAAGCTCCAAAGGAAGACCCTACGCTTTGTTTCCACTGGCCAAGGAGAAGGGAAGGAGGAGGTTTGGACGCCGACAAGGGGAGAGGAGAAGATGATGGGCGCCAACCACCTAATGGATGATGAAGATGAAGGAAACAAATTCCTTATTTGTGGCCACCCAAACCAACCTCCAAAACCCTAGCCTCCAAGCTCCTTGCTGCCCAACCCTAATCCAATCTTACTTCTAATTCATCTTGCCGCCAACCCTTAAGCCCCTTTTTATAGAGTTAGGGATAAGTCTTGTTTTAATCTCCACCATTGGTTCTAGGGATTTAATCTCAACCGTCGGATCTAGAGATTTAATCTCTACCGTTGGATCTAGAGTTTTGTTTTCATCCATTAGATCTAGGATTCATGAGGTTTTAATAGGCTACAGTAGGGACCATGAGGAGGAGTTGGATCTTGGCCACCCAATGGATCAAGCCCACATAAAGTCCCATCCATTAATGATAATCCAATCCACTAAATGATTATCATTGATCTACCTCATCAACCCCCATAAGTTAATATGGGCTCCATATATTATTTGTACATTTTTCTCCCCGTGTTTAAGATCTCGAATGTCCGTCAATTAATTAATTTACTGACCATTAATTAATCAACATCTAACTCTATAAGTAGTACCACTCATCCTTATCATCATGCCGGACCTGTAGGTATGTATACTAAAAAGTCTATCTTTTGTATGAATATATTTATTTTGGAATAAGAATCACATGATCATTGTTTGCATATTTTTATGGTTATGCAATATTGTCTAAAACTTTACATTGTAGATAACATGGTGTGTGGTGTCACACAGGAGATCATGTTATCAGCCCATTGAAAAGTATAAGTAAAGGCTCACAATCGAGATGGCTTTGGACAAACCATCGGAATGGTTGTAGTGTGATTTGGTATTGGTTTGTCTTGACCATAGAATCACACTAGTGCACTTTGTGTGTATTGAGCAGGACCGACTTAGAGGTGATTTTTTTTATTGCTGACTACATAATCGAATCGGACTTCAGATATTATTTAGTACATGCTCTTAATCCCGATATAATAACTGACACATATACTTAGTACTCATCTCTTTGATTTACCAATGGGCGAGATTTATAGATTAAATCGATAGGCTCGGTAAGTTGGGAGATGATATTATTTATATGGTGTGTCGTTGATTATAGGAGGAAACCGTGTCCTATATATTAGGATGATGATGTCCCCTTGAGGAGCTCATAAGGTTCATCATGTAAACCCTACAGGTGGACTTGGTCTGGCATGATGAAAAGGTTGAGTGGTACTACTCAAGGAGTTAGATGTTGATTAATTAATGGTCAGTAAATTTATTAATCGACGGACATTCGAGATCTTAAACACGGGGAGAAAATGTACAAATAATATATGGAACCCATATTATCATATAGGGGTTAGTGAGGTAGATCAATGATGAACCTTTAGTGGATTGGATCATCATTAGTTGATCGGACTTTATGTGGGCTTGATCCATGGGTGGCCAAGACCCAACTCCTCCTCATGGTCCCTAATGTAGCCTATTAACACAACATGAAGCTTAGATCCAATGGATAGAAACAAAACTCTAAGATCCATTGGTAGAGATTAAATCTCTAAGATCCGACGGTTGAGATTAAATCTCTAGATCCGACTGTTGAGATTAAATCCCTAGAACCAATGGAGGAGATTAATTCATGACTTATCCCTAACTCTATAAAAAGAGGTCATGGGGTGTTGGCGTGGATGACAATTGAAGGGAGCTAGGGTTTGGGCGGCAAGAAGGTGAATCCTAGTTGAGATAGGATTAGGGTTAGGGTTTGGAGGCTAGGGCGGCACCAAATAAGGCAAGGTTTTCTTTCTTCTTCCTTGTCTTGTGGCCGGCATCCAGTTTGTTTCCAGCCCTTCCCAGCCCTTGGCCGGCACCCAAAAGCTCCCTTCTCCCTCTCCTTAGGTGGCGGAAACAAGATATAGGGTTTCCCTTGGTGTCTTGATTGTTTTCCATCATCTTCTCCACCTTCTAGTTGGCCGGCGGCAAGGAGATTGTCTACTCCTTGTTGGTTGGTTTTAGGGAGGAGAAAAAGCTTGTTTCTACTCTTCCTCTTGCTTTGGAAGAGCAAGGAAGGAAGATTTGCGATCTAGGAGCTTCGACTTTTGGTAGATCGTCGCCCACACGACGTCCAAAAGGAGGAAGGTCATACATTAGAAGATCGAGAGGTATACCTATTCTACTTTCTTCTTTTGTTTGTTGCTTGTTTTTGTTTTTCAATTATAAGCATGTTATAAATCTGTAAATGGCTAAATAATACTTGGATCCCGAGCATAAACACAAAAATCGGCGATACGGACATCGTCTATTCCGCGGCTACTCGTAAAATAGAGGATGGTCGCTTGAATAACTAGTTTGTTCAAGTGACCCCTCTAAACGAATAGCACGACGATGGCTTGGTGGTTTGGGCAATCCCTTTTGTCTAGGATTAAATTTTTTTAAACCCGGGACATCGAAGGGATTGCCATGGACAAGCTACCGAGGTGAAGTGGGAAGCAAAGTTTCCCCTCACGGACTCGATAAGCAAAACCTTTCAATTGGTATCAGAGCCAAGGTTTCTGGTTTTGTGTGTTTAGGATTCGGTTAATTTGTATGCACTTTTCATATATTATATGTGTCGGATAATAGTAGGATATGCGTGGTTTAACTCTTTGGTTGCAGGCATAAGATCCGACTATTATGGCCATATGTGTGTATGTGATTGTATGTGTGTAAATATTTATTTTGTTGAATCCTCGGGGTTGACGAGGCTAGTATTTAGTTTTTGTAAATTAAATACGACATTGTTTAGCCACTCTTTATTTTATTTTACTTTCGATCTAGATTTCATGTACACTCCCTCGTGGAGTATAGGATCGATGGATGTAAATTAAAATAGGTTTTAGTCTCGGCTCGGATCTCCGGATGGCTCGTACATGGCGTAGGAGGAGCGGACGAGATAGCGATGCGACGGGAGACATATTGAAGACAAAAGCCATAATAGTTGGAAAATAATTTTATTTTTTATATTTATTGCTTTTTGTTTGATATGCATGTCGTAGGCTAGGAAAATTTCTCAACTTCAAATTACTAAGTGGGAGAGGGATATTTTTATAAATTTCCGCGGCCTCCATTACGATTTGACAAGTGATGCAAACAAACTTGCGCGTCGGCTCTGAGTGCCTTCCTCCCCATCGGATGGGTTTGTTTGTGGATCACAAGGTCGAATATGGTTATAGGAAATTATTAAAGAGCATGTGTACTTGCCCATCGTAAGACATATAATCCGAGATAATTACCTTGGTACCGAGTAATGGTGAACACTTAGATACAAATATAAGTATCCTCCCCATCGGAGTCACTGCTTTTATTTGTAGGGCCAAAGAGGAACAAACTATTAATTTTACTTATCAAAAAGTTATGTTGACAAGATAGTAAAACAAATGGGTAAAACCTGCTCTTACAAATGTAGAATTCGCATAGGTCCACACTATCGTGGCATACGATATTCTTGGTGTTTTGAGATGTTGGTTGATTTTAAAATTTTATTGTTTGAGGAATCAATAATTTTTTGAAATCTAATGTTTTGATTTATGTGATTCTTAGGATTTTCAAGAATGACTTTCAGTACACTTACTATGATACTAAAGGAAACAAACTTACTGTACCCAAATAATGTTGATTGGAAAAAAATTTAGATATTGTCTTATCTGCTAAGGAGTACAAGCATGCACTTTTCGAAGAGTGTCCTCAAGCCATAGTTGCTCAAAAATTGTTTCTACTTCTAAGCTGAAAGGCAAGAAGAAGAAGAAACAAGGTGGAGCAAAGGTGGTGGGAGGATCTCAGGGACGAGTGAAGAAGCCGAAAGGCAAGTGCTTCACTTGTAAGCAGACTGGACACTGGAAGAAGGACTGCCCCAACCACAAGAACAAAGGTATATCTTTTTGTCTAGTCGTTGAAACATGATTAGCGGTGTTATCTACCGACACCTGGTGTGTAGATACGGGAGCCACTGATAATGTCTGCAATACTTGCGTGGGTTCCGTGAAACCAGACAATGAGGGGAGATTACTCATTTACTTGGGCGATGCCACGAAGGTGGCGGCTGTTGCAGTGGGAGATGTTCATTTATCTTTTGAGAAAAATAAAATTTTGGTTCTTAAGAATTGCCTTTATGTACCCTTATTTAGAAGGAATTTAATTTCGGTTTCTAAATTGTTTATGGATGGATATTCTATTTCTTTTAATGACAGAGTTGTTATAAGAAGGAATAGGGGCATTATCTGTTCGGGTGCATTGATAGGAAATTTGTACACACTTGAACCAAAACCTCCCACGATGCAAATTGAAGTTAATAACTCATCTTCTAATTCCAATAAGAGAAAAGAACCTTCGAAGATGAACCAAACATATCTTTGGCATCTTAGGCTTGGTCACATTAACCTAAGCAGAATTCAAAGGTTGATAGCTGATGGACCTTTGGGTTCATTAGTGGTGGAGGATCTCCCAACCTGTGAATCTTGCTTGGAGGGTAAGATGACCAAGAGGCCTTTTAAGGTCAAGGGGTATAGAGCTAAAGATGTGTTAGAAAAGGTTCATTCTGATTTGTGTGGTCCTATGTGTATCTAAGTTAGAGGTGGTTTTGAGTATTTCGTCTCTTTTATAGACGATTACTCAAGATATGGATACATTTACCTGATGCACCGCAAGTCTGAATGCTTTGATAAGTTCAAAGAATTCAAGGCTGATGTGGAGAAACGTCAAGGTAAAAGTATCAAGACACTACGATCTAATTGTGGTGGTGAGTACCTCTTGAAAGAGTTTAAAAACTACTTATCAGAGGCTGGGATTCAATCCTAATTGACTGCACCTGGCACACCCCAGCAGAACGGTGTAGCAGAGCGAAGGAATAGGACTCTTATGGAGATGGTTAGATTGATGATGAGTTATTCTGACTTGCCAGATTGGTTCTGGAGATATGCTCTAGATATGGCGGTATACATTCTGAACTTAGTTCCATCTAAATCAGTGCCTTCTACTCCCACAGAGTTGTGGACTGGGCGAAAGCCTAGTCTAAGATATATTCAGATATGGGGGAGTCCAACACATGTGCTGAAGGCAGACGTTGGTAAGTTGGAACCTCGTACAGAAGTACGCTTGTTCTTAGCTATCCCAGGGGAACAAAGGGTGGATTATTTTATAGTCCTAGAGATCAGAGGGTGATCGTTAGCATGAACGCCAGATTTCTAGAGGAAGACTATGTGATGAGCCACAAGCCAAGAGTAAAATTTTTCTGAATGAGTTAAAAGGGGAAGTCACTTCTTTAGTACCACCAGTATAAGAGGATATACCACATGTCACTGCACCGCGTGTCACAGAGGATACACAGGTGATACCTCATCGTAGTGGGAGGGTTGTGAGACAGCCTAATATATTCATGTTCTTCGGAGAATCTTCTGATTTGGTCCTTGGGGAGCATGAACCTGATCCCTGGAAATATGATGAGGCAATCCAAGATAAAGATGCAGTATCTTGGCAAAGTGCAATGAATGCTGAGATTGAATCTATGGATTCAAATTAGGTCTGGGAGCTAGTAGAACAACCCGATGGTGTAAAAACCATTGAATGCAAGTGGATCTACAAGAGAAAGAGAGGAATAGATGGGAAGGTTGAGACCTTCAAAGCGAGGCTTGTTGCGAAGGGGTATACTCAGAAAGAGGGTATCGATTATGAGGAGACCATTTCGTCGGTAGCCATGCTTAAGTCTATCCGAATTCTCTTATGCATAGCAGCTCATATGGATTATGAGGTGTGGCAGATGGATGTCAAGACAGCTTTCCTTAATGGAAGTCTTGAGGAAAACATCTACATGAAGCAACCAGAGGGATTCATTGCTAAGAGAAAAGAGCATCTTGTATGTAAGCTTAATCGGTCCATTTATGGATTGAAACAAGCTTCAAGGTCTTGGAACATCCGCTTTGATGAGGTGATCAAGTCTTATGGATTCATTCAAAGTCCGGATGAGTCTTGTGTATACAAGAGTTGTGAAGGAAATGTAGTGGTATTTCTTGTACTATACGTAGATAACATTTTGTTGATTGCCAACAATATCAAGGTGTTATCGGATGTAAGGGTATGGTTGTCCAAATAGTTTGATATGAAGGACTTGGGAGAGGTAGGACACATCCTTGGGATCAAGGTTATAAGGGATCGCAGGAAAAGGATGTTGTGCTCATCCCAAGCTTCATACATAAACACGATTATGGAGAATTTTAGCATGCAGAACTCCAAGAAGGGTTTTCTACCTTTCAGGCATGGAGTTCCTTTATCTAAGGAGATGTAAGATCATCTGAGGAGATAGAGGAGATGAAGGCGGTTCCTTATACTTCGGCAGTAGGAAGCCTCATGTATGCGATGCTCTGTACGAGACCAGATATCTACTTTGCTGTGGGCATGGTCAGCAGATATCAGAGTAATCAAGGACAGGAACATTGGACTGTTGTAAAGCATATATTGAAGTACCTGAGAAATACAAGGGATTATATGCTGGTTTACCGGGCAGACTAATTACTCCCTGTGGGTTACACGGATTCTGACTTCTAATCTGATAGGGATAGTAGTAAGTCTACCTCAGGTTTTGTGTTTACTTTGGGAGGTGGAGCCATTGTATGGAGGAGTGTTAAGCAGAAATGCGTGGCGGACTCCACCATGGAAGCTAAGTATGTGGCGGCCTCTGAGGCGGCCAAAGAAGTTGTATGGCTCAGGAACTTCCTGATGGACTTGGATGTGATTCCTGGTTTGCCCAGAACTATCACAATTTATTGTGATAATAGTGGTGCAGTTGCAAACTCGAAGGAACCACGAGCCCATAAGGCTAGTAAACACATAGAGCGCAAGTACCACCTGATACGGGAAATCATAAAGAGAGAAGAAGTTACTATTGCCAAGATTGCATCGGAGGATAACCTGGCAGATTCTTTCACTAAGGCCCTTCCGGCAAGAGCTTTTGATAGGTATGTGGAGGGAATGGGGATCAGATGTATGGCACTTTGAGGACAACATAGTCTTTTAGTATAAGTGGGAGATTGTAGGGATGTATACTGAAAAGTCTATCTTTAGTATGAACATCTTTATATTGGAAAAAGAATCACATGATCATTGTTTGCATAATTTTATGGTTATGCAATATTGTCTAATACTTTGCATTGTAGATAACATGGTGTGTTGTGTCACACAGGAGATCATGTTATCTGCCCCTTGAAAAGTATAAGTAAAGGCTCACAACCGAGATGACTTTGGACAAACCATCGGAATGGTTGTAGTTTGATTTTGTATTGGTTTGTCTTAACCATAGAATCACACTAGTGCACTTTATGTGTATTGAGCAGGACCGACTTAGAGGTGATTCGATTTATTGCTGACTACATAATCGAATCGGACCTCAGATATTATTTAGTACATGCTCTTAATCCCGATATAATAATGGGCACATATACTTAGTACTCATCTTTTTGATTTACCAATGGGCGAGATTTATAAATTAAATTGATAGGCTCGGTAAGTTGGGAGATGATATTATTTATATGGTGTGTCGTTGATTATAGGAGGAAACCGTGTCCTATATATTTGGATGATGATGTCCCCTTGAGGAGCTCATAAGGTTCATCATGTAAACCCTGCAGGTGGACTTGGTCCGGCATGATAAAAAGGTTGAGTGGTACTACTGAAGGAGTTATATGTTGATTAATTAATGGTCAGTAAATTAATTAATTAATGGACATTCGAGATCTTAAACACGGGGAGAAAATGTACAAATAATATATGGAGTCCATATTATCATATGGGGGTTGGTGAGGTAGATCAATGATGAACCTTTAGTGGATTGGATCATCATTAGTGGATCGGACTTTATGTGGGCTTGATTGATGGGTGGCCAAGACCCAACTCCCCCTCATGGTCCCTAATGTAGCCTATTAAAACCTGATGAATCTTAGATCCAACGGATAGAAACAAAACTCTAAGATCCATTGGTAGAGATTAAATCTCTAAGATCCGACGGTTGAGATTAAATCTCTAGATCCAACGGTTGAGATTAAATCCCTAGAACCAATGGAGGAGATTAATTCATGACTTATCCCTAACTCTATAAAAGGAGGGCATGAGGAGTTGGCGTGGATGACAATTGAAGGGAGCTAGGGTTTTGGCGGCAAGAAGGTGAATCCTAGTTGAGATAGGATTAGGGTTAGGGTCATACATTAAAAGATCGAGAGGTATACCTATTCTACTTTCTTCTTTTGTTTGTTGCTTGTTTTTGTTTTTCAATTATAAGCATGTTATAAATCTGTAAATGGCTAAATAATACTTGGATCCCGAGCATAAACACAAAAACCGGCGATCCAGACATCGTCTATTCCGTGGCTACTGGTAGAATAGAGGATGGTCGCTTGAATAACTAGTTTGTTCAAGTGACCCCTCTAAACGAATAGCACGATGATGACTTGGTGGTTTGGGCAATCCCTTTTGTCTAGGATTAAATTTTTTTAATCTGGGGACATCGAAGGGATCACCATGGACAGGCTACCGAGGTGAAGTGGGAAGCGAAGTTTCCCCTCACGGACTCGATAAGCACAGGACCAAGTCCACCTACAGGGTTTACATAATGAACTTTATGAGCTCCTCAAGGGGACATCATCATCGTAATATATAGGACACGGTTTCCTCTTATAATCAACAACTCACCATATAAATAATATCATTTTTCAACTTACCGAGCCTATCGATTTAATCTATAAATCTCGCCCATTGGTAAATCAAAGAAATGAATACTAAGTATATGTGGCCGTTATCATATCGGAATTAAGATAATGTACAATATAATATCTGATGTCCGATTCGATTATGTAGTCAGCAATAAATCGAATCACCTCTATGTCGGTCCTGCTCAATACACACAAAGTGTACTAGTGTGATTCTATGGTCAGGACAAATCAATACCAAATCACACTACAACCATACCAATGGTTTGTCCAAAGTCATCTAGGTTGTGAGCCTTTACTTATACTTTACAAGGAGTCGATAACATGATCTCCCGTGTGACACCACACACCATGTTATCTACAATGTAATGTATTAGACAATATGCATAACCATAAATTTGCAAACAATGATCATGTGATTCTTATTTCAAAATAAAGATGTTCATACAAAAGAAAGACTTTTCAATATACATCTCAATAATCTCCCACTTATACTATAAGACTATACTGTCCTCAAACTGCCATACATCTGATTTCCATTCCCTCCACATGCCTATCAAAAGCTCTCGACGGAAGGGCCTTAGTGAAAGGATCTGCCAGCTTATCCTCTGATGCAATCTTGGTCACAGTAACTTCTCCTCTCTTTATGATTTCTCGTATCAGGTGGTACTTGCGCTCTATGTGTTTACTTGCCTTATGGGCTCGTGGTTCCATCGAGTTTGCAACTGCACCACTATTATCACAATAAATTGTGATAGTTCTGGGCAAACCAGGATTCATCCAAGTCCATCAGGAAGTTCCTGAGCCACACAGCTTCTTTGGCCGCCTCATAGGCCGCCACATACTCATTTTCAATGGTGGAGTTCGTCATGCATTTCTTCTTGACACTCCTCCATACAATGGCTCCACCTCCCAAAGTAAACACAAAACCTGAGGTAGACTTATTGTTATCCCTGTCTGATTGGAAGTCAGAATCTGTGTAAACCACAGGGAGTAATTGGTCTACCTGGTAAACTAGCATATAATTCCTAGTCCTTCTCAGGTACATAAATATATGCTTTAGCGCAATCCAATGTCCCTATCCTGGATTACTCTGATATCTGCTGACCATGCCCACGGTAAAGTAGATATCTGGTCTCGTACATAGCATCGCATACATGAGGCTTCCTACTACTGAAGCATAAGGAACCACCTTCATCTCCACTATCTCCTCAGATGTTCTAAGACACATCTACTTAGATAAAGGAACTCCATGCCTGAAAGTTAGAAAACCTTTCTTGGAGTTTTGCATGCTAAAACGATCCATAAATGTGTCTATGTATGAAGATTGAGATAAGCACAACATCCTTTTCCTGCGATCCCTTATAACCTTGATCCCAAGGATGTGTCCCACTTCTCCTAAGTCCTTCATATCAAACTGTTTGGACAATCATACCCTTACGTCTGATAACACCTTGACATTGTTGCCAATTAACAAAATGTCATCTACGTAAAGTACAAGAAATACCATTACGTTTCCGTCAATTCTCTTATATACACATGACTCATCCGGACTTTGAATAAATCCATAAGGCTGGATTACCTCATCAAAGCGAATGTTCCAAGACCTCGAAGCTTGCTTCAATCCATAAATGGACCGATTAAGCTTACATACAAGATGCTCTTTTCCCTTTGCAATGAATCCCTCTGGTTGCTTCATATAGATGTTTTCCTCAAGACTTCCATTAAGGAAAGTTGTCTTGACATCCATCTGTCATACCTCATAATCCATATGAGCAGCAATGCATAAGAGAATCCAGATAGACATAAGCATGGCTACCGGCGAAAAGGTCTCCTCATAATCGATACCCTCTTTCTGAGTATACCCTTTCGCAATAAGCCTCTCTTTGAAGGTCTCAACCTTCCTGTCTATTCCTCTTTTTCTTTTGTAGATCCACTTGCATCCAATGGTTTTTACACCATCGGGTGGTTCTACTAGCTCCCAGACCTGATTTGAATCCATAGATTCAATCTCAGTATTCATTGCACCCCGCCAAGATACCGCATCTTTATCTTGGATTGCCTCGTCATATGTCCAGGGATCAGGTTCTTGTTCGCCAGGGACCAAATCAGAAGATTCTCCCAAGAACATGAATCTATCAGGCTGTCTCACAACCCTCCTACTATGACGAGGTATAACCTGTGTATACGCAGTGAAACACAGTGCAATGACTTGTGGTATATCCTCTTGTACTGGTGGTACTGAAGAATTGATTTCCCCTTTCAATTCCTCCATAACAATCTTACTGATGGGCTTGTGGTTCATCAAATAGTCTTCCTCTAGAAATCTGGCGTTCGTTCTAACGATCACCTTCTAATCTCTACGACCACCTTTCATTCCTCTAGGATAGCCAATGAACATGCGCACTTCTGTACGAGGTTCCAACTTACCAGCATCTGCCTTCAGCACATGTGCTGGACTCCCCAAATCCGAATATGTCTTAGATTAGGCTTTCGCCCAGTCCACAATTTTGTGGGAGTATAAGGCACTAATTTAGATGGGACCAAGTTCAGAATATATACTGCCGTATCTAGAGCATATCCCCAGAACGAATCTGGCAACCAAGAATAACTCATCATCGGTCTAACCATCTCTATAAGAGTCCTATTCCTTCGCACTACTACACCATTCTGCTGGGATGTGCCAGGTGCAGACAATTGGGATTGAATCCCAGCCTCTGATAAGTATTTTCGAAACTCTCCCAAGAGGTACTCACCACCACGATCAGATCGTAGTGTCTTGATACTTTTACCTTGACGTTTCTCCACATCATCCTTTAATTCTTTGAACTTGTCAAAGCATTCAGACTTGCTACGCATTAAGTAAATGTATCCATATCTCGAATAATCGTCTATAAAAGAGACAAAATACTCAAAACCACCTCTAGCCTGGATAGACATAGAACTACACAAATCAGAATGAACCAATTCTAACACATCTTTGGCTCTATACCCCTTGGCCTTGAAAGGCCTCTTGGTCATTTTACCCTCCAAGCAAGATTCGCAGGTTGGGAAATCTTCCACCACTAATGAACCCAAAGGTCCATCAACTATCAACCTTTGAATTCTGCTTAGGTTAATATGACCAAGCCTAAGATGCCAAAGATATGTTTGGTTCATCTTCGAAGGTTCTTTTCTCTTATTGGTATTAGAAGATGAGTTATTAACTTCTATTTGCATCGTGGGAGCTTTTGGTTCAAGTGTGTATAAATTTCCTATCAATGCACCCGAACAGATAATCTCTCTATTCCTTTTTATAACAACTTTGTCATTAAAAGAAATAGAATATCCATCCATAAACAATTTAGAAACCGAAATTAAATTCTTTCTAAATAAAGGTACATAAAGGCAATTCTTAAGAACCAAAACTTTATTTTTCTCAAAAGACAAATAAACATCTCCCACTGCAATAGCCGCCACCTTCATGGCATCGCCCAAGTATACGGTAATCTCCCCCTCAGTCAGTCACCTGGTTTTCTGGAACCCCTGCAAAGTATTGTAGACATGATCAGTGACTCCCGTATCTACACACCAGGTGCCGGTAGATAACACCGCTAAACATGTTTCAACGACTAGACCAAAAGATATACCTTTGTTCTCCTTGCGGATGGAGCAGTCCTTCTTCCAGTGTCTGGTCTGCATACAAGTGAAGCACTTGCCTTTCGGCTTCTTCACTCCTCCCTGAGTTCCTCCCACCGCCTTTGCACCAGCTTGTTTCTTCTTCTTCTTGCCTTTCGGCATAGAAGTATAAACCTTTTGGGAAACCATGGCTTGTGCTTGAGCACTCTGACGAAATAGCCCCTCTGCCGCTTGGAGTTCTGTCTGAAGCTCCGCCAACGAATACAACCTCTAGTTCATGTTGTAGTTCAGGGGAAACTGCTCAAAACTCCTTGGTAGAGACTGGAGAATGATATCGACCTGGGTTTCCCCATCGATCTTAGCTCCGAGGACTTCTAACTCATTCAAATGAGCCATCATCTTGAGAACATGATCCCTCACAGGTGTTCCCTCGATCATGGTTGTCGTCATCAAGTTCCTCATGGCTTCCTACCTAGCAGCCCGATTCTGGTGTACGAAAGCTCTTTGAGATTGAGCATCATGTCATAAGCAGTGGGCATGGCTTGATGCTGATGTTGCAGAACATTTTGTTGGTGTAATCGGCCCAGCAGTACCTTGATGGTATTTTGATGATAGACAAAACTCATGACATGGGATTGTCATGGGAAAGTCCAACATGGTGTTGGCAAGGAAAATCCAAGCATGGAGCTTGGTGTGGGAAAGTCCAACATGGGGTTGGCATGGAAAATCCAAGCATGGAGCTTGGTGTGGAAGTCCAAGGGGGAATCCTTGGCATGGGAAAGTCCAAAGCATTGTGAAGCCGTGCGCTTGGTGCTTGGCATGGGAAATCCAAAGCATTGCGAAGCCGTGCGCTTGGTGCTTGGTGAGAAATGCATTGTGAAGCCGTGCGCTTAGTGCATTTGGGAAGTTTTGAGAACTTGGCAAGTTCACTAGGCTCGGGTCCTTGAGTCGGTGAAGGATGGCATTGCGAAGTCGTGCGCTTGGTGCATCCGAGGGACCGCCGGACGGGGAGCGAATGGAGTGAGCCCAAAGGGAAGCATACTTCTAGGGCATGAGACGCGAAGGATGGCATTGCGAAGTCGTGCGCTTGGCGCATCCGAGGGACGTAGGCCGAGGGAAGAGAGCTTTGGTGGGGAACTCCATGAGGGATATGGTGGACTTGGCCAAGTGGCTAAGACTGAGTGTCGGAGGCTCAAACTTGATGTTTGAGGGTTTACCCGACGATCGTATGCTCAAACAACTTGGTGTTTGAGGTTTTGCCCGACATCGGTCAACTGGCATAGGTGCCGGTTCGACTGATCCAAGTCGACTAGAGTTCGACTGGTGTAAGGCTAAGGTTTTGTGTTTGGCAGTCGACAGCCATGGACATGGATATGGCGATCGGAAAGATCGGCCGATGATCGAGGGATGGCAATGATCGATGGGAGTGTCGCGAGCACGTAAAGCTCCATAGCCGATCGGGCGATCGATTATGAGTCACCGATCGGATGGGTATCATCGATCGTAGGTGATCCGTTGGAACTTGTCCGACGTGGATCTGGCCGTTGTGAGACAACGGCTACAGGGGCAGTCGACTGGGGCCTTTTGGCAGTCGACTGCTAGGCGCGAAAATAGCTCGATACAGGTTATAAATAGAGCACGAGTTGGAGGATTTCGCAATGATCTTTGTGGAGCTATTGGAGGGGAATTGCTGCTGGATTCCAGTCCTTCAAGAGGCAATCAAAGCAAGCAACAAGCAAAGCGATCAAAGCAATCGGTGAAAGTTTTCTTTTGTATTGTATTTGTGTATTTGCTTGTATTTCTATATTACGTTGTAATTGCTTGTGAGAGGTTTCTCCACCTCCGACGTGTTATCGAGAAGGAGTGTTATAGTTAGTGTCGTGCGCATAACTAGAGCTCGGTGAGCTCGCCCGTGGAGTAGGAACCATTTGGTTCCGAACCACGTATATCTTGTGTTGTGTGATTGTGTATTGTTGTTAGTTTCATTATTATTGTTATTCCGCTGCGCTAACGACAATCGTAGACAAGCAACGCAAGAAGAACGAACGAATTACGACATCCAATGAACGAGGGCTATTCACCCCCCTCTAGCCGGCCGTATCGATCCCCTACAAGTGGTATCAGAGCCGAGGTCGCTCTTCAAGGACTAACCGCCGCGAGAGCACTACAAATGGTCGGCTTCATCCATCCACCGAAATTCGATGGAGATTTTGCTTGGTGGAGGAAACGGATGGAGGTATATCTAGAAATTGATTTTTATTTTATGCTAGTAGTAGAAAACGGTTTCAAATTGCCTAGGGATGAAAGAAATAGGCAAATTGAGAAGTCAAGGTGGACCCAAGACCAAATGAAGGAGTTCAAGACAAATCTCGAGGTAATAAAACTACTTAGTGATTTGTTACCTAATCATATTTGGTCTAGATTGGGTGACTATAGGGATGCAAAGGAATTATGGGAGAAGATAATGAAATTTCAAGAAAACTCCCAACCGGCACAAGTAGAAGAAAATGTCGATGTAGAAGAACCCACAACATTTGAAGATGTTGATGACTTGGTGGAGACCTCCACCTCTAGCATTGAGGGGGAGGAGAGGCAATCTTCCATCCCGGAGCAAGAACGAGAAGCATCCACATCCGGGAGAAGTGAAGATCAAGAAGAGGCCTCCACCACTTCCCTAGGTAACTCAAGTGTTATTATTTTAAATAAAAATCACATAATATGCTTTGAGTGTAGGGAGAAAGGGCATTATAAGAGCAAATTCCCTAAATTGGCTAAGAAGAAGGCATCGACACCAAAAGTCAACCCAAAGTCAAACGATGTCGGTGTTCCCAAAATCAAGAGCAAAGAGCACATTGTGTGCTTTAAATGCAACCAAAAGGGACACTATCGAAGCCAATGCCCTAGGGGGAGGATGAAAGGCCAAGAAGGTGCAACTCATATAGGGGGAGCTCCTAAAGCTAACCCTAAGGTACATTTAGTTAATGCACCTTCAATTCCTAAAGTCAAAAAGCATGCCAAAAATTATTTTAGTTCTCTTGCAATTATAAATGAAAAGCATGCTAGGAGAAACAATAAGGTCTATTGCTTAGGAGCTAAGCGTGTTAGTTTCTCTAAGGACAAACCTAGGACTCAAAACACTAGATCTATCCTACCTAGGAAATCAATTAGAAGAATTGAAGAGAATTTGGATATTAATCCCAAGAAATCTAGGCATATGCCTAAGAAGAAAACCAACTCCCAAAAACCAAATGAAAATTCAAAATTGAGGAAATTGGAGTTAGAAAACCAAGTCTTGAGATCAAGACTTGAGAGAATGGGGAAACCCCATAGAATCATAGAAAACTCAATTCTAGGGTAAAATACCCAAAAGTCAAGACCTAAGGTTCACAAACGGTCTAAGGGCAAGGAGGGTTTGGGTCACAAACCTATGTCCTACCATAATGTTCCATTTAATTATGGAACCACATCTAATTCTAGGAAAACCAAGGCTAATAGGGAAGTCATCCCTAAGTCTAGCCATGGTATGTGTTTAGTGGCTAACACCTCAAAGAAATCAAATGTAGCCACTAAGAAGGTCAATGGAGGAGTCACCTCTAGAGTTGACCCAAGTAAGACCCATTTGACTAAGGCGTCAAAGCCAAAAAGGGTCATTAGAAAGGTATCTAGGGAAGTTATCCCTAGGGAATACCTTGTTAACCCAAGGAGCTCCAATAGGTATTGGGTTCCTAAGAGCGTGATTGATTCACGCTAAATGGGTTAGGGTGTGTCAACCCTAAGTGGATGGGTAGTTAACCTAACCATAGTAGAGTTGACACATTAGGGTGTGGCAATATGTTTTGAGAAGTTAAAAATAATTTAAATTGGCACAATTAGATCATAGAGGTATTGGTGTGCCATTTTGGGTTTTTGGCACACTAGGGAAATGAATGGCATTAAGGCAAAATAGAATTAATCCCTAAAAATGGCAAATTGATTTTCACACTTAGGTATTCTATACCTTAGTATATTTTACTTGCCATGTTTTGTTTGCCTTGCCATGTCATGACATCATTCTCATTTTTATTTATAAAAATGTCATGATAATGTTTAGACTTATGTTTGTATGTCATGTATGCTTAAGGTTCATTCACATGCCATGACATCATGATATTGGCATATGTTTTTATCTATATCATATCTATGCCATAATCATATCATGCATGAATTAAAATGGAGTTAAGGACTATGGCATGATTTGATGGGAATCAAATAATATTGCCTAGAAATGTGCATGAGACCATTTTAAAGAACAAAAACTCACATCTCACTAGATTAATTGCCTTGAATGTGTTTTTACACATCTAGATATAAGTGAGATGTTTAAGGAAAAGAAATTAAAGGTTTTAAAAACTTTTTTGAAAACATTTTGAAAAACCTTGGTGAAGCCTATCTTTTGATAGCTATCACCATTGAATGGGATGATACAAAGAGGGCTCTTTATTGAAGCTTTTCTAAACTTTTGAACTTTGTATCAATCTCCTAATTTAGTGGGTAAAATAATTTTCCAATATTTTTCACCCATAGTGTTTAGGATAAGTATTATACGTATGCATTTTCAAGATTTTTAAAATTACGTATATTTACTTATGGATTTCGGAAATCCATTTCTGAAATGCTGAAAACTGCAAATGCAGTTATCAGTCGACTACCATGGACTGGCAGTCCAACATGGTGTTGGCAAGGAAAATCCAAGCATGGAGCTTGGTGTGGGAAAGTCCAACATGGGGTTGGCATGGAAAATCCAAGCATGGAGCTTGGTGTGGAAGTCCAAGGGGGAAGCCTTGGCATGGGAAAGTCCAAAGCATTGCGAAGCCGTGCGCTTGGTGCTTGGCATGGGAAATCCAAAGCATTGCGAAGCCGTGCGCTTGGTGCTTGGTGAGAAATGCATTGCGAAGCCGTGCGCTTGGTGCATTTGGGAAGTCTTGAGAACTTGGCAAGTTCACTAGGCTCGGGTCCTTGAGTCGGTGAAGGATGGCATTGCAAAGCCGTGCGCTTGGTGCATCCGAGGGACCGTCGGACGGGGAGTGAATGGAGTGAGCCCAAAGGGAAGCATACTTCTAGGGCATGAGACGCGAAGGATGGCGTTGCGAAGCCGTGCGCTTAGCGCATCCGAGGGATGTAGGCCGACGGAAGAGAGCTTTGGTGGGGAACTCCACGAGGGATATGGTGGACTTGGCCAAGTGGCTAAGACTGAGTGTCGGAGGCTCAAACTTGATGTTTGAGGGTTTACCCGACGGTCGGATGCTCAAACAACTTGGTGATTAAGGTTTTTCCCGACACCGGTCGACTGGCATAGGTGCCGGTTCGACTGATCCAAGTCGACTAGAGTTCGACTGGTGTAAGGCTAAGGTTTTGTGCGTGGCAGTCGACTGCCATGGACATGGCGATCGGCAATGATCGGAAGTCGAAACGGCGATGATCCGTCGAGGATGGCCAATGATCGATGGGAGTGTCGCGAGCAGCGCCCCGTAGCCGATCCGACTCTATTGGTCACCGATCGATGGGTATCATCGATCGTAGGTGATCCGTTGGAACTTGTCCGACGTGGATCTGGCCGTTGTGAGACAACGGCTACAGGCGCAATCGACTGGGGCCTTTTGGCAGTCGACTGCTAGGCGCGAAAACAGCTCGATGCAGGTTATAAATGGAGCACGAGTTGGAGGATTTTGCAATGATCTTTGTGAAGATATTGGAGGGGAATTGCTGCTGCATTCCAGTCCTTCAAGAGCCGATCAAAGCAAGCAACATGCAAAGCGATCAAAGCAATCGGTGAAAGTTTTCTTTTGTATTGTATTTGTGTATTTGCTTGTATTTCTATATTACATTGTAATTGCTTGTGAGAGGTTTCTCCACCTCCAACGTGTTGTCGAGAAGGAGTGTTATAGTTAGTGTCGTGCGCATAACTAGAGCTCGGTGAGCTCGCCCGTGGAGTAGGAACCATTCGGTTCCGAACCACGTATATCTTGTGTTGTATGATTGTGTATTGTTGTTAGTTTCATTATTATTGTTATTCCGCTGTGCTAACGACAATCGTAGACAAGCAACGCAAGAAGAACAAACGAATTACGACATCCAACGAACGAGGGCTATTCACCCCCCTCTAGCCGGCCGTATCGATCCCCTACACATTTGACATAGATGCCAAAATGTAACACCGCGCCATCTAATTGGCCTTAATCCACTTCTTATAACTCTCCTTCTCCTTTTCCTCAGAATCATCCGCAGGCCTAAGAGGAAACTCTTCAAGGAGTACATATTTGTATTCCTCAGCAGTCAAGACAATATCAAGATTCCTCTTCAAATCAACATAGTTGGGTCCAGTAAGTTTATTTTCTTTCAGTATCACAGCAAGCGAGTTGAAAGTCATTTTGAAAGAAAACCAAAGAATCACATAGATCAAAACATTAGATTTCAAAAAATTATTTATTCCTCAAACAATAAAATTTTAAAATCAACCAACACCTTAAAACACCGAGAATATCGTATGCCACGATAGTGTGGACGTATAAGAATTCTACATTTGTAAGAGGAGGTTTTACCCATTAATTTTACTATCTTATCAACCTACCTTTTTGACAAGTAAAATTAATAGTTGGTTTCTCTTCGGCCCTACAAATAAAAGCAGTGACTCCGATGGGGAGGATACTTATATTTTTATCTAAGTGTTCACCATTACTCAGTACCAAGGTAATTATCTCGGGTTATGTGCCTTCTGATGGGGAAGTACACACACTCCTTAATAATTTTCTATAACTATATTCGACCTTGTGATCCGCAAACAAACTCATCCGATGGATAGGAAGGCACTCAAAGCCGACGCGCAAGTTTGTTTGCATCACATGTCAAATCGTAATTCGTAATGGAGGCCATGGGAATTTATAAAAATATCCCTCTCCAACTTAGTAATTTAAAATTGAGGAATTTTCTAGCCTACGACATGCATATCAAACAATAATCAATAAATATAAAAAATAAATATTTTCCAACTATTATGGCTTTTGTCTTCAATATGTCTCCCGTCGTATCGCCATCTCGTCCACTCCTTCCTACGCCATGTACGAGCTATCCGGAGATCCGAGCTGAGACTAAAAACTATTTTAATTTACATCCATCGATCATATACTCCACGAGGGAGTGTACATGAAATCTAGATCGAAATTAAACTAAAATAAAAAGAGTGACTAAACCATGCCGTATCTAATTACAAAAATTAAATACTAGCCTCGTCAATCCCGAGGATTCAACAAAATATACAATTACACACATACAATCACATACACACATATGGCCATAATAGTTGGATCCTACGCCTGCAACCAAAAAGTTAACCTACGCACATCATACTATTATCCGACACATAATATATGAAAAGTGCATAAAAGTAACCGAATCCTAATCACACAAAACCGGAAACCGTGGCTCTGATACCACTTGAAGGTAGGAAACTTCGCTTCCCACTTCAACTCGGTCGCTTGTTCATGTCGATCCCTTCTACGTCCCCGGATAAAAAATTTTATCCTTGACAAGAGGGATTACCCAAGCTCCCATTTCATCGTCGTGCTATTCGATTAGAGTGGTCACTTGAACAAACTTGTTGTTCAAGCAACCAACCTCTATTCTATGATTAGTCGTTGAATAGACGATGTACGGATCGCCGACTTTTGTTTTTATATTCGGGGTCCAAGTATATTTAACCATAAAAACAGAATACAACATGAATATATAATTGAAAAACAATTATAGACATGTTACAAAAGAAAATAGACAATCGATATACCTATCGATCTTCTATTGTATGTCCTTCCTCCTTTTAGACATCGTGTGGGCGACGATCTTCCAAAAGTCGAAGCTCCTAGATCACCAATCTTCCTTCCTTGCTCGCTCCGAACAAGAGGAAGAATGAGAAACAAAACCCTTCTCCTTCCTTTAGCCAACCAACAAGCACCAACCTAGATGCTTGCCGCCGGCCAACAAAGAGAAGAGATGAGGAAGATGGATACCGGCCAAAAGCTCCAAGGAAGACCCTAAGCTTTGTTTCCACCGGAAAAGGAGAAGGGAAGGAGGAGGTTTGGACGCCGACAAGGTGAGAGGAGAAGATGATGAATGCCAGCCACCTAATGGAAGAAGAAGAAGAAGGAAACAAATTCCTTATTTGTGGCCGCCCAAACCAAGCTCCAAAACCCTAGCCTCCAAGCTCCTTGTCGCCCTACCCTAATCCTATCTTACTTCTAATTCATCTTGCCGCCCACCCTAATCTTCTCTTTTTATAGAGTTAGGGATAAGCCTTGTTTTAATCTCCACCATTTGTTCTAAGGATTTAATCTCAACCGTCGGATCTAGATATTTAATCTCAACCATCGGATCTAGAGATTTAATCTCTACCGTTGGATCTAGAGTTTTGTTTTCATCCATTGGATCTAGGCTTCATGAGGTTTTAATAGGCTACAATAGGGACCATGAGGAGGAGTTGGATCTTAGCCACCCAATGGATCAAGCCCAAATAAAGTCCGAACCATTAATGATAATCTAATCCACTAAAGGATTATCATTGATCTACCTCACCAACCCCCATAAGTTAATATGGGCTCCATATATTATTTGTACATTTTTCTCCCCGTGTTTAAGATATCGAATGTCCATCGATTAATTAATTTACTGACCATTAATTAATCAACATCTAACTCCATGAGTAGTACCACTCATCCTTATCATCATGCCGGACCAAGTCCACCTGCAGGGTTTACATGATGAACCTTATGAGCTCCTCAAGGAGACATCATCATCCTAATATAATGGATACGGTTTCCTCCTATAATCAATGGCAAACCATATAAATAATATCATTTCCCAACTTACCGAGCCTATCGATTTAATCTATAAATCTCTCTCATTGGTAAATCAAAGAAATGAATACTAAGTATATGTGCCCGTTATTATATCGGGATTAAAAGCATGTACAATATAATATCTGAGGTCCGATTCGATTATGTAGTCAGCAATAAATCGAATCACCTCTAAGTCGGTCCTGCTCAATACATACAATGTGTACTAGTGTGATTCTATGGTCAAGACAAACCAATACCAAATCACACTACAACCATACCAATGGTTTGTCCAAAGCCATCTAGGTTGTAATCCTTTACTTATACTTTACAAGGAGCCAATAACATGATCTCCCATGTGACACCAGACACCATGTTATCTACAAAGTAATGTATTAGACAATATGCATAACCATAAATATGCAAACAATGATCATGTGATTCTTATTTCAAAATAAAGATGTTCATACAAAAGATAGACTTTTCAGTATACATCCCAACATGTATGTCATTACATATATGTGAGCCACCCCCGGTATCCAATACCCAAGTATCTAAGAAAATAGAATGACAATCATTAATGAAGATACCTAAAGAGGATGGGCCTTCGGATGCCTTCTTCTTCTTGACAGACTCAAGATAAATCTTGCAGTTTCTTCGCCAATGGTCCTTCTTGCCGTAATGATGGCAAGTGCCCTTTTGAGTTGGTTCTGCCTTCTTAGCCTTCTTCTTCCCCTTATGTTGTTCCTTTGATATCCTTTTAGAACCTTTCTTTGAGGAATCAACTAACATCACCATCTTCTTCTCATGCTTCACAGAAGGTTCTGTAATCTTTAGCATATTGAGAAATTCAGGAATGGTGGATTCAAGTTTGTTCATCCGCTAGTTCATCATAAACTGTGAGTAACTCTTGGGCAAACAATGTCGAATAAGTCAATACTTAATTGATGATTCATCACAAACCTGAGTGTATCTAATCGCTGGATGTATCTATTCATCTTTAGCACAAATTGCACCACAGATGAACCTTCTTGCATCTTAGAGGTGAAGAGGAGCTTGGAGACTTCGAACCTTTCGGATCTCGCTTGCTCATCAAACAACTCATGAAGATGAAAAACCATGGTATTATCATCCATATGCTCATTCTACTTCTGAAACTCATGTACCATCGCGGTTAGCATGATGCAACTCATGATTTCAGAATCAGTCACATGTTTCTGATAGGCTAACAATTGGTTCGGAGTTGCATCATCCATAGGACGGGTGGGAAGAGGCTGTTCTGTAGGGATGTATACTGAAAAGTCTATGTTTTCTATGAACATCTTTATTTTTGAAATAAAAATCACATGATCATTATTTGCATATGGTTATGCAATATTGTCTAATACTTTACATTGTAGATAACATGGTGTGTGGTGTCACACAGGAGATCATATTATCGGCCCCTTCAAAAGTATAAGTAAATGCTCATAACCGAGATGACTTTGGACAAACCATCGGAATGGTTGTAGTGTGATTTGGTATTGGTTTGTCTTGACCATAGAATCACACTAGTGCACTTTGTGTGTATTGAGCAGGACCGACTTAGAGGTGATTCGATTTATTGCTGACTACATAATCGAATTGGACCTCAGATATTATTTAGTACATGCTCTTAATCAAATTATAATAACGGGCACATATACTTAGTACTCATCTCTTTGATTTACCAATGGGCGAGATTTATAGATTAAATCGATAGGCTGGGTAAGTTGAGAGATGATATTATTTATATGATGTGTCGTTGATTATAGGAGGAAACCATGCCCTATATATTAGGATGATGATATCCCATTGAGGAGCTCATAAGGTTCATCATGTAAACCCTGCAGGTGGACTTGGTCCGGCATGATGAAAAGGTTGAGTGGTACTACTCAAGGAGTTAGATGTTGATTAATTAATGGTCAGTAAATTAATTAATCGACGGACATTCGAGATCTTAAACACGGGAAGAAAATGTACAAATAATATATGGAGCCCATATTATCATATGAGGGTTGGTGAGGTAGATCAATGATGAACCTTTAGTGGATTGGATCATCATTAGTGGATCGGACTTTATGTGGGCTTGATCCATGGGTGGCCAAGACCCAACTCCTCCTCATGGTCTCTAATGTAGCCTATTAACACCTCATGATGCTTAGATCCAAAGGATAGAAACAAAACTCAATGATCCATTGGTAGAGATTAAATCTCTAAGAACCGAGGGTTGAGATTAAATCTCTAGATCCGACGGTTGAGATTAAATCCCTAGAACCAATGGAGGAGATTAATTCATGACTTATCCCTAACTCTATAAAAGGATGGCAAAGGGATTTGGCATGAACTACAACATAGGAGAGCTAGGGTTTGGGTGGCAAGAAGGAATCCTATTTGAGATAGGATTAGGATTAAGCTTTGGAGGCAAGGGTGGCACCAAATAAGGAAGGTTCTTTCTCTCTTCTTCTTCCACTTCTGGCCAATGTCCAGCAGCCTTCCCAGCTCTTTTCCAGCCTTGTCCGGCGCCCAAAAGCTTCCTTTTCCCTCTCCTTAGGTGGTGGAAACAAGATATAGGGCTTCCCTTGGTGTCTTGGTTGTTTTCCACCATCTTCTCCTTCATCTAGTTGGCCGGCGGCAAGGATAAGTTTGGTTCCTTGTGGGTTGTTTCTAGTAAGGAGAAAAACCTTGTTTCTATTCTTCCTCTTGCTTTGGAAGAGCAAGGAAGGAAGATTTGGCATCTAGGAGCTTCGACTTTTGGTGGATCGTCGCCCACACGACGTCCAAAAGGAGGAAGGTCATACATTAGAAGATCGAGAGGTATACCTATTCTACTTTCTTCTTTTGTTTGTTGCTTGTTTTTGTTTTTCAATTATAAGCATGTTATAAATCTATAAATGGCTAAATAATACTTGGTTTCCGAGCATAAACACAAAAACCGACGATCCGAACATCGTTTATTCTGTGGCTACTCGTAGAATAGAGGATGGTCGCTTGAACAACTAGTTTGTTCAAGTGACCTCTCTAAACGAATAGCACGACGATGACTTGGTTGCTTTGGCAATCCCTTTTGTCTAGGATTAAATTTTTTTAATCCGGGGATGGCAAAGGGATTGCCATAGACAAGCTACCGAGGTGAAGTGAAGGGCTTTCACTGACTCGATAAGCCAAAACCATTAAATTGGTATAAGGGCTTGGCAAAACCAATTAGTATCAGAGCCAAGGTTTATTGTTGTGTTTAGGATCGAATTTTTATACACTTTTTCATATATTATATGTGTCGGATAATAGTAGGATATGTTGGGTTTCCGGCACCGCGGCGTGTGTGTGTTCGATCATGTTTCGTAAACATGAACACAGCGGAAGCAATAAAAATAATAAATACTCCTATTTATTACAACACACACAACACACGCATGCATATTACAACAAGTGTAGACATAACCGTAAATTTAAATTTGCAATAAAAGGTAAATTTATCTACGTTATACCTTTCGTATGACGTGTAGCGGGAACGGCATCAACCGGAATGATCCTCGCTAGAATCGTCTCTATCCGTATCCACGCCGAGTTCCTCGGGATGACTTCGCTAAGACACGAGCTTCATCTTCGTACGGGTTACTAGCCTCGTGTTGAAGACGACGTGATCGAGAGATGATCATGATCCGAATCCAAATTCGGATCCAAAACGAGTCCTCAAAACTCGCTTCTCCGGAGAGTTATTCGTCAACCGATTAACGAATCCTTCGTCCTCCAGCTCAGAGGATTACCGGAGATCGAATCCCCGGTAAGTTATCCGCTGTCGGAGCTCTAACCGTCATCCAAACGATACTCCGACGAGAGGAGAAGAAGCTGTCCAGAAAACTGGACAGCTTGGTGGAGGAGTAGGCGCCGGCCAAAACAAGGAAGCCAAGTGCTCACCTTTTCACCGAGGCCTAGGAAGATCACCGGAGGGTCGCCGGAGGGTTCACCGGCTGAAGCTTGGACGCCGACAAGGAGATGACGGCGGCACAACAAGCTGGGCGGCAGCCTAGGGTTGGCGCCGAGCAACTCGGTTGACGAATACCTCTCCGGAGAAGCGAGTTTTGAGGACTCGTTTTGGATCCGAATTTGGATTCGGATCGTGATCATCTCTCGATCACGTCGTCTTCAACACGAGGCTAGTAACCCATATGAAGACGAAGCTCGTGGCTTAGCGAAGTCATCCCGAGGAACTCGGCGTGGATACGGATAGAGACGATTCTAGCGAGGATCGTTCCGGTTGATGCCGTTCCCGCTACACGTCATACGAAAGGTATAACGTAGATAAATTTTCCTTTTATTGCAAATTTAAATTTACGGTTATGTCTATACTTGTTGTAATATGCATGCGTGTGTTGTGTGTGTTGTAATAAATAGGAGTATTTATTATTTTTATTGCTTCCGCTGTGTTCATGTTTACGAAACATGATCGAACACACACACGCCGCGGTGCCGGAAACCCAACAGTGGTATCAGAGCCCTGGTTGTGTTTCGACATAATCATAAAAATCGTTTTGCGATAGTCATAATGTATTTCTGGAAATTTTTTAATTTTGGAAATTTAGAAGTATTTATGGAAATTTTTCAATTTTGGAAAGTCTAGAAGTATTTATGGAAATCTTCCACTTTTGGAAAGTTGGAAGTATTTATGGAAATTGATATTTTCCATAAATAAAATATTTGATTAGATTCTGTAAATTTGTTTAAAAATTTAATCATGATTTGATTTGGGAAATCAAATCTTAAAATATTTTATTTCCATAAGTAGTTTTAATGATTTAGGAAATTGGTTTCCTAAATAGATTTTCCTTAATCAAATAATTCCATGAATAAAATATGTGATTTGATTTGGAAATTTGTTTCCTAATTTAATTATGATTTGATTTGGAGAATCAAATCTTAAACATATTTTATTTCCATAAATAGTTATGACATATAAGGAAATATATACATGACATAATTGTATGCCATGTAAATGCATTAGATGCATAACATTATGTCATGCGTGTCGTGACATGTAGATGTATGTCATGTATGTCATGCCATGTAGATAATAGTTATTTGCATGCAAAGAGGATGAGACATAAAAACCCTTAATCAATATTAAAGCCTACACCTTCCATTAATATGGTTAGAACCAGAGTTCTGTTTCTTGTTTGGGTTGTTGGACTCTCTCCAAGCCCGGCTCGAACCCGAATATGTTCAAACCATGGAATAGTTTAATACTAATATGGTAAGAGTCAGAGGTCAATCGTTAGCTTTGGTTGTTGGACTCTCTCCAAGCTGGGCTAATTGGTTGAATGCGCTCTAACCATATTAAAACTATGTCCCAATTAATGGGTTGGCTTTAACCTGGAGCATCGGCTTGTTGGACTCTCTCCAAGGTCGATGTAAAGGGAGGTGAAGTTGGGTGTTGTGCATATGATGCATACTTGTTAATGTGTTAACAACCCGATGTATGTGTGAATATTCAATTAGTTGATAGCACATTGTGATAGTTGCATATACATGATATGCAATCGGTATAGAAGATACCTACCGTCGTATTTATGAATGGCTTGATGGACTCTCTCCAAGGTTGTTCATAACTATGATGGATATCAGCCCATTCGGAGATGGACCTACGATCTCCCGAAGTGATTTTGGGGTTTTTGAAATTCGAAAAATGAATGGGATTTATAAATGTATATTGATGCATTTTAAAAATCATTTTCTCATATATGCTCGTTTTGTATTTCTAAGATTGGTCATGATGTCTTTGAATTTGCGTTCCATTTTGGATTCGAATAAATTGACTGGGCCGAGCTTCTTGGATTGGCTTAGAAGCTTGAGAATTGTTCTCAAGGTTGAAAAGCTTGCAAATGTCCTCGAAGCGCCTCTTCCCGCCCGTCCTAGTGACGATGCAACTCTGGACCAATTGTTGGCCTATCAGAAACATGTGAGTGATTCTGAACAAATGAGTTGCATCATGATAGCCGCGATGGAACCCAAGCTACGAAAGCAGCATGAGCATATGGATGCTCATATCGTAGTCCTTCATCTTTGTGAGTTGGTTGATGATCAAGTGAGATTCGAAAGGTTCGAAGTCTCAAAGCTCCTCTTCACCTCTGAGATGCTAGAAGGTTCATCTGTGGTACTGCTCAATATACTGAAGATTGTGGAGTCTTCTGAGAAGCATGAGCAGGGGACGGTGCTGTTAGTTGATTCCTCGAAGAAAGGTTCTAAGAGGAAGTCAAAGGAACAGCAGAAGGAAACGAAGAGAAGGGCTAAGAAGGTAGAACTAGCACAAAAGGAAACTTGCCATCATGGCAAGGAGAGCCATTTGCGAAGAAAGTGCAAGATTTATCTTTAGTCCGTGAAGAAGAATAAGGCATCGGATGCCCCATCTTCTTCAGAAATCTTCTTTATTGATTGTCATTCTATTTCCTCATACACTTGGGTATTTTATACTGGGTGTGGCTTACATATATGTAATGACATACATGGGCTAAGGAATAGAAGAAGACTCATCAAGGGGAGAGTCAAATTTACGTGTTGGGAATGGAGCAACGGTTGCTGCACTCGCCATCGGAACGTATTTGTTGGAACTCCCTGTAGGACTTGTCTTAGAACTGGACAATTGCTTTTATGTTCCTTCGTTGATAAAGAACATCATTTCTATTTCTTGTTTAAATAGAAATGGGTACCATTTGACTTTTAGTAACAATTGTTGTTACATAACTTTGAATGGAGTTCTTTAAGGGACTGGAACTTTAAGCAATGGTGTTTATACGTTGGACGTATCCAGTGATATTTTCAATATCGAAGCGAGCAACAAGCGTGCTCGAAAGGATAATCAAATAGACTCCTATATGTGGCATTGTCGTCTTGGCCATATAAGCAAGAAACGCATGTCCGAATTACACCGATGTGGAATTCTGGAATCGTTTGAATTGGATTCATACGATACATGCAAATCATGCTTAAAAGGCAAGATGACTAAGTTACCTTTTACTGGAAAGGGTGAACGAGTGGGAGAGTTACTAGGTCTAATACATACTGATGTATGTGGACCTATGTCAACTCAAGCATTAGGAGGCTATAACTACTTCATTACCTTCACCGATGATCACTCACGGTTTGGGTATGTGTTCTTGATGAAACACAAGTCTGAAGCCTTTGAAAGGTTCAAAGAATTCAAAAATGAAGTAGAGAAACAACATGACAAGAGTATTAAAATACTTCGATCGGAACGAGGTGGTGAATACTTAAGTCAAGAATTTCTTGATTATCTAAGAGACAATGGTATATTGTCTCAATGGACTCCGCCCTATACACCACAGCATAATGGTGTATCTGAGAGGCGTAACCGGACCTTGTTGGACATGGTCAGGTCAATGATGAATCATGCGACTCTTCCCAAGTCCTTTTGGGGCTATGCACTCGCATTGTTTACTTGTTAAATGTAATGCCTACCAAGGTAGTCTCAACTACTCCATATGAGATATGGAATAGTAAGAAACCTCATGTATCTTACTTGAAGATATGGGGTTGTCTCCGCTTATGTGAAGCGGATCAGACGTATAAATTGGATGCTAAGTCTGATAAATGTCTATTTGTTGGATACCCTAAGGAAACAAGGGGTTACCAATTCTATCATCCTGTGGAACAAAAGGTGTTTGTTTCAAGGCATGCTGTGTTTCTAGAGAAAGAGTTTCTCTTGCAAGAAAACAGTGGGAGTGTCGTCGAGCTTGAGGAGGCTCGAGAGACTCAAATAGACATTAATGAGATACTGTGAGCACAACACCGACAAACTCATAGTGATGAGCAATCGGTCGGACCTATTGTAACACCACATCTTCGTCAGATCCGTAGAACACGCAATATTCCCGAGAGATATGGATTTCTCGTAAGTGAATCGAACGACGTGTTACTCATTGATGATGAGGAGCCTACCGCTTATGAAGAAGTGCCGACAAGTTCAGAAGGGATAAGTGGCTTGGTGCCATGAAGTCGAAATGGATTCCATGTATGAAAACCAAGTTTGGAACTTGGTTGACCCACCAAGGATAAAGCCTATAGGGTGCAAGTGGGTTTTCAAGAAGAAAACCGACATGGATGGTAATGTGATTACCTATAAGGCTAGATTGGTGGCGAAAGGATATCGCCAAAAACAAGGTGTTGATTATGACGAAACCTATTCATCAGAGCTATGCTTAAATCCATTCGATGCTCCCGCCATAGCGGCTCATTATGATTATGAGATATGGCGGATGGATTTGAAAACAACTTTCCTTAATGGAAACTCGCCGAGGACGTGTATATGATACAACCCGAGGGTTTCACATCGGTTGATAAAACCAAGGTATGCAAATTGCGACGATCCATTTATGGATTGAAGCAAGCATCCAGAGTCGAATATCCGCTTTGATGAGACAATCAAAAAGTTTGATTTCTCAAAATCCGCATTTAACCTTGTGTGTACAAGAAGGTTAGTGGGAGTGCAACAGATATTCCTAGTATTGTATGTCGATGACATACTACTTATAGGAAACGATGTTTCAATCTTACAGTCAGTGAAGGTTTGGTTATCCAAGACATTCTCCATGAAAGACCTGGGAGAAGCAATCTACATCCTCAAGATTAAGATCTATAGAGATAGATCGAAACAATTGCTTGGTCTTTCACAGTCTACATATATAGACCGAGTGCTAAAGAGGTTTAGCATGTCAGAATCCAAGAAAGGTTTCCTACCCATCGCATGACATTTTCAAGTCTATGTCCGCGCATTTAAGACGAGAGGATTTGCATGAGTAAGATTCCCTATGCATCCGCAATAGGATCTATCATGTATGCTATGTTATGTACGAGGCCCGATGTATCGTATGCGAGTGTCACGCAGATACTCATCCGATCCAGAATGGATCAAAGACGATCCTTAAGTACTTGAGAAGAACTAAGGATGTGTTCCTAATATATGGAGAAGGGTACATGGTGATACGTGGGTATACGGATGCCAGCTCCAGATAGACAAGGATGATTCCATGTCTCAGTCTGGGTATGTATTCACCTAGAATGGAGGCGCAATAAGTTGGAAATGTTCCAAGCTTGACACTATAGCGGATTCTGCCACTAAGGAAGAAGGCGGTTTGGATCAAGTAGTTCATCTCCGAACTTGATGTGGTCTCATCAATGATCCAAACATGTGCTTCACCGCTATCATCTTAACAGAGATCATGTAGGAACGAAATACAAATCGAGAAAATTCCCACCGAAAGGAACTTAGCGGATCCTTTGACTAAGGCATTACCTCAAAATAAGTTTGAGGGTCATGTTCGAGCTTATGGTATTGGATACCGTAGCGATTGGCATTAGGCTGTGAGTTCAATATATGAGAGATGTCCTAAGGCAATGCGCCTATGTATGAACCATTTATATGATAAATGAAGATTCACTATTTGAAGTATATACTTTTATGTATGATTGGATCTTAAACTCATTGATCAATGTCATTTACGATTCGACAAAATTTGATATTTGTGATCGATCACAACTAGTGAGTATCTCTACATGTGAATTGTGATTCATCGAATATCCTAGTCGATGAATTGATGGATTTGGACACCATCATCCGCGAGACTAGCATGAGGTATACTCTTGGTGTATCAAGCTGATTCACCGGCCGGAGACATAGTGATGGGAGTTAATCGTGGATGCTAGCTAGTAACTAGTTCATTGGAGTGACCAGCCGTAGTAAGACTTCATATGGTTCTCTGCATAGATATATGTCATGAAGTTCTTCTGTGGCTTAAGTGCGATGTTCCTTTGACTTGCGGTTCAAGTCATCTTGATCATAAAGACTTATGCTTTGACATCTTAAGCAAGCATCTCTAAGGAGATGTGGACCCGGGATGATTGGGTATAAGTGATCAAGGTGTTTGAATAGCCTATAAAGGATTCACCACTCGAGGAGATGTATACCCATGGTCTCGTCGGATTGTTACTAAAGTCTTTGGCCATTACATGTTTAGAGTAAGGTACTCTTCGACATGTGGAGTAACTAGAATTGCAGTGATTAGGAAATGGAAATGTGCTTGGTTAACGTAGTCGCCTGGGGGATCGACACAATAGACCATGTCAACCAAGTGGGTATAAGATGAGTGAAGGAATGGGGCAAATCTGATTCGAAGCAGGGTTTGAAATAGTTACGATCAGCTGATCTTCGGTTAATTGGGGATCATGATGTACTACTAGGTGCCACTCATGATCGTTCTATAATTAATGGTTAATTATAGACGGCCAACATAAACCGAGAACCTATTTGGTCACACGCACAACGAGTGTAATCCAAAGGATTTAAAACGAGCTTGAGAAGGAGATTCTCAGACCGAGAGAAACTATGTTTGGTTGGACCAAACATAAAGCGAGCTAAAAATTTGTCGTATGGAAGCGTGGATGGGCGCAGTCTTATTAAGGCGTAATGGATGAACAAAATGGTTTGGTTCTAATCAATGGATGAGAATAAACCAGGGTTTGGTTTATTTTAAGAATAATAAAGGGTTCTGGTTCGTTTTAACTTAAAATATCATGGTGTCGTTTATTTTAACTTATCTTAATGGAGCAGTTACGGGCCTAATGGTTATGATCCAATAACCATTAAGAATTAGTTCTCTATAAAGAGAGGCTTAATGGATAATGCCTAATCCAAAAACCCTAGCCTTTGAGTTGCCCACCCTTGGAGTTGCTCGACGCCAACCCTAGCCGCCGCCACTTGTTGTGCCACCGCCATATCCTTGTCGGCCCCAAGCTTCAGCCGGTGAACCCTCCGGCGACCCTCCGGTGATCTTCCTAGGCCTCGGTGAAAAGGTGAGCACTTGGCTTCCTTGTTTTGGCCGGCGCCTACTCCTCCACCAAGCTGTCCAGTTTTCTGGACAGCTTCTTCTCCTCTCATCGGAGCGTCGTTTGGAGGGTTCACCGGCTGAAGCTTGGACGCCGACAAGGAGATAACGGCGGCACAACACGCTGGGCGGCAGCCTAGGGTTGGCGCCGAGCAACCCAAGGGTGGCGCAACTCAAAGGCTAGGGTTTGGATTAGGCTTAATTATCCATTAAGCCCTTTATAGAGAACTAATTCTCTTAATGGTTATTGGATCATAACCATTAGGCCCGTTAACCCGCTCCATTAAGATAAGTTAAAATAAACCAAACCATGATGGTTTATTTTAAGTTAAAATGAACCGAACCAACTTTTGGTTCATTCGTTTAAAATAAACCAAACCCTTTGGTTTATTCTCATCCATTGGATTAGAACCAAACCATTTTGGTTCATCCATTATGTCTTCATAAGACACGGCCCATCCACGCTTCCATTGCGACTGAAACAATTTCATGCTCGCTTTATGTTTGGTCCAACCAAACATAGTTTCTCTCGGTCTTAGAATCTCATTCTCAAGCTCGTTTTAAATCCTTTGGATTACGCTCGTTGTGCGTGTGACCAAATAGGTTCTCGGTTTATGTTGGCCGTCTATAATTAACCATTAATTATAGAACGATCATGAGTGGCACCTAGTAGTACATCATGATCCCCAATTAACCAAAAGATCAATTGATCCGTAACTATTTCAAACCCTTCAAGAGCTCGAATGATTCGCGTGCCCCATTCCCTTCACTCATCTTATACCCACTTGGTTCAGTGACATGGTCTATTGTGTCGTCCCACTAGGCGACTACGCCACACCTAGTATCATTTCTCGCCCTACGGATTCTAGTTACTCCACATGTATCGAAGAGTACCTACTCTAAACATGTAATGCTTTGGCCAAAGACTTTAGTAACAATCCGACGAGAGGCCATGGGTATACATCTCTCGCAAGGAGTGGTGAACTTTATAGGCTATTCAAACACCTCGATCACTTCGACTTATACCCAATCATCCCGGTCCACATCTCCTTAGAGATGTTTGCTTAAGATGTCAAAGCATAAGTCTCCATGATCAAGATGACTTGAATACCGCAAGTCAAAGGAACATCGACTTAAGCCACAAAGAAGAACTTCATTGACATATCTATATATGCAGAGAACCATATGAAGTCTTACGGCTGGTCACTCCAATGAACTAGTTACCATAACTAGCATCCACGATTAACTCTGGACATCACAATGTCTCCAGCCAGTGAGAATCAGCTGCTTGGATACACCAAGGAGTATACCTCGTGCTAGTCTCGACAGAATTGATGGTGTCCAAATCCATCAATTCATCGACTAGGGATAATTTCGATGAATCACAATTACACATGTAGAGATACTCACTAGTTGTGATCCAATCACAAATTCTCTCATGCTGTGAATCGTATCGTGGACATTCAGTAAATGAGTTTAAGATCCAATCAAATACATAAAACATGTATACTCAAATAGTGAATCTTCATTTATCATATAAATGGTTCATACATAAGGCGATTGCCTTAGGACATCTCTCATATATTACTAACAGGATATGCATAGTTTAACTCTTTAGTTGCAGGCATAAGATATGACTATTATGACCATATGTGTGTATGTGATTGTACGTGAGTAAATATTTATTTTGTTGAATCCTCGGGGTTAACGAGGCTAGTATTTAGTTTTTGGTAAATTAAATATGACATTGTTTAGGCGCTCTTTATTTTATTTTACTTTCGATCTAGATTTCATGTACACTCCTTCGTGGAGTATAGGATCGATGGATGTAAATTAAAATAGGTTTTATTCTCGGCTCGGATCTCCGGATGGCTCGTACATGGCGTAGGAGGAGCGGACGAGATGGTGATGCGACGGGAGACATATTGAAGACAAAAGCCATAATAGTTGAAAAATAATTTTATTTTTCATATTTATTGCTTTTTGTTTGATATGCATGTCGTAGGCTAGGAAAATTCCTCAATTTCAAATTACTAAGTGGGAGAGGGATATTTTTATAAATTCCCATGGCCTCCATTACGATTTGACATGTGATGCAAACAAACTTGCGCGTCGGCTCTGAGTGTCTTCCTCCACATCGGATGAGTTTGTTTGTGGATCACAGGGTCGAATATGGTTATAGAAATTATTTAGGAGCGTGTGTACTTGCCCATCGTAAGGCACATAACCCATGATAATTAACTTGGTACCGAGTAATGGTCAACACTTAGTTACAAATATAAGTATCCTCCCCATCGGAGTCACTGCTTTTATTTGTAGGGCCGAAGAGAAACCAACTATTAATTTTACTTGTCATAAAGTTAGGTTGACAAGATAGTAAAATTAATGGGTAAAACCTCCTCTTACAAATATAGAATTCGTATACGTCCACACTATCGTGGCATACGATATTCTCGGTATTTGAGGTGTTGGTTGATTTTAAATTTTATTATTTGAGGAATCAATAATTTTTGAAATCTACAGTAATGATCTATGTGATTCTTAGGATTTTCAAAAATGACTTTCAGTCCACATACTATGATACTAAAGGAAATAAACTTACTGTACCCAAATAATGTTGATTGGAAAAGAATCCAGATATTGTCTTATCTGCTAAGGAGTACAAGTATGCACTCTTCGAAGAATGTCTTCAAGCCATGGTTGCTTAAAAGGGTTTCTACTCCTAAGCCGAAAGTCAAGAAGAAGAAGAAACAAGGTGAAGCAAAGATGGTGGGAGGATCTCTAGGAGGAGTGTAGAAGCCGAAAGGCAAGTACTTCACTTATAAGCAGGATGGACATTAGAAGAAGGACTATCCCAATCCAAAGTAGAACAAAGGTATATCCTTTGGTCTAGTCGTTGAAACATGATTAGCAGTGATATCTACCGGCACCTGGTGTGTAGATACGGGAGCCACTAATCATGTCTGCAACACTTTGCAGGGAAACCCGACGACTAGCTAAAGGGGAGATTGTCATTTACTTGGGCAATGCCATGAAGGTGGCGCTATTGTAAAGGGGGAGATGTTTTATTTATCTCTTGAGAAAAATAAAACTTAGGTTCTGGAAAATTCCCTTTATGTACCTTTATATAGAAAGAACTTAGTTTCAGTTTCTAAATTGTTTATGGATGGATATTCTATTTCTTTTAATGACAGAGCTGTTATAAAAAGGAATAGGGAGAATATCTGTTCAGGTGCATTGATAAGAAATTTGTACACACTTGAACTAAAACCTCCCACGATGCAAATTGAAGTTTATAACTCATCTTCTAAATCCAATAAGAGAAAAGAACCTTCGAAGATGAACCAAACATATCTTTGGCATCTTAGTCTTAGTCATATTAACCTAAGCAGAATTCAAAGGTTGATAGCTGATGGACCTCTGGGTTCATTAGTGGTGGAGGATCTCCCAACCTGTGAATCTTTCTTGGAGGGTAAGATGACCAAGAGGCCTTTTAAGGCCACGGGGTATAGGGCTGTTAGAAAAGGTTCATTCTGATTTGTGTGGTCCTATGACTATCCAGGCAAGAGGTAGTCTTGAATATTTCGTCTCTTTCATAGACAATCATTCAAGATATGGATGACACTACGATCTGTTCGTAGTGGTGAGTACCTCTTGGGAGAGTTTAGGAACTACTTATTAGAGGATGGGAATCAATCCCAATTGATTGCACCTTGCACATCCCAGCAGAATGGTGTAGCAGAGCGAAGGAATAGGACTCTTATGGAGATGGTTAGATCGATGATTAGTTATTCTGAATTGTCAGATTCGTTCTAGGGATATGCTCTAGATACGGCGGTGCACATTTTGAACTTGGTTCCATCTAAATCAGTGCCTTCTACTCCCACAGAATTGTGGACTGGGCGAAAGCCTAGTCTAAGACATATTGATATGGGGGAGTCCAACACATGTGCTGAAGGCAGATGTTGCTAAGTTGGAACCTCGTACAGAAGTACGCATGTTCGTTGGCTATCCCAGGGGAACGAAGGGTGGATTGTTTTTTAGTCCTAGAGATCAGAGGGTGATCGTTAGCACCAACGCCAGATTTCTAGAGGAAAACTATGTGATGAGCCACATGCCCAAGAGTAAAATTGTTCTGGATGAGTTAAAAGGGGAAGTCACTTCTTTAGTATCGTCGGTACAAGAGGATATACCACATGTCACTGCATCGAATGTCACAGAGGATACACAGGTGATACCTCGTCGTAGTGGGAGGGTTGTGAGACAGCCTGATAGATTCATGTTCTTGGGAGAATCTTCTGATTTGCTCCATGGCGAACATGAACCTGATCCCTTGACATATGACAAGGCAATCCAAGATAAAGATGCAGTATCTTAGGAAAGTGCAATGAATGCTGAGATTTAATCTATGGATTCAAATCAGGTCTGGGAGCTAGTAGAACTACCCGATGGTGTAAAAACCATTGGATGCAAGTGGATCTACAAGAGAAAGAGAGGAATAGATGGGAAGGTTGAGACCTTCAAAGTGAGCCTTGTTGCGAAGGGGTATACTCAGAAAGAGGGTATCGATTATGAGGAGACCTTTTCGCCTGTAGCCATGCTTAAGTCTATCTGGATTCTCTTATGCATAACAGCTCATATGGATTATGAGGTGTGGTAGATGGATGTCAAGACAGCTTTCCTTAATGGAGGTCTTGAGGAAAATATCTATATGAAGCAACCAGAGGGATTCATTGCTAAGGGCAAAGAGCATCTTGTATGTAAGCTTAATCGGTCCATTTATGGATTGAAGCAAGATTCAAGGTCTTGGAACATCCGATTTGATGAGGTAAATCAGTCTTATGGATTTATTCAAAATCCGGATGAGTCTTGTGTATACAAGAGATGTGACGGAAACGTAGTGGTATTTCTTATACTATACGTAGATGACATTTTATTGATTGGCAACAATATCAAGGTGTTATCGGACATAAGGGTATGGTTGTCAGAACAGTTTGATATTAAGGACTTGGGAGAGGTGCGACACATCCTTGGGATCAAGGTTATAAGGGATCGCATGAAATGGATGTTGTGCTTATCCCAAGCTTCATACATAGACACGATTATGGAGCGTTTTAGCATGTAGAACTCCAAGAAAGGTTTTCTACCTTTCAAGCATTGAGTTCCTTTATCTAAGGAGATGTGTCCTAGATCATCAGTGGAGATAGAGGAGATAAAGGTTGTTCCTTATGCTTCGGCAGTAGAAAGCCTCATGTATGCGATGCTATGTACGAGACCAGATATCTGCTTTGCCGTGGGCATGGTCAGCAGATATCAGAGTAATCCAGGACAGGGACATTGGACTGTGGTAAAGCTTATATTGTAGTGCCTGAGAAGGACTAGGGATTATATGCTAGTTTACCGGTCAGACCAATTACTCCTTGTGGGTTACATGGATTGCGACTTCCAATCAGATAGGGATAACAGTAAGTCTAACTTAGGTTTTGTGTTTACTTTAGGAGGTGGAGCCATTGTATGGAGGAGTGTCCAGCAGAAATACATGGCAGACTCCACCATGGAAGCTGAGTATGTGGCAGCCTCTAAGGCAGCCAAAGAAGCGGTATGGCTCAGGAACTTCCTGATGGACTTGAATGTGATTCCTGGTTTTCCCATAACTATCACAATTTATTGTGATAATAATGGTGCATTTGCAAACTCGAAGGAACCACGAGCCCATAAGGCTAGTAAACACATAGAGCGCAAGTACCACCTGATACGAGAAATCGTAAAGGAGATAGAAGTTGTTGTCGCCTAGATTGCATCAAAGGATGACCTGGTAGACCCTTTCACTAAAGCCTTTCTAGCGAGAGCTCTGATAGGTATGTGGAGGGAAGAGAAATCAGATGTATGGAAGTATGAGGATAGCATAGTCTTTTAGTATAAGTGGGAGATTGTAGGTATGTATACTGAAAAGTCTATCTTTTCTAAGAACATCTTTATTTTTGAAATAAGAATCACAGAATGATGGTTTGAATATGGTTATGCAATATTGTCTAATACTTTACATTGTAGATAACATGGTGTGTGGTGTCACACAGGAGATCATGTTATCGGCCCCTTGAAATATAAGTAAAGGCTCACAACTGAGATGGCTTTGGACAAACCATCGGAATGGTTGTAGTGTGATTTGGTATTGGTTTGTCTTGACCATAGAATCACACTAGTGCACTTTGTGTGTATTGAGCAGAACCGACTTAGAGGTGATTCGATTTATTGCTGACTACATAATCGAATCGGACCTCAGATATTATTTAGTACATGCTCTTAATCCCGATATAATAATGGGCACATATACTTAGTACTCATCTCTTTGATTTACCAAAGGACGAGATTTATAGATTAAATCGATAGGCTCGGTAAGTTGGGAGATGATATTATTTATATGGTGTGTCGTTGATTATAGGAGGAAACCGTGTTCTCTATATTAGGATGATGATGTCCCCTTGAGGAGCTCATAAGGTTCATCATGTAAACCCAGCAAGTGGACTTGGTCCAGCATGATGAAAAGGTTGAGTGGTACTACTCAAGGAGTTAGATGTTGATTAATTAATGGTCAGTAAATTAATTAATCAACGGACATTCGAGATCTTAAACACGGGAAGAAAATGTACAAATAATATATGGAGCCCATATTATCATGTGGGGGTTGGTGAGGTAGATCAATGATGAACCTTTAGTGGATTGGATCATCATTAGTGGATCAGACTTTATGTGGGCTTGATCCATGGGTGGCCAAGACCCAACTCCTCCTCATGGTCCCTAATGTAGCCTATTAACACCTCATGAAGCTTAGATCCAATGGATAGAAACAAAACTCAAAGATCCATTGGTAGAGATTAAATCTCTAAGAACCGAGGGTTGAGATTAAATCTCTAGATCCGACGGTTGAGATTAAATACTTATAACCATTGGAGGAGATTCATTCATCACTTATCCCTAACTCTATAAAAGGATGGCAAAGGGATTTGGCGTGAACTACAACATAGGAGAGCTAGGGTTTGGGCGGCAAGAAGGAATCCTATTTGAGATAGGATTAGGATTAGGGTTTGGAGGCAAGGGTGGGACCAAATAATGAAGGTTCTTTCTCTCTTCTTCTTCCTCTTTTGGCCAACGTCCAACAGCCTTCCCAGCTCTTTTCCAGCCTTGGCCGATGCCCAAAAGCTTCCTTTTCCCTCTCCTTAGGTGGTGTAAACAAGATATAGGGCTTCCCTTAGTGTCTTGGTTGTTTTCCACCATCTTCTCCTTCATCTAGTTGGCCGGCGGCAAGGATAAGTTTGGTTCCTTGTGGGTTGTTTCTAGTGAGGAGAAAAACCTTATTTCAATTCTTTCTTTTGCTTTGGAAGAGCAAGGAAGAATGATTTAGCATCTTGGAGCTTCGACTTTTGGTGGATCGTCGCCCACACGACGTCCAAATGGAGGAAGGTCATACATTAGAATATCGAGAGGTATACCTATTCTACTTTCTTCTTTAGTTTGTTGCTTGTTTTTATTTTTCAATTATAATCATGTTATAAATCTGTAAATGGCTAAATAATACTTGGATCTCGAGCAAAAACACAAAAATGCGCGATCCGAACATCGTCTATTCCGCGGCTACTCGTAGAATAGAGGATGGTCACTTGAACAACTAGTTTGTTCAAGTGACTTCTCTAAACGAATAGCACGACGATGACTTGGTTGCTTTGGCTATCCCTTTTGTCTAGGATTAAATTTTTTTAATCCGGGGACGGCAAAGGGATCACCATGGACAAGCTACCGAGGTGAAGTGGGAAGCGAAGCTTCCCCTCACGGACTCGATAAGTTAAAACCTTTAAATTGGTATGAGGGCTTCCGGGGCAAAACCTTCATGTTCGAGGGCATACGCAAGCTTTTCCACCTTGATAATAATTCTCAGGTTTCTAAGTCAGTCCAAGAAATTTGAACCATTCATCTTATTTGAATCCAAAATATAATGCAAGTTTAAAGACATCATGATCAAGCAATTAACCTACAATTACTAATTGAGCATATATGAGAAAGATGATTTAAAATGCATCACCATATATTTTTAAATCCCATTCATTTTTTTCTCGAATTCAAAAACCTTTAAAATCAATTCGGGAGATCATAGGTCCATCTCTGAATCGACTGATATCCACCATAGATAAGAACAACCTTTGACAGAGTCCAACAAGTCATTAATAACTACGATGGTAGGTTTCAAATATACCAATTACATATCACGTATATGTAACTATCACATTGTGCTATTAACTAATTGAATGTTCGTACAAACATTGGGTTTTTAACACATTAAAAAGTATGCATCATGTGCATAGCACCCAACTCACCTCCCTTCACATCGACCTTGGAGAGTGTCCAACAAGCCGATGCTCCAAGTTAAAGCCGACGCATTAATCAAGAAATAGTTTTAATATGGTTAGAGCACATTCAATCGTTTAGTCAAGCTTGGAGAGAGTCCAACAACCCAACTAAAGATTGACCTCTAACTCTTACCATATTAGTATTCAACTATTTCAATGGTTTGAACATGTTCAGGTTCGAGCCGGGCTTAGAGAGAGTCCAACAACCCAAACAAGAAATGGAACTCCGATTCTAACCATATTAATGGAAGGTGTAGGCTTCAATATTGTATAAGGGTTTTGAGGTCTTATCCTCCTTTTCATGCAAATAAATATTATCTACATGGCATGGCACGCATGACATATATATGTGCAACTAATGCATCAAGATGTCACGACACGCATGACATAATGATATGCATCTAATGCAATTACATGACATAGAATTATGACATGTTCAAGTAATTTCCAAATTGTCATAATTAATTTTGGAAATAAAATATGTTTGTGATTTGATTTCTCAAATCAAATCTTATTGATTAAATTAGAAAACAAATTTCCAAATCTAATCACATACTTTATTTATGGAAAATATTAATTAAGGAAACAAATTTCCTAATCACATAAGGAAATTCCTAATTTGAATTTCTTAACTAATTCAAATTTCCATAATTTTTATAAACTTTCCAAAAGGAGAAAATTTCCAAAATTACAATAATGACAAAACATTCATCGTAAAATAATTTTAAGATTATGCACCGACCCATGTGTTTGAACATGTTTCGCAAACAAGCACAGCGGAAGAAAACAAAATGCATAATAAATAACTTATTACATAACACACGCACCACACGCATGCAGGATACAACAGTGTAGACATAATCGTACATTTAAAATTTTGCAATAATGTAAATTACACTAGGTATACCAGACGAATAACACGTATCGAAAAGGGCATCAACCTTAGCAACCCTCACAAGTTTTGCCTCTATCCGAGTCCATGTCAAGTATCGTCGAGATAGCTTCTCAAGCTACAAGCCCTGCCTTGATGAGAGATACGAGTCTCAGGTCGAAAATGTTGTGATCGAGAGATGATCACAAAACAAGTTTAACAAACTTGTTTTTCTAAAGTGTCGGGCAATAAAATTGACTAGTGACACCAAGGTGGCTAGTGGCTGCTAGCTGACCGACAGCAAGAGTTGTTGGCCGGAGGATGGTCGGTCGCTGGTGGATGGGTGATGGCTATGGAGAAGAGAAGAAAAAGAGACTAGGGCACAAACCTTAACTCGTCCACAAATTTTGTCTCAACCCTCTTACTTATAGAGAACGTGTTTCTTGACCATCAAGAAACCTTCTCTCAATGGTTATTGATTCACAACCAAAACCCATTAATTCGATCCATTAATTTTTGTTAAAATAAACCAAACTGCATTGGTCTATTTTAAGTTAAAATAAACTAAACCAATTTGGGATCATTCGATTAAAACAAACCAACCCCCTTTGGTTTATTTTCCACCATTGGTTAGAACCAAACTAATTTTATCCATCATGTCTTCAAAAGACTCAGCCCATCATGCTTCTAATGTAACTAAAATAATTTCATGCTCGCTCCTTGTTTAGTCTAACCAAAAGTCAACCCAAAGTCAAACGATGCCGGTGTTCCCAAAATCAAGAGCAAAGAGCACATTGTGTGCTTTAAATGCAACCAAAAGGGACACTATCGAAGCCAATGCCCTAGGGGGAGGATGAAAGGCCAAGAAGGTGCAACTCATATAGGGGGAGCTCCTAAAGCTAACCCTAAGGTACATTTAGTTAATGCACCTTCAATTCCTAAAGTCAAAAAGCATGCCAAAAATTATTTTAGTTCTCTTGCAATTATAAATGAAAAGCATGCTAGGAGAAACAATAAGGTCTATTGCTTAGGAGCTAAGCGTGTTAGTTTCTCTAAGGACAAACCTAGGACTCAAAACACTAGATCTATCCTACCTAGGAAATCAATTAGAAGAATTGAAGAGAATTTGGGTATTAATCCCAAGAAATCTAGGCATATGCCTAAGAAGAAAACCAACTCCCAAAAACCAAATGAAAATTCAAAATTGAGGGAATTGGAGTTAGAAAACCAAGTCTTGAGATCAAGACTTGAGAGAATGGAGAAAACCCTTAAAATCATAGAAAACTCAATTCTAGGGTCAAATACCCAAAAGTCAAGACCTAAGGTTCACAAACGGTCTAAGGGCAAGGAGGGTTTGGGTCACAAACCTATGTCCTACCATAATGTTCCATTGAATTATGGAACCACATCTAGTTCTAGGAAAACCAAGGCTAATAGGGAAGTCATCCCTAAGTCTAGCCATGGTATGTGTTTAGTGGCTAACACCTCAAAGAAATCAAATGTAGCCACTAAGAAGGTCAATGGAGGAGTCACCTCTAGAGTTGACCCAAGTAAGACCCATTTGACTAAGGCGTCAAAGCCAAAAAGGGTCATTAGAAAGGTATCTAGGGAAGTTATCCCTAGGGAATACCTTGTTAACCCAAGGAGCTCCAATAGGTATTGGGTTCCTAACAGCGTGATTGATTCACGCTAAATGGGTTAGGGTGTGTCAACCCCAAGTGGATGGGTAGTTAACCTAACCATAGTAGAGTTGACACATTAGGGTGTGCCAATATGGTTTGAGAAGTTAAAAATAATTTAAATTGGCACAATTAGGTCATAGAGGTATTGGTGTGCCATTTTGGGTTTTTGGCACACTAGGGAAATGAATGGCATTAAGGCAAAATAGAATTAATCCCTAAAAATGACAAATTGATTTTCACACTTAGGTATTCTATACCTTAGTATATTTTACTTTCCATGTTTTGTTTGCCTTGCCATGTCATGACATCATTCTCATTTTTATTTATAAAAATATCATGATAATGTTTAGACTTATGTTTGTATGTCATGTATGCTTAAGGTTCATTCACATGCCATGACATCATGATATTGGCATATGTTTTTATCTATATCATATCTATGCCATAATCATATCATGCATGAATTAAAATGGAGTTAAGGACTATGGCATGATTTGATGGGAATCAAATAATATTGCCTAGAAATATGCATGAGACCATTTTAAAGAACAAAAACCCACATCTCACTAGATTAATTGCCTTGAATGTGTTTTTACACATCTAGATATAAGTGAGATGTTTAAGGAAAAGAAATTAAAGGTTTTAAAAACTTTTTTGAAAACATTTTGAAAAACCTTGGTGAAGCCTATCTTTTGATAGCTATCACCATTGAATGGGATGATACAAAGAGGGCTCTTTATTGAAGCTTTTCTAAACTTTTGAACTTTGTATCAATCTTCTAATTTAATGGGTAAAATAATTTTCCAATATTTTTCACCCATAGTGTTTAGAATAAGTATTATACGTATGCATTTTCAAGATTTTTAAAATTACGTATATTTACTTATGGATTTTGGAAATCCATTTACGAAATCTTTACTGCAAATCAGTTATCGATCATCGATGGATGCGATCGGTGATGAGTGTAACAATGAAGCCCATTTTGATTTGATCAGCCCAAGTGATTCGGGTAAACCTTGTTGGTTAGGCCCATGTTCAGCTAGGTTAAGGTCCCCTAACCACTCCTAACCCTAGGATATGCTTGGGAGAGCATTAGAGAGGGTGGAAATCCATTGGATATGGATTAGGAGTTGGGTTGAGGGTGAGTATCAATTTTAAGGTGGATGTGAGTTCATTGTTGAACTTTGCCTTAATTTTGATTTGGTTAATGTTCCTATTGGCTTAGGGACTCTCCAAGGACATTGTTGGTGCAATGGTCAAGGGGGAGCAAGCCTCTAGGGGGAGGTATCCATAATGGGAAGATGGATGTGTATTTCCTCATGGGAGGAAAATTGGGTTGCCTCTCTTTAAGTGATATGGGATCACTAGAAAGATGGTAGGCATGTGTTCCTCCAAGGGAGAGACTGTAAGATCTCATTGGGATATGAGACATTCATACCCTTGGGGAGGACCTTTTTGATGTAATGTCAAAAAGAGGGAGAAGTTACCAAGTTACCAATCAGGGTTCGTTGGAATTCTCATTGGGATATGAGAATTGCCAATATGGGAGAATTGGTAGACTTGAGATGGTAGTTTTGTCAATCATCAAAAAGGGGGAGATTGTTGGTGCAATCGGCCCGGGTTGACCTTGATGGTATTTTGATGATAGACAAAACTCATGACATGGGATTGTCATGGGAAAGTCAACATGGGGTTGGCATGGAAAATCAAGCATGGAGCTTGGTGTGGGAAAGTCAACATGGGGTTGGCATGGAAAATCAAGCATGGAGCTGGTGTGGAAGTCCAAGGGAAGCCTTGGCATGGGAAAGTCCAAAGCATTGCGAAGCCGTGCGCTTGGTGCTTGGCATGGGAAATCCAAAGCATTGCGAAGCCGTGCGCTTGGTGCTTGGTGAGAAATGCATTGCGAAGCCGTGCGCTTGGTGCATTTGGGAAGTCTTGAGAACTTGGAAAGTTCACTAGGCTCGGGTCCTTGAGTCAGTGAAGGATGTCATTGCGAAGCCGTGCGCTTGGTGCATCCGAGGGACCGCCGGACGGGGAGCGAATGGAGTGAGCCCAAAGGGAAGCATACTTCTAGGGCATGAGACACGAAGGATGGCGTTGCGGCCGCGCTTGGCGATCCGAGGGCGTCAGGGCGAGGGAAGAGAGCTTTGGTGGGGAACTCCATGAGGGATAAGGTGGACTTGGCCAAGTGGCTAAGACTGAGTGTCAGAGGCTCAAAATTGATGTTTGAGGGTTTACCCGATAGTCGGATGCTCAAACAACTTGGTGTTTGAGGTTTTGCCCGACACCGGTCGACTGGCATAGGTGTCGGTTCAACTGATCCAAGTCGACTAGAGTTTAACTAGTGTAAGGCTAAGGTTTTGTGCTTGGATCGCCATGGACATGGGATCGGGAAGTCGATGTGATCATTGAGGGATGGCAATGATCGATGGGAGTGTCGCGAGCACGCGCCGTGGCCGCGACTCTTTCACCGATCGATGGGTATCATCGATCGGGTAGGTGATCCGTTGGAACTTGTCCGACGTGGATCTGGCCGTTGTGAGACAACGGCTACAGGGGCAGTCAACTTGGGCCTTTTGGCAGTCGACTGCTAGGCGCGAAAACAGATCGATGCAGGTTATAAATGGAGCACAAGTTGGAGGATTTCGCAATGATCTTTGTGGAGCTATTGGAGGGGAATTGCTGCTGCATTCCAGTCCTTCAAGAGCCAATCAAAGCAAGCAACAAGCAAAGCGATCAAAGCAATCGGTGAAAGTTTTCTTTTGTATTGTATTTGTGTATTTGCTTGTATTTCTATATTACGTTGTAATTGCTTGTGAGAGGTTTCTCCACCTCCGACGTGTTGTCGAGAAGGAGTGTTATAGTTAGTGTCGTGCGCATAACTAGAGCTCGGTGAGCTCGCCCGTGGATTAGGAACCATTCCGTTCCGAACCACGTATATCTTGTGTTGTGTGATTGTGTATTGTTGTTAGTTTCATTATTATTGTTATTCCGCTGTGCTAACGACAATCGTAGACAAGCAACGCAAGAAGAACGAACGAATTACGACATCCAACGAACGAGGGCTATTCACCCCCCTCTAGCCGGCCGTATCGATCCCCTACACATTTGACATAGATGCCAAAATGTAACACCGCGCCATCTAATTGGCCTTAATCCACTTCTTATAACTCTCCTTCTCCTTTTCCTCAGAATCATCCGCAGGCTTAAGAGGGAACTCTTCGAGGAGTACATATTTGTATTCCTCAGCAGTCAAGACAATATCAAGATTCCTTTTCAAATCAACATAGTTGGGTCCAGTAAGTTTATTTTCTTTCAGTATCACAGCAAGCGAGTTGAAAGTCATTTTGAAAGAAAACCAAAGAATCACATAGATCAAAACATTAGATTTCAAAAAATTATTTATTCCTCAAACAATAAAATTTTAAAATCAACCAACACCTTAAAACACCAAGAATATCGTATGCCACGATAGTGTGGACGTATACGAATTCTACATTTGTAAGAGGAAGTTTTACCCATTAATTTTACTATCTTGTCAACCTAACTTTTTGACAAGTAAAATTAATAGTTGGTTTCTCTTCGGCCCTACAAATAAAAGCAGTGACTCCGATGGGGAGGATACTTATATTTTTATCTAAGTGTTCACCATTACTCAGTACCAAGGTAATTATCTCGGGTTATGTGCCTTCTGATGGGGAAGTACACACACTCCTTAATAATTTTCTATAACTATATTCGACCTTGTGATCTGCAAACAAACTCATCCGATGGATAGGAAGGCACTCAGAGCCTACGCGCAAGTTTGTTTGCATCACATGTCAAATCGTAATGGAGGCCGTGAGAATTTATAAAAATATCCCTCTCCCACTTAGTAATTTTAAATTGAGGAATTTTCTAGCCTACGACATGCATATCAAACAATAAGCAATAAATATAAAAAATAAATATTTTCCAACTATTATGGCTTTTGTCTTCAATATGTCTCCCGTCGTATCGCCATCTCGTCCACTCCTTCCTACGCCATGTACGAGATATCCGGAGATCCGAGCTAAGACTAAAAACTATTTTAATTTACATCCATCGATCATATACTCCACGAGGGAGTGTACATGAAATCTAGATCGAAATTAAACTAAAATAAAAAGAGTGACTAAACCATGCCATATCTAATTACAAAAATTAAATACTAGCCTCGTCAATCCCGAGGATTCAACAAAATATACAATTACACACATACAATCACATACACACATATGGCCATAATAGTTGGATCCTACGCCTGCAACCAAAAAGTTAACCTACGCACATCATACTATTATCCGACACATAATATATGAAAAGTGCATAAAAGTAACCGAATCCTAATCACACAAAACCGGAAACCGTGGCTCTGATACCACTTGAAGGTAGGAAACTTCGCTTCCCACTTCAACTCGGTCGCTTGTTCATGTCGATCCCTTCTACGTCCCTGGATAAAAAATTTTATCCTTGACAAGAGGGATTACCCAAGCTCCCATTTCATCGTCGTGCTATTCGATTAGAGTGGTCACTTGAACAAACTTGTTGTTCAAGCAACCAACCTCTATTCTATGATTAGCCGTTGAATAGACGATGTACGGATCGCCGACTTTTGTTTTTATATTCAGGGTCCAAGTATATTTAACCATAAAAAAAGAATACAACATGAATATATAATTGAAAAACAATTATATACATGTTACAAAAGTGTTGGGTTTCCGGCACCGCGGCGTGTGTGTGTTCGATCATGTTTCGTAAACATGAGCACAGCGGAAGCAATTAAAAATAATAAATCTATATTTATTACAACACACACAAAACACGCATGCTATTACAACAAGTGTAGACATAACCGTAAATTAAAATTTGCAATAAAAGAAATTTATCTACGTTATACCTTTCGTATGACGTGTAGCGGGAACGGCATCAACCGGAACGATCCTCGTAAGAATCGTCTCTATCCGTATCCACGCCGAGCTCCTCGGGATGACTTCACTAAGTCACGAGCTTCGTCTTCGTACGGGTTACTAGCCTCGTGTTGAAGACAACGTGATCGAGAGATGATCACGATCCGAATCCAAATTCGGATCCAAAAACGAGTCCTCAAAACTCGCTTCTCCGGAGAAGTATTCGTCAACCAATTGACGAATCCTTCGTCCTCCACCTCAGAGGATTACCGGAGATCAAATCCCTGATAAGTTAGCCGCTGTCGGAGCACTCACCGTCGTCCAAACGACGCTCCGATGAGAGGAGGAGAAGCTGTCCAGAAAACTGGACAGCTTGGTGGAGGATATAGGCGCCGGCCAACCAAGGAAAGAAAAGCCTCACCTTGATGCCAAACCTATAGGGGATCACCGGAGGGTCGCCGGAGTGTTCACCGGCTGAAGCTTGGTCGCCGGCAAGGACTTGGACGGCGGCACAAAAGCTGGGCGGCGACACTTAGGGTTGGGCGCCGAATTCACCAACAAGGGGTGGGCGGCAACTCTATGTTGGGCGGCCAAAAATAGATTAGGGTTTTGGATTAGGGTTTAAGTCCTATTTTATAGAGAACTAATTCTCTTAATGGTTAATGGATCATATCCATAAAGCCCATTAAACCGCTCCATTAAGATAAGTTAAAATAAACCAAACCATGATGGTTTATTTTAAGTTAAAACGAACCGAACCAACCTTTGGTTCATTCGTTTAATATAAACCAAACCCTTTGGTTTATTCTCATCCATTGGATTAGAACCAAACCATTTTGGTCCATCCATTATGTCTTCATAAGACCACGGCCCATCCACGCTTCCATTGCGACTGAAACAATTTCATGCTCGCTTTATGTTTGGTCCAACCAAACATAGTTTCTCTCGGTCTGAGAATCCCATTCTCAAGCTCGTTTTAAATCCTTTGGATTACACTCGTTGTGCATGTGACCAAATAGGTTCTCGGTTTATGTTGGCCATCTATATTTAACCATTAATTATAGATGATCATGAGTGGCACCTAGTAGTACATCATGATCCCCAATTAACCGAAAAGATCAACGGTTGATCCAGAACTATTTCTGAAACCCTTCAGTAGCTCGAATGAATCGTGCCCCATTCCCTTCACTCATCTTATACCCACTTGGTTCGGGACATGGTCTATTATGTCGATCCCCACTAAGTGACTCGTCACACCTAGCCCAAGTATCATTTCCTCGTCCTCACAGTTCTAGTTACTCCACATGTATCGAAAGTACTTACTCTAAACATGTAATGCTTTGGCAAAGACTTTAGTAACAATCGACGAGAGGCCATAGGTATACATCTCTCATGAGAGTGGTGAATCCTTTATAGGCTATTCAAGCACCTTCGATCACTTGACTTATACCCAATCATCCGGGTCCACATCTCCTCGAGATGTTTGCTTAAGATGTCAAAGCATAAGTCTCCATGATCAAGATGACTTGAATACATGAAGTCAAAGGAACATCGCACTTAAGCCACAAGTAAGAACTTCATTGACATATCTATATATGCAGAGAACCATATGAAGTCTTACGGCTGGTCACTCCAATGAACTAGTTACCATAACTAGCATCCACGATTAACTCCGGACATCACTATGTCTCCAGCCAGTGAGAATCAGCTGTTTGGATACACCAAGGAGTATACCTCGTGCTAGTCTCAGCAGAATTGATGGTGTCCAAATCCATCAATTCATCGACTAGGGATAATTCCGATACATCACAATTACACATGTAGAGATACTCACTAGTTGTGATCCAATCACAAATTCTCTCATCTTTGTGAATCGTATCGTGGACATTGATAAATGAGTTTAAGATCCAATCAAATACATTAAACATGTATACTCAAATAGTGAATCTTCATTTATCATATAAATGGTTCATACATAAAGGCGATTGCCTTAGGACATCTCTCATATATTACTAACAGACTCCCACTTGGCTAATGTCAATCGCTCGGTATCAATACCATAAGCTCTAACATGACCCTCAAACTTACTTTGAGGTAATGCTTTAGTCAAAGGATCCGCTAAGTTCCTTTTAGGAATTTTCTCGATTTGTATTTCGTTCCTACTTATGATCTCTGATAAGATGATAGCGCGAAGCACATGTTTGATCGTTGATGAGACCTTGGCTCTTTCGCTGTCGCAATTGCTCCATTGTTGTTATCAGATGGGCCGGTATTGCTTCAACAATATGGCGAATCACCAAGTTCATGAGCGAACTTCTTGATCCAAACCGCCTTTCGCCGCCGCCGCAATATATTCTCGCCTCGATGGTAGAATCCGCTCTGATCTCTTGTTTGGAACTTTTCCAACTCACTGCGCCCCATTCAAGATGAACACGTATCGGTGAGACACGGAATCATCCTTATGCATGTCACGGAAGGCAGCATCCGTATACCGCGTATCACCATGTCCCCTTCTCCATATATTAGGAACACATCCTTAGTTCTTCTCAAGTACTTAAGGATCGTCTTAACCCAATGATCCATTCTGGATCGGATTGGTATCTGCTCGTGACACTCGAGCATACGATACATCGGGCCTCGTACATAACATAGCATACATGATAGATCCTATTGCGGATGCATAGGGAATCTTACTCATGCAAATCCTCTCGTCTTACGTGCGCGGACACATAGACTTGAAAGGTGTTCCCCATGCACGATGGGTAGATAACCTTTCTTGGATTCCGACATGCTAAACCTCTTTGCTTTTCGGTCTATATATGTAGGCTGCGAAAGACCAAGCAATTTGATCTTCAATCTATCTCTATAGATCTTAATCCCAAGGATGTAGGTTGCTTCTCCCAGTCTTTCATGGAGAATGTCTTGGATAACCAAACCTTAAGCGGTGTAAGATTGACACATCGCGTTTCCTATAAGTAATATGTCATCGACATACAATACTAGGAACACTTTGCACTCCCACTAACCTTCTTGTACACACAAGGTTAAATGCGGATTTTGTGAGAAATCAAACTTTTTGATTGTCTCATCAAAACGGATATTCCAGCTCCTGGATGCTTGCTTCAATCCATAAATGGATCGTCGCAATTTGCATACCTTGGTTTTATCAACCGATGTGAAACCCTCAGGCTGTATCATATACACGTCCTCGAGCAAGTTTCCATTAAGGAAAGCTATTTTCACATCCATCTGCCATATCTCATAATCATAATGAGCTGCTATGGCCAGGAGCATCCGAATGGATTTAAGCATAGCTACAGGCGAATAGGTTTCGTCATAATCAACACCTTGCTTTTGACGATATCCTTTCGCCACCAATCTAGCCTTATAGGTAATCACATTACCATCCATGTCGGTTTTCTTCTTGAAAACCCACTTGCACCCTATAGGCTTTATGCCTTCAGGTGGGTCAACCAAGTTCCAAACTTGGTTTTCGTACATGGAATCCATTTCCGACTTCATGGCACCAAGCCACTTATCCCTTTCTGAACATCGGCGCTTCTTCATAAGCGGTAGGCTCCTCATCATCAATGAGTAACACGTCGTTCGATTCACTTACAAGAAATCCATATCTCTCAGGAATATTGCGTGTTCTACCGGATCTACGAAGATGTGGTGTTACAATAGGTCCAGCCGATTGCTCATCACTATGAGTTGTCGGCTGTTGTGCTTCACCAGGTATCTCATCAATGTCTATTTGAGTCTCTCGAGCCTCCTCAAGCTCGACGACACTCCCACTGTTTTCTTGCAAGAGAAACTCTTTCTCTAGAAACACAGCATGCCTTGAAACAAACACCTTTTGTTCCACAGGATGATAGAATTGGTAACCCCTTGTTTCCTTAGGGTATCCAATAAATAGACATTTATCAGACTTAGCATCCAGTTTGTCTGATACAGTCCGCTTCACATAAGCAGGACAACCCCATATCTTCAAGTAAGATACATGAGGTTTCTTACTAGCCCATATCTCATATGGAGTAGTAGAGACTACCTTGGTAGGCATTACATTTAACAAGTAAAGCGTATGCAAGTGCATAACCCCAAAAGGACTTGGGAAGAGTCGCATGATTCATCATTGACCTGACCATGTCCAACAAGGTTCGGTTACGCCTCTCAGATACACCATTATGCTGTGGTGTATAGGGCGGAGTCCATTGAGACAATATGTCATTGTCTCTTAGATAATCAAGAAACTCTTGACTTAAGTATTCACCACCTCGATCCGATCGAAGTATTTTAATACTTTTGTCATGTTGTTTCTCTACTTCATTTCTGAATTCTTTGAACCTTTCAAAGGCTTCAGACTTGTGTTTCATCAAGAACACATACCCAAACCGTGAGTGATCATCGGTGAAGGTAATGAAATAGTTATAGCCTCCTAAAGCTTGAGTTGACATAGGTCCACATACATCAGTATGTACTAGACCTAGTAACTCTCCCACTCGTTCACCTTTTCCAGTAAAAGATAACTTAGTCATCTTGCCTTTTAAGCATGATTCGCATGTATCGTATGAATCCAATTCAAACGATTCCAGAATTCCACATCGGTGTAATTCGGACATGCGTTTCTTGCTTATATGGCCAAGACGACAATGCCACATATAGGAGTCTATGTGATTATCCTTTCGAGCACGGGTGTTGCTCGCTTCGATATTGAAAATGTCACTGGATACGTCCAACGTATAAATGACATTACTCAAAGTTCCAGTTCCATAAAGTACGCCATTCAAAGTTATATAACAACAATTGTTACTAAACGTTAAATGGAAACCATTTCTATTTAAGCAGGAAATAGAAACAATGTTCTTTATTAGAGAAGGAACATAATAGCAATTGTCAGTTCAAGACTAGTCCACTAGGAGCTTGACAAATAAGTTCGATGGCGGCGACAACCTTTGCTCCATTGCCAACTCATGAATTTGACTCCCCTCTGACAAGTCTTCTTCTATTCCTTAGCCCCTGTATGTCATTACATATATGTGAGCTACACCCAGTATCCAATACCCAAGTGTCTAAGGAAATAGAATGACAATCAATAACGAAGATACCTGAAGAGGATGGGGCATCGGATGCCTTCTTCTACTTCATGGACTCAAGATAAATCTTGCACTTTCTTCGCCAGTGGCCTTCCTTGCCACAATGATGGCAAGTGCCCTTTTCTTATTTAGTTCCGACTTCTTTGCCTTTTTCTTTCCTTTCTTCTGTTCTTTTGCCTTCCTCTTAGAACCTTTCTTTGAGGAATCAACTAACAGAACCGCCTTCTCCTCATGCTTTACAGAAGGCTCCACAGTCTTCAGCATATTGAGGAGCTCGGGAATGGTGGATTCCAATTTGTTCATCCGATAGTTCATCACAAATTGCGAGAAACTCTTGGGCAAACAATGCAGAATTAAGTCAATACTTAACTCATGATCCATCACAAAACCGAGGGTAGCTAGCCGCTCGATGTACCCGTTCATCTTTAGCACAAAGCGCACTCTGAGGCGAACCTTCTTGCATCTTCGTAGTGAAGAGGAGCCTAGAGACCTCGAACCTTTCGGATCTCGCTTGCTCATCGAACAACTCATGAAGATGGAAGACCATAGTATTAGCATCCATATGCTCATGCTGCTTTTGCAGCTCAGGTACCATCGCCGCTAGCATGATGTAACTCGCCAGCTCAGAATCTGCCACATGTTTCTGATAGACCAACATTTGGTCTGGAGTTGCATCGTCCTTAGGACGGTCAGGAAGAGGCTCTTCAAGGACATATGCAAGCTTTTCCGCCTTGAGAACAATTCTTAGGTTTCTAAGCCAGTCCAGGAAGTTAGGCCCAGTCAGTTTGTTCGAATCCAAAATAGTGCACAAATTCAAAGACGTCATGATCAATTTATTGACCTAGAAATACAAAACGAGCATATATGAGAAAATGATTTTAAAATGCATCAATATACATTTATAAATCCCATTCATTTTTCGAATTTCAAAAACCCTTAAAATCACTTCGGGAGATCGTAGGTCCATCTCCGAATGGGCTGATATCCATCATAGATAAGAACAACCTTGGAGTGAGTCCAACAAGCCATTCTTAGCTATGATGGTGGGTATCAAGTATACCGATTACATATCATGTATATGTAACTATCACAATGTACTATCAACTAATTGAATGTTTACACATACATTGGGTTGTTAACACATTAACAAGTATGCATCATATGCATAGCACCCAACTTCACCTCTCTTCACATCGACCTTGGAGTGAGTCCAACAAATCGATGCTCCAAGTTAAAGCCGACCCATTAATCGCGAAATAGTTTTAATATGGTTAGAGCGCATTCAACCAATTAGCCAGGCTTGGAGTGAGTCCAATAACCCAAACTAACGATTGACCTCTGACTCTTACCATATTAGAGTTAAACTATTCCAATGATTTGAACATGTTCAGGTTCGAGCCGGGCTTGGAGTGAGTCCAACAACCCAAACAAGAAACAGAACTCTGGTTCTAACCATATTAATGGAAGGTGTAGGCTTTAATATTGAGTTAGGGTTTTATGTCTCATCCTCTTTGCATGCAAATAACTATTATCTACATGGCATGGCATACATGGCATACATCTACATGTCACGACACGCATGGCATAATGTTATGCATCTAATGCAATTACATGGCATACAATTATGTCATGTATATAATTTCTTTATATGTCATAACTATTTATGGAAATAAAATATGTTTAAGATTTGATTCTCCAAATCAAATCATAATTAAATTAGGAAACAAATTTCCAAATCTAATCACATATTTTATTCATGGAATTATTTGATTAAGGAAAATCTATTTAGGAAACCAATTTCCTAAATCATTAAAACTACTTATGGAAATAAAATATTTTAAGATTTGATTTCCCAAATCAAATCATGATTAAATTAGGAAATAAATTTCCAGAATCTAATCAAATATTTTATTTATGGAAAATATCAATTTCCATAAATACTTCCAACTTTCCAAAAGTGGAAGATTTCCATAAATACTTCTAGACTTTCCAAAATTGAAAAATTTCTATAAATACTTCTAAATTTCCAAAATTAGAAAATTTCCAGAAATACATTATGACTATCGCAAAACCATTTTACGATTATGTCGAAACACAACCTGGGCTCTGATACCACTGTTGGGTTTCCGGCACCGCAGCGTGTGTGTGTTCGATCATGTTTCGTAAACATGAGCACAGCGGAAGCAATTAAAAATAATAAATCTATATTTATTACAACACACACAACACACGCATGCTATTACAACAAGTGTAGACATAACCATAAATTAAAATTTGCAATAAAAGAAATTTATCTACGTTATACCTTTCGTATGACGTGTAGCGGGAACGGCATCAACCGGAACGATCCTCGTAAGAATCGTCTCTATCCGTATCCACGCCGAGCTCCTCGGGATGACTTCACTAAGTCACGAGCTTCATCTTCGTACGGGTTACTAGCCTCGTGTTGAAGACAACGTGATCGAGAGATGATCACGATCCAAATCCAAATTCGGATCCAAAAATGAGTCCTCAAAACTCGCTTCTCCGGAGAAGTATTCATCAACCAATTGACGAATCCTTCGTCCTCCACCTCAGAGGATTACCGGAGATCAAATCCCCGGTAAGTTAGTCGCTGTCGGAGCACTAACCGTCGTCCAAACGATGCTCCGACGAGAGGAGGAGAAGCTGTCCAGAAAACTGGACAGCTTGGTGGAGGATATAGGCGCCGGCCAACCATGGAAAGAAAAGCCTCACCTTGATGCCAAACCTATAGGGGATCACGGAGGTCGAGTGTTCACGGCCAGAGCAAGGACTTGGGCGGCGGCACAAAGCTGGTGGCACTTAGGGTTGGGCGCCGAATTCACCAACACGGGGTGGGCGGCAACTCTGTGTTTGGCGGCCAAAAATAGATTAGGGTTTTGGATTAGGGTTTAAGCCCTATTTTATAGAGAACTAATTCTCTTAATGGTTAATGGATCATATCCATAAAGCCCGTTAACCCGCTCCATTAAGATAAGTTAAAATAAACCAAACCATGATGGTTTATTTTAAGTTAAAATGAACGAACCAACCTTTGGTTCATTCGTTTAATATAAACCAAACCCTTTGGTTTATTCTCATCCATTGGATTAGAACCAAACCATTTTGGTCCATCCATTATGTCTTCATAAGACACACGGCCCATCCACGCTTCCATTGCATTGAAACAATTTCATGCTCGCTTATGTTTGGTCAACCAAACATAGTTTCTCTCGATGCGAGAATCCCATTCTCAAGCTCGTTTTAAATCCTTTGGATTACACTCGTTGTCGCGTGTGACCAAATAGGTTCTCGGTTTATGTTGGCCTATAATTAACCATTAATTATAGAGCGATCATGAGTGGCACCTAGTAGTACATCATGATCCCCAATTAACCGAAAAGATCAGCGGTTGATCGAACTATTTACGAAACCCTTGAGCTCGAATGAATCGTGCCCCATTCCCTTCACTCATCTTATACCCACTTGGTTGGACATGGTCTATTGTGTCGATCCCCACTAGGTGACTCGTCACCTAGCCCAAGTATCATTTTCTCGTCCTACGGATTCTAGTTACTCCACATGTATCGAAGAGTACTTTACTCTAAACATGTAATGCTTTGGCCAAAGACTTTAGTAACAATCCGACGAGAGGCCATGGGTATACATCTCCTCGCAAGGAGTGGTGAATCCTTTATAGGCTATTCAAACACCTTCGATCACTTCGACTTATACCCAATCATCCCGGGTCCACTTCTCCTCGGAGATGTTTGCTTAAGATGTCAAAGCATAAGTCTCCATGATCAAGATGACTTGAATACCGCAAGTCAAAGGAACATCGCACTTAAGCCACAGTAAGAACTTCATTGACATATCTATATATGCAGAGAACCATATGAAGTCTTACGGTGGTCACTCAATGAACTAGTTACCATAACTAGCATCCACGATTAACTCGGACATCACAATGTCTCGGCCGGTGAGAATCATTTGCTTGGATACACCAAGGAGTATACCGTGCTAGTCTCAATTGATGGTGTCCAAATCCATCAATTCATCGACTAGGGATAATTAGATACATCACAATTACACATGTAGAGATACTCACTAGTTGTGATCCAATCACAAATTCTCTCATCTTGTAGAATCGTATCGTGGACATTCAGTAAATGAGTTTAAGATCCAATCAAATACATTAAACATGTATACTCAAATAGTGAATCTTCATTTATCATATAAATGGTTCATACATAAGGCGATTGCCTTAGGACATCTCTCATATATTACTAACAAAAAGAAAATAGACAATCGATATACCTATCGATCTTCTATTGTATGTCCTTCCTCCTTTTAGACATTGTGTGGGCGACGATCTTCCAAAAGTCGAAGCTCCTAGATCACCAATCTTCCTTCCTTGCTCGCTCCGAACAAGAGGAAGAATAAGAAACAAAACCCTTCTCCTTTTGTTGAACCAAGCACACCTAGATGCTTGCCGCCGGCCAACAAAGAGAAGAGATGAGGAAGATGGATACCGGCCAAAAGCTCCAAGGAAGACCCTAAGCTTTGTTTCCACCGCCAAAGGAGAAGGGAAGGAGGAGGTTTGGACGCCGACAAGGTGAGAGGAGAAGATGATGGACGCCGGCCACCTAATGGAAGAAGAAGGAGGAGGAAACAAATTCCTTATTTGTGGCCGCCCAAACCAAGCTCCAAAACTCTAGCCTCCAAGCTCCTTGTCGCCCTACCCTAATCCTATCTTACTTCTAATTCATCTTGCCGCCCACCCTAATCTTCTCCTTTTATAGAGTTAGGGATAAGCCTTGTTTTAATCTCCACCATTTGTTCTAAGGATTTAATCTCAACCGTCGGATCTAGATATTTAATCTCAACCATCGGATCTAGAGATTTAATCTCTACCGTTGGATCTAGAGTTTTGTTTTCATCCATTGGACCTAGGCTTCATGAGGTTTTAATAGGCTACAATAGGGACCATGAGGAGGAGTTGGATCTTGGCCACCCAATGGATCAAGCCCAAATAAAGTCCGAACCATTAATGATAATCTAATCCACTAAAGGATTATCATTGATCTACCTCACCAACCCCCATAAGTTAATATGGGCTCCATATATTATTTGTATATTTTTCTCCCCGTGTTTAAGATATCGAATGTCCATCGATTAATTTGTGTGCTATTACGCCCTATTGGCGAAATTCGCGACCTATTGGTAAATCTACCCTGTTGCCCGTCGTTACTCACAGTCTTCCCACTAAAGTGTTTTGCCTTCCCAGATTGAACTCTAGACCTCCAGGCTAAGTACTAAAGTTTATGAATCCTGGTAACCAAGTGATCCACCTGACGGTAGAGAAAATCACCAACCCACAAGTCGATAAGAACCCTTCGAACCCTATCCAAGAATGTTCTAGACAAAGATACCTGTAAACTACCAGTATCTCTCGATATATCCGCAAACAGGATAACCTAAAGTAATACCCCGAAGGACCGATCCTTCGGTCTTCCATACTTCTTCTCGAGTAATCTTGTAAACTTGTCCAACATCTTACGGGCGGTTGAGCTCATGTAGATGCAAAGACTATCATGGAGGCCCAAGTCAATCTCGAGGTACAATCTGGCTCGCATTGGAGATGATAAACACTTTATCTTGGCAAAAGATACACATCGGGTATAATCTTGAAAGTAAACATCATACGCTCCATCTCGTGAAAGGTATAGTCAATCGAGAATCTCATAGATACGACTATCGTAAAATCTCTCTCCTCTATATAAATCATAACTACGCCTAGGAAGGTACTGTTCAAATGCGAAAGGTAACAATGTTGTTGTGTGCCCAGTCTTCAGATGTCTTGGTGATCTTTGAGTAAACTTCCGATGAAAGTATCAAAGAACTCCAACTATATCGTAGTAGATCGTTGGATGTGATAACCTAATCTTCGTAATAATCTCGACTTTCGAGGATGTGGATCTCCGCCAGCATCGTCATAGTCTTCTTCTTCAAAATACATACTCTCCTCGTAGATGGCTTATAGTAAAGCAGATACAATGGTCCATCGAATAATCGACTCTGTGTCTCATCATAAAAATCACACACATAATCTCCTTTAGTCTTTCCTCTAAGTTGATAAACATGAGAAGTCGACAATCTATCGCTCTTGATCGGAAAACTCTCCAATAATCTCGTGACTTACAACTTTAATCTTGCTTCTTTTGTCAAACATTCGAGACTTGATTCCAATAATTTGACTTGCAATATCTGTATCAAATCTCAACTCTTAAAACACTTTCTGAGTCATTTCTATACACATGACTCGTCTATGCCATAGAATCTAGTAGGAGATCCAAACATCCCGATCAAGATGTCAACCTAAACCGTGGTGGCAAGACATATCGATCACATTCTCGAGTTATTAGGTGGTTGTAACCTTCGCAAGTCTAACGACTCGCATGGTACTTTCGTCGCACGATCACCCATCCTGAAGCTCAAGAATTACGATGAGTCAAAATGACATGGAAAATACCTCTCACAACATCACTCATTGGCCAAGTGATGTGTGATTTCAAGGTTATTTTCTATCTCTTCCACTAAGTCGCTAGATCCGATAATGGTATGCAGACTAACTTAGCTTCCTTTGTATACGAGTTAAGACTCAAAAGTACCCTCGGCGTTATACAACCTAGAACGACCAACTCAGGATCAAAATCCTATGAATATCACCAAAATAATCCTCTACTATCTGCATTAGCAATAGTATGCTTGTCCATTACCCATAGGTAATGATCACTAACATAATTAGTGGAAATCTTAAGATGAAATCCTTGATCTCCACAAGAGATGTGACGATCTCCTTTGGCTGATCGATTTCTCAAAGGTAATTACCTTTTCGATGGCAAGTACATGTCTAATAACCTCAACATATCGTTCCGTGGTCATCTCAAATACTTACGAATCTTGATTAACATACTACAAGTCATGCGTTATAAGCAACTAAATGCATAGCCAGAAGGATATGTAATAACTTAACATACCTTAATCCTTATAGCTCGGATATGTACCATCGAACTCACAAACCAAAACCGAGTAAAGCAAAACTCGATGTCCGACGAAATAAGATCGAAAATGGACTTCATGACCTAGCTCGATACGATAAAATTGTCACGCCCAGAGTATGTCGTGCGAAAAGCAAGCGGACGACATCTCCTGTCGTGGCAATATATCGTTAATACAAGGCCCGTAGGCCCTAACAACAATATATAAATGGACAATACCAATATATCACAACAACACAAAAGGTGCGCTTAGCGACTCTACTACACAATGATACAAATCCACGGCCGGATACAACAGATTATACATGGCCATAATACAAAATACTGAAGCAAATCGTGAAACCCCCATGTTCGGTGTGAGATGGGATCATAGACTCGAGCGTCAAGGAATCTTTCTGTTATCACCAGAAGCCCGAGTCGGTGGTGAGTATAAACTCAGGTAATATATATAGAAAGTGCATGAACAACATATAAGGATAAATCTACAAGTATACATGTGAAGATCTGTATACTTGAGTCCAATAGACATACATCATATCAAATCTAATAACAAGTAACTACAGAGTCATACTCAGTGTTTATACTAAACTAATCAACTCAACATAAAGTAATGTAACAACGTACATGACGGTCTGTAACGTCATATGCTAGATCATCCTGAACAGGTATACTATAACATAACCATATAATGTACCAGGTCAATCCCATACGACAATACTCATATGAGCAATATGATCACTTATAATGGATCCTACCACCAATGACATGATGCTAATCAAATGTATAAGCGATCAATCAATGCATGCATCATGCTCAACACATAGCGAAATAAAATGCAAATGGCATGTATCATGATGTACAAAGCAATCATAGCTCAATCAAATGCAATCTCACGAGCATATGTAACATATATATCATAAACATATATATCATGATGCATGTGCGTGTCCTGTCTGACCCTTCCAACCACGACCCATGGGTTGTACGACAAATGACAACTAGCGACTCGGTGCCACCATCTCGAGTGGCCAAGTTAGGTAGTATGGTAGTAGCGTGTAAGCGTAAAGCTAACTACTCTAGGGGCCCTCTAAGCCATTTACCCATGAGTAGACGCGCGCAGACAATGCACCTCACACAACCGCTATAGTGGGCAGTGCTACACCACTCTGCACAATGGCCATCGATCTCCTACCACCATCCATAGTGGCCAAGCGCGGCATCAATGCTCAAGTCTACCAGTGGCCGGGCGGGATGGTGACGACCGTCTCACAAGGAGACCATCATCGGATGCATGCAAATGTAATGATGCATAGCTCCATACATGTATCCTAGCGACACTCCTATCCCAGTCGTCAACTAAAGTCAACTATGCAAGGACTACAATCCACAAGACTCTCTATCGCATAAAGAGTCATACATCCGATCAACCACGCTTGACCTCTAGTCGAGCGATATACAATCGGCATCATATAACCATACAGCACATCCATAATGGATATACCATCGCGCTTAGGACCTCAGTCCATGGTCACATAGACAACCATATACTTATCTATGCGGACAACTAGATCCACCATGCACCACTAATACGGTTATGATATAACGATTGGCTCCATAATCCAAACCATCACCTAACCCTAGTGATGTAAAGAATTCAAGTCACAAAGATAACCCTAACCACTTGTACTTTGAATATCCATCCTAATACGTAATAGGGTTTATAGTTCTATCCGTGCTAGATAATCAATGAGTAACGATATATCTCAAAGGTCAAAAAGATCAAGCATATGATTAAATAAGAGTGGATTTAAGGTAAACATGTATAAACATAAATCCAAGATCATATCGAATTGATCAAACATCGACCGGTAGATATTACCCACGATCACGGCTCGAAATAATCATGCTATCCATCTCCACGTCATGTATCCATCACCATCAAAGTCCATACACAATGTAGAATACACTTAAGTTCTACCATACATGAATAATCGAACCAAATCCTACAGGATGAATGAATTCATATTAACTAATCTAGACATCATATGAGTTGTAACTCACTACTACATTGATAAACATGACATACTTACAATGAATGATCTCACCTCTAATGGAATCCACAATACACCACATAATAGAACGCAATTGGGTGATCAACATCCTCATCAACAATAACCATCAAGTGTCCTACCTAAACACCTCCTCAAATTCAAGCGGATCATACAACCATTGATAATACCCAAATCACACATGCCACCAACCATCGACAACTCATTGGATTCATAGGTATTTACACACCACCCAAAAAATCGATAACCATTGAACTAGCAAATGAAAACAAAGCTTTGGCCTCCGATCTCCACCAACCCCTTCGACCCTTGTTCACCCACGAAATGGAATCTCGAAACAGAACAAGATAAAGGGAATAAACAGAGATTATACCAAGTCGGACTTCAATCCTATCCCCTATGGAATTCTATTCACGGATCTACACAAACAACAATTATACCAAATCAACAATACTCCTCCATCAGTTAACTAATCGATTGATATTTCTAGCAATCCGACTCATGCATCAATCAACCACACCATGAATGCACAAAGTTTCGGCACAGCGGAAGAAAGGATATAAACTTATCTGTGGATCCTCCATGCTACTCCTCGTTCGACTCTGCTCACGATGGCAACCCACACTCACGAGCTCAATACTGGAAAGTACGAAAATCTCCAACTACGGTCGGCGAGACCCCATGCCATGATAATGCCAAATCCGATCATCCACATCCCGATCTAAGAACCCACGGTGGAAATCTAAACCTAGGTCAGCTGATTACCTCTATTGGCAGCTCGTCGCCGCGACAACGATGACGCCTGTCCGTTGGGGTTGTCGTCGTGATTTTTCCTCAGGCGAGAACCCTTTGATCCTGGCATGAGTCCGTGGAGGCGTCGTCGAGCTACTCGCGGGCCGACGGCGCGATCGACGGCGTGATCGTGCGGGCGGAAGAACGACGCAGTGGAAGAAGTCGTGAATCAGATGGGCGATCCCTTCATCATCTTTAAATGTCGTTGACGATCCGGTTAAAATCAAACCCAATGATTAGGTTCTCAGGTTCCACTTAACCTAAGTCAAGCTCGATTTGCCTAATCAGTTGACCAATCATAAGCCCATTATTGGCCCATTACAACCCAACAAGATAATTAACCCCATTAGCCCATTTAGCTAATCAACCCAATTAGTCTACTAATTAAACCCAATTAACCCACTAATTAAACCCAGATTAATTAAAGGGGTTAATCCATAATAATAATAATTTTATTTTTTTTCGTATTTTACATAATTAATTTACTGACCATTAATTAATCAACATCTAACTCCATGAGTAGTACCACTCATCCTTATCATCATGCCGGACCAAGTCCACCTGCAGGGTTTACATGATGAACCTTATGAGCTCCTCAAGGAGACATCATCATCCTAATATAATGGATACGGTTTCCTCCTATAATCAATGGCAAACCATATAAATAATATCATTTCCCAACTTACCGAGCCTATCGATTTAATCTATAAATCTCTCCCATTGGTAAATCAAAGAAATGAATACTAAGTATATGTGCCCGTTATTATATTGGGATTAAAAGCATGTACAATATAATATCTGAGGTCCGATTCGATTATGTAGTCAGCAATAAATCGAATCACCTCTAAGTCGGTCCTGCTCAATACACACAATGTGTACTAGTGTGATTCTATGGTCAAGACAAACCAATACCAAATCACACTACAACCATACCAATGGTTTGTCCAAAGCCATCTAGGTTGTAATCCTTTACTTATACTTTACAAGGAGCCAATAACATGATCTCCCGTGTGACACCAGACACCATGTTATCTACAAAGTAATGTATTAGACAATATGCATAACCATAAATATGCAAACAATGATCATGTGATTCTTATTTCAAAATAAAGATGTTCATACAAAAGATAGACTTTTCAGTATACATCCCAACATGTATGTCATTACATATATGTGAGCCACCCCCGGTATCCAATACCCAAGTATCTAAGAAAATAGAATGACAATCATTAATGAAGATACCTAAAGAGGATGGGCCTTCGGATGCCTTCTTCTTCTTGACAGACTCAAGATAAATCTTGCAGTTTCTTCGCCAATGGTCCTTCTTGCCGTAATGATGGCAAGTGCCCTTTAGCTTTCTTCCCTTATGTTGTTCCTTTGATATCCTTTTAGAACCTTTCTTTGAGGAATCAACTAACATCACCATCTTCTTCTCATGCTTCACAGAAGGTTCTGTAATCTTTAGCATATTGAGGAATTCAGGAATGGTGGATTCAAGTTTGTTCATCCGCTAGTTCATCATAAACTGTGAGTAACTCTTGGGCAAACAATGTCAAATAAGTCAATACTTAATTGATGATCCATCACAAACCCGAGTGTAGCTAATCGCTGGATGTATCTATTCATCTTTAGCACAAATTGCACCACAGATGAACCTTCTTGCATCTTAGAGGTGAAGAGGAGCTTAGAGACTTCGAACCTTTCGGATCTCGCTTGCTCATCAAACAACTCATGAAGATGAAAGACCATGGTATTATCATCCATATGCTCATTCTACTTCTGAAACTCATGTACCATCGCGGCTAGCATGATGCAACTCATGAGTTCAGAATCAGTCACATGTTTCTGATAGGCTAACAATTGATTCGGAGTTGCATCATCCATAGGACGGGTGGGAAGAAGCTGTTCTGTAGGGATGTATACTGAAAAGTCTATCTTTTCTATGAACATCATTATTTTTGAAATAAGAATCACATGATCATTATTTGCATATGGTTATGCAATATTGTCTAATACTTTACATTGTAGATAACATGGTGTGTGGTGTCACACAGGAGATCATGTTATCGGCCCCTTCAAAAGTATAAGTAAAGGCTCATAACCGAGATGACTTTGGACAAACCATCGGAATGGTTGTAGTGTGATTTGGTATTGGTTTGTCTTGACCATAGAATCACACTAGTGCACTTTGTGTGTATTGAGCAGGACCGACTTAGAGGTGATTCGATTTATTACTGACTACATAATCGAATCGGACCTCAGATATTATTTAGTACATGCTCTTAATCAAATTATAATAACGGGCACATATACTTAGTACTCATCTCTTTGATTTACCAATGGGCGAGATTTATAGATTAAATCGATAGGTTGGGTAAGTTGAGAGATGATATTATTTATATGATATGTCGTTGATTATAGGAGGAAACCATGTCCTATATATTAGGATGATGATATCCCATTGAGGAGCTCATAAGGTTCATCATGTAAACCCTGCAGGTGGACTTGGTCCGACATGATGAAAAGGTTGAGTGGTACTACTCAAGGAGTTAGATGTTGATTAATTAATGGTCAGTAAATTAATTAATCGACGAACATTCGAGATCTTAAACACGGGGAGAAAATGTACAAATAATATATGGAGCCCATATTATCATATGAGGGTTGGTGAGGTAGATCAATGATGAACCTTTAGTGGATTGGATCATCATTAGTGGATCGGACTTTATGTGGGCTTGATCCATGGGTGGCCAAGACCCAACTCCTCATCATGGTCCCTAATGTAGCCCATTAACACCTCAAGATGCTTAGATCCAATGGATAGAAACAAAACTCAATGATCCATTGGTAGAGATTAAATCTCTAAGAACCGAGGGTTGAGATTAAATCTCTAGATCCGACGGTTGAGATTAAATCCCTAGAACCAATGGAGGAGATTAATTCATGACTTATCCCTAACTCTATAAAAGGATGGCAAAGGGATTTGGCGTGAACTACAACATAGGAGAGCTAGGGTTTGGGTGGCAAGAAAGAATCCTATTTGAGATAGGATTAGGATTAGGGTTTGGAGGCAAGGGTGGCACCAAATAAGGAAGGTTCTTTCTCTCTTCTTCTTCCACTTCTGGCCAACGTCCAGCAGCCTTCCCAGCTCTTTTCCAGCCTTGTCCGGCGCCCAAAAGCTTCCTTTTCCCTCTCCTTAGGTGGTGGAAACAAGATATAGGGCTTCCCTTGGTGTCTTGGTTGTTTTCCACCATCTTCTCCTTCATCTAGTTGGCCGGCGGCAAGGATAAGTTTGGTTCCTTGTGGGTTGTTTCTAGTAAGGAGAAAAACCTTGTTTCTATTCTTCCTCTTGCTTTGGAAGAGCAAGGAAGGAAGATTTGGCATCTAGGAGCTTCGACTTTTGGTGGATCGTCGCCCACACGACGTCAAAAGGAGGAAGGTCATACATTAGAAGATCGAGAGGTATACCTATTCTACTTTCTTCTTTTGTTTGTTGCTTGTTTTTGTTTTTCAATTATAAGCATGTTATAAATCTATAAATGGCTAAATAATACTTGGTTCCCAAGCATAAACACAAAAACCGACGATCCGAACATCGTCTATTCTGCGGCTACTCGTAGAATAGAGGATGGTCGCTTGAACAACTAGTTTATTCAAGTGACCTCTCTAAACGAATAGCACGACGATGACTTGGTTGCTTTGGCAATCCCTTTTGTCTAGGATTAAATTTTTTTAATCTGGGGATGGCAAAGGGATCGCCATAGACAAGCTACCGAGGTGAAGTGGGAAGCGAAGCTTCCCCTCACGGACTCGATAAGCTAAAACCATTAAATTGGTATAAGGGCTTCCGGGGCAAAACCTTCAATTGGTATCAGAGCCAAGGTTTCCGGTTGTGTGTTTAGGATTCAGTTAATTTTTATACACTTTTTCATATATTATATGTGTCGGATAATAGTAGGATATGCATAGTTTAACTCTTTAGTTGCAGGCATAAGATACGACTATTATGACCATATGTGTGTATGTGATTGTATGTGAGTAAATATTTATTTTGTTGAATCCTCGAGGTTAACGAGGCTAGTATTTAGTTTTTGGTAAATTAAATACGACATTGTTTAGGCGCTCTTTATTTTATTTTACTTTCGATCTAGATTTCATGTACACTCCTTCGTGGAGTATAGGATCGATGGATGTAAATTAAAATAAGTTTTAGTCTCGGCTCGGATCTCCGGATGGCTCGTACATGGCATAGGAGGAGCGGACGAGATGGTGATGCGACGGGAGACATATTGAAGACAAAAGCCATAATAGTTGGAAAATAATTTTATTTTTCATATTTATTGCTTTTTGTTTGATATGCATGTCGTAGGCTAGGAAAATTCCTCAATTTCAAATTACTAAGTGGGAGAGGGATATTTTTATAAATTCCCACGGCCTCCATTACAATTTGACATGTGATGCAAACAAACTTGCGCGTCGGCTCTGAGTGCCTTCCTCCACATCGGATGAGTTTGTTTGTAGATCACAGGGTCGAATATGGTTATAGGAAATTATTTAGGAGCGTGTGTACTTGCCCATCGTAAGGCACATAACCCATGATAATTAACTTGGTACCGAGTAATGGTCAACACTTAGTTACAAATATAAGTATCCTCCCCATCGGAGTCACTGCTTTTATTTGTAGGGCCGAAGAGAAACCAACTATTAATTTTACTTGTCATAAAGTTAGGTTGACAAGATAGTAAAATTAATGGGTAAAACCTCTTCTTACAAATATAGAATTCGTATACGTCCACACTATCGTGGCATACGATATTCTCGGTGTTTGAGGTGTTGGTTGATTTTAAATTTTTTTGTTTGAGGAATCAATAATTTTTGAAATCTACAGTAATGATCTATGTGATTCTTAGGATTTTCAAAAATGACTTTCAGTCCACATACTATGATACTAAAGGAAATAAACTTACTGTACCCAAATAATGTTGATTGGAAAAGAATCCAGATATTGTCTTATCTGCTAAGGAGTACAAGTATGCACTCTTCGAAGAATGTCTTCAAGCCATGGTTGCTCAAAAGGGTTTCTACTCCTAAGCCGAAAGTCAAGAAGAAGAAGAAACAAGGTGAAGCAAAGATGGTGGGAGGATCTCTAGGAGGAGTGTAGAAGCCGAAAGGCAAGTACTTCACTTATAAGCAGGATGGACATTAGAAGAAGGACTATCCCAATCCAAAGTAGAACAAAGGTATATCCTTTGGTCTAGTCGTTGAAACATGATTAGCAGTGATATCTACCGGCACCTGGTGTGTAGATACGGGAGCCACTAATCATGTCTGCAACACTTTGCAGGAAAACCCGACGACTAGCTAAAGGGGAGATTGTCATTTACTTGGGCAATGCCATGAAGGTGGCGGCTATTGCAGTGGGAGATGTTTTATTTATCTCTTGAGAAAAATAAAACTTAGGTTCTGGAAAATTCCCTTTATGTACCTTTATATAGAAAGAACTTAGTTTCAGTTTCTAAATTGTTTATGGATGGATATTCTATTTCTTTTAATGACAGAGCTGTTATAAAAAGGAATAGGGAGAATATCTGTTCAGGTGCATTGATAAGAAATTTGTACACACTTGAACTAAAACCTCCCACGATGCAAATTGAAGTTTATAACTCATCTTCTAAATCCAATAAGAGAAAAGAACCTTCGAAGATGAACCAAACATATCTTTGGCATCTTAGTCTTAGTCATATTAACCTAAGAAGAATTCAAAGGTTGATAGCTGATGGACCTCTGGGCTCATTAGTGGTGGAGGATCTCCCAACCTGTGAATCTTGCTTGGAGGGTAAGATGACCAAGAGGCCTTTTAAGGCCACGGGGTATAGGGCTATTAGAAAAGGTTCATTCTGATTTGTGTGGTCCTATGACTATCCAGGCAAGAGGTAGTCTTGAATATTTCGTCTCTTTCATAGATGATCATTCAAGATATGGATGACACTACGATCTGTTCGTAGTGGTGAGTACCTCTTGGGAGAGTTTAGGAACTACTTATTAGAGGATGGGAATCAATCCCAATTGATTGCACCTTGCACACCCCAGCAGAATGGTGTAGCAGAGCGAAGGAATAGGACTCTTATGGAGATGGTTAGATCGATGATTAGTTATTCTGACTTGCCAGATTCGTTCTAGGGATATGCTCTAGATACGGCGGTGCACATTTTGAACTTGGTTCCATCTAAATCAGTGCCTTCTACTCCCACAGAATTGTGGACTGGGCGAAAGCCTAATCTAAGACATATTGATATGGGGGAGTCCAGCACATGTGCTGAAGGCAGATGTTGGTAAGTTGGAACCTCGTACAGAAGTACACATGTTCGTTGGCTATCCCAGGGGAACGAAGGGTGGATTGTTTTATAGTCCTAGAGATCAGAGGGTGATCGTTAGCACCAACGCCAGATTTCTAGAGGAAGACTATGTGATGAGCCACAAGCCCAAGAGTAAAATTGTTCTGGAGGAGTTAAAAGGGGAAGTCACTTCTTTAGTACCACTGTTACAAGAGGATATACCACATGTCACTGCACCGCATGTCACAGAGGATACACAGGTGATACCTCGTCGTAGTGGGAGGGTTGTGAGAAAGCCTGATAGATTCATGTTCTTGGGAGAATCTTCTGATTTGGTCCCTGGCGAACATGAACCTGATCCATGGACATATGACGAGGCAATCCAAGATAAAGATGCAGTATCTTGGTAAAGTGCAATGAATGCTGAGATTGAATCTGTGGATTCAAATCAGGTCTGGGAGCTAGTAGACCCATCCGATGGTGTAAAAACCATTGGATGAAAGTGGATCTACAAAAGAAAGAGAGGAATAGATGGAAAGGTTGAGACCTTCAAAGTGAGGCTTGTTGCGAAGGGGTATACTCAGAAAGAGGGTATCGATTATGAGGAGACCTTTTCGCCGGTAGCCATGCTTAAGTCTATCCGGATTCTCTTATACATAGCAGCTCATATGGATTATGAGGTGTGGCAGATGGATGTCAAGACAGCTTTCCTTAATGGAAGTCTTGAGGAAAATATCTATATGAAGCAACCAGAGGGATTCATTGCTAAGGGCAAAGAGCATCTTGTATGTAAGCTTAATCGGTCCATTTATTGATTGAAGCAAGCTTCAAGGTCTTGGAACATCCGATTTGATGAGGTAAATCAGTCTTATGGATTTATTCAAAATCCGGATGAGTCTTGTGTATACAAGAGATGTGATGGAAACGTAGTGGTATTTCTTATACTATACGTAGATGACATTTTGTTGATTGGCAACAATATCAAGGTGTTATCGGACATAAGGGTATGGTTGTCAGAACAGTTTGATATGAAGGACTTAGGAGAGGTGGGACACATCCTTGGGATCAAGGTTATAAGAGATCGCATGAAATGGATGTTGTGCTTATCCCAAGCTTCATACATAGACACGATTATGGAGCATTTTAGCATGTAGAACTCCAAGAAAGGTTTTCTACCTTTCAAGCATTGAGTTCCTTTATCTAAGGAGATGTGTCCTAGATCATCAGTGGAGATAGAGGAGATAAAGGTTGTTCCTTATGCTTGTGATGAAAGCCTCATGTATGCGATGCTACGAGACGGATATCTACGCTGCAGTGGGCATGGTCGAGATATCGAGTAATCGGAGACGAGGGACATTGGGATGGTAAAGCATATATTGTAGTGCACAGAAGGACTGGATTATATGCTAGTTCTGCGGACCAATTACTCCCTGTGGGTTACATGGTTCGACTTCCAATCTGATAGGGATAACAGTAAGCCTACCTCAGGTTTTGTATGTACTTTGGGAGGTGGAGCCATTGTATGGAGGAGTGTCAAGCAGAAATACGTGGAAGACTATCGTGGAAGCTGAGTATGTGGCAGCCTCTGAGGTGGCCAAAAGAAGTTGTGTGGCTCAGGAACTTCCTGATGGACTTGAATGTGATTCCTGGTTTTCCCATAACTATCACAATTTATTGTGATAATAATGGTGCATTTGCAAACTCGAAGGAACCACGAGCCCATAAGGCTAGTAAACACATAGAGCGCAAGTACCACCTGATACGAGAAATCGTAAAGGAGGTAGAAGTTGTTGTCGCCTAGATTGCATCAAAGGATGACCTGGTAGACCCTTTCACTAAGGCCTTTCTAGCGAGAGCTCTGATAGGTATGTGGAGGGAAGGGAAATCAGATGTATGGAAGTATGAGGATAGCATAGTCTTTTAGTATAAGTGGGAGATTGTAGGTATGTATACTGAAAAGTCTATCTTTTCTAAGAACATCTTTATTTTTGAAATAAGAATCACATAATGATTGTTTGCATATGGTTATGCAATATTGTCTAATACTTTACATTGTAGATAACATGGTGTGTGGTGTCACACAGGAGATCATATTATCGGCCCCTTGAAATATAAGTAAAGGCTCACAACTGAGATGACTTTGGACAAACCATCGGAATGGTTGTAGTGTGATTTGGTATTGGTTTGTCTTGACCATAGAATCACACTAGTGCACTTTGTGTGTATTGAGCAGAACCGACTTAGAGGTGATTCGATTTATTGCTGACTACATAATCGAATCGGACCTCAGATATTATTTAGTACATGCTCTTAATCCCGATATAATAACGGGCACATATACTTAGTACTCATCTCTTTGATTTACCAAAGGACGAGATTTATAGATTAAATCGATAGGCTCGGTAAGTTGGGAGATGATATTATTTATATGGTGTGTCGTTGATTATAGGAGGAAACCGTGTTCTCTATATTAGGATGATGATGTCCCCTTGAGGAGCTCATAAGGTTCATCATGTAAACCCAGCAAGTGGACTTGGTCCAGCATGATGAAAAGGTTGAGTGGTACTACTCAAGGAGTTAGATGTTGATTAATTAATGGTCAGTAAATTAATTAATCGACGGACATTCGAGATCTTAAACACGGGAAGAAAATGTACAAATAATATATGGAGCCCATATTATCATGTGGGGGTTGGTGAGGTAGATCAATGATGAACCTTTAGTGGATTGGATCATCATTAGCGGATCGGACTTTATGTGGGCTTGATCTATGGGTGGCCAAGACCCAACTCCTCCTCATGGTCCCTAATGTAGCCTATTAACACCTCATGAAGCTTAGATCCAATGGATAGAAACAAAACTCAAAGATCCATTGGTAGAGATTAGATCTCTAAGAACCGAGGGTTGAGATTAAATCTCTAGATCCGACGGTTGAGATTAAATCCCAATAACCATTGGAGGAGATTAATTGATGACTTATCCCTAACTCTATAAAAGGATGGCAAAGGGATTTGGCGTGAACTACAACATAGGAGAGCTAGGGTTTGGGCGGCAAGAAGGAATCCTATTTGAGATAGGATTAGGATTAGGGTTTGGAGGCAAGGGTGGGACCAAATAATGAAGGTTCTTTCTCTCTTCTTCTTCCTCTTTTGGCCAACGTCCAGAAGCCTTCCCAGCTCTTTTCCAGCCTTGGCTGATGCCCAAAAGCTTCTTTTTCCCTCTCCTTATGTGGTGTAAACAAGATATAGGGCTTCCCTTAGTGTCTTGGTTGTTTTCCACCATCTTCTCCTTCATCTAGTTGGCCGGCGGCAAGGATAAGTTTGGTTCCTTGTGGGTTGTTTCTAGTGAGGAGAAAAACCTTGTTTCAATTCTTTCTTTTGCTTTGGAAGAGCAAGGAAGAATGATTTGGCATCTAGGAGCTTCGACTTTTGGTGGATCGTCGCCCACACGACGTCCAAAATGAGGAAGGTCATACATTAGAAGATCGAGAGGTATACCTATTCTACTTTCTTCTTTTGTTTGTTGCTTGTTTTTATTTTTCAATTATAAGCATGTTATAAATCTGTAAATGGATAAATAATACTTGGATCCCGAGCATAAACACAAAAATGGGCGATCCGAACATCGTCTATTCCGCGACTACTCGTAGAATAGAGGATGGTCGCTTGAACAACTAGTTTGTTCAAGTGACCTCTCTAAACGAATAGCACGACGATGACTTGGTTGCTTTGGCTATCCCTTTTGTCTAGGATTAAATTTTTTTAATCCGGGGACGGCAAAGGGATCACCATGGACAAGCTACCGAGGTGAAGTGGGAAGCGAAGCTTCCCCTCACGGACTCGATAAGCTAAAACCTTTAAATTGGTATGAGGGCTTCCAGGGCAAAACCTTCATGTTCGAGGGCATACGCAAGCTTTTCCACCTTGATAATAATTCTCAGGTTTCTAAGCCAGTCCAAGAAATTCGAACCATTCATCTTATTTGAATCCAAAATATAATGCAAGTTTAAAGACATCATGATCAAGCAATTAACCTACAATTACTAATTGGGCATATATGAGAAAGATGATTTAAAATGCATCACCATATATTTTTAAATCCCATTCATTTTTTTCTCGAATTCAAAAACCCTTAAAATCAATTCGGGAGATCATAGGTCCATCTCCGAATCGATTGATATCCACCATAGATAAGAACAACCTTTGACAGAGTCCAACAAGTCGTTAATAACTACGATGGTAGGTTTCAAATTTACCAATTACATATCACGTATATCTAACTATCACATTGTGCTATTAACTAATTGAATATTTGTACAAACATTGGGTTTTTAACACATTAAAAAGTATGCATCATGTGCATAGCACCCAACTCACCTCCCTTCACATCAACCTTGGAGAGAGTCCAACAAGCCGATGCTCCAAGTTAAAGCCGACGCATTAATCAAGAAATAGTTTTAATATGGTTAGAGCGCATTCAATCGTTTAGTCAAGCTTGGAGAGAGTCCAACAACCCAACTAAAGATTGACCTCTAACTCTTACCATATTAGTATTCAACTATTTCAATGGTTTGAACATGTTCAGGTTCGAGCCGGGCTTAGAGAGAGTCCAACAACCCAAACAAGAAATGGAACTCCGATTCTAACCATATTAATGGAAGGTGTAGGCTTCAATATTGTGTAAGGGTTTTGAGGTCTTATCCTCCTTTTCATGCAAATAAATATTATCTACATGGCATGGCACACATGACATACATATGTGCAACTAATGCATCAAGATGTCACGACACGCATGACATAATGATATGCATCTAATGCAATTACATGACATAGAATTATGACATGTTCAAGTAATTTCCAAATTGTCATAATTAATTTTGGAAATAAAATATGTTTGTGATTTGATTTCTCAAATCAAATCTTATTGATTAAATTAGAAAACAAATTTCCAAATCTAATCACATACTTTATTTATGGAAAATATTAATTAAGGAAACAAATTTCCTAATCACATAAGGAAATTCCTAATTTGAATTTCTTAACTAATTCAAATTTCCATAATTTTTATAAACTTTCCAAAAGGAGAAAATTTCCAAAATTACAATAATGACAAAACATTCATCGTAAAATAATTTTAAGATTATGTTGGAACACAGTTGGGCTCCGAAACCACTGTTGGGTTTTCGGGGCACCGACGTGGCCATGTGTTTGAACATGTTTCGCAAACAAGCACAGCGGAAGAAAATAAAATGCATAATAAATAACTTATTACATAACACACACACCATGCGCATGCAGGATACAACAGTGTAGACATAATCGTACATTTAAAATTTTGCAATAAAGTAAATTACACTAGGTATACCAGACGAATAACACGTATCGGAAAGGGCATCAACCTTAGCAACCCTCGCAAGTTTTGCCTCTATCCGAGTCCATGTCAAGTATCGTCGAGATAGCTTCTCAAGCTACAAGCCCTGCCTTGATGAGAGATACGAGTCTCAGGTCGAAAATGTTGTGATCGAGAGATGATCACAAAACAAGTTTAACAAACTTATTTTTCTAAAGTGTCGAGCAATAAAATTGACTAGTGACACCAAGGTGGCTAGTGGCTACTAGCTGGCCGATAGCAAGAGTTGTTGGCCGGAGGATGGTCGGTCGCTGGTGGATGGGTGATGGCTATGGAGAAGAGAAGAAAAAGAGACTAGGGCACAAACCTTAACTCGTCCACAAATTTTGTCTCAACCCTCTTACTTATAGAGAACGTGTTTCTTGACCATCAAGAAACCTTCTCTCAATGGTTATTGATTCACAACCAAAACCCATTAATTCGATCCATTAATTTTTGTTAAAATAAACCAAACTGCATTGGTCTATTTTAAGTTAAAATAAACTAAACCAATTTGGGATCATTCGATTAAAACAAACCAACCCCCTTTGGTTTATTTTCCACCATTGGTTAGAACCAAACTAATTTTATCCATCATGTCTTCAAAAGACTCAGCCCATCATGCTTCTAATGTAACTGAAATAATTTCATGCTCACTCCTTGTTTAGTCTAACCAAACCAAGTCTCTCTCAATCAGAGAATCTCATTCTAAAGCTTGTTTTAAATCCTTCGGATAACACTCATAGTGCATGTGACGAAATAGGTTCCCGATATATGTTGGATGTCTATAATTAATCATAAATTATAGAATGATCATCAGTGGTACCTAGTAGTACATCACGATGCCCAATTAATTAGAAAATCAACGGTTGACCCTAGAATAACTTTCGAAATCTTTCAGCAACTACAATGAATCGTGTGTTGGGATGTATACTGAAAAGTCTATCTTTTATATGAACATCTTTATTTTGAAATAAGAATTAGATGATCATTGTTTGCATATTTTTATGGTTATGCATATTGTCTAATACATTACATTATAGATAACATGGTGTGTGGTGTCGCATGAGAGATCATGTTATCAGCTCCTTGTAAAGTATAAGTATAGGCTCACAACCGAGATGGCTTTGGACAAACCATTGGTATGGTTGTTGTGTGATTTGGTATTGGTTTATCTTGACCATAAAATCACACTAGTACACTTTGTGTGTATTGAGCAGGACCGGCTTAGAGGTGATTCGATTTATTGCTGACTATATAATCGAATCAGACCTCAGATATTATATTGTACATACTCTTAATACTGATATAATAATGGGCACATATACTTAGTATTCATCTCTTTGATTTACCAATGGGCGAGATTTATAAATTAAATCGATAGGTTCGGTAAGTTGGGAAATGATATTATTTATATGGTGTGTCGTTGATTATAGGAGGAAACTGTGTCCTATATATTAGGATGATGATGTCCCCTTGAGGAGCTAATAAGGTTCATTATGTAAACCCTGCAAGTGGACTTGGTCCGGCATAATGAAAAGGTTGAGTGGTACTACTCATGGAGTTAGATGTTGATTAATTAATGGTCAGTAAATTAATTAATCGACGGACATTCGAGATCTTAAACACGGGGAGAAAAAGTACATATAATATATGGAGCCCATATTAACTTATGGGGGTTGGTGAGGTAGATCAATGATAATCCTTTAGTGGATTGGATTATCATTAATGGATCGGACTTTATGTGGGCTTGATCCATTGGGTGGCACTACAACAAATTTGACTTTTTGCAGCGCGCAAATATGCTATCCGCAGCGCGCATCGCATGTTGAACAACGCTAAGCTGTTGAAAGTCATAAGACATTCGCAAAGATGCATCTACGCGGATTAAATCATTCACAGGCCGCAGTGCGGCTGCGATGCATTCGCAGCGCATCGCATCGCGGTTAAGTGCATTCACAGCGCGCGATCGAATGCTACGGTTAAGTGCATTCGCAGTGCATGATCATGTGGTTAGTGCATATCGCGGCGATCGACGCGCAGATTCATTCACACAATAGCACACGCGACATGCGGTAACGCGCATCGTATCGTAGTTAAGTGCAGTATTGTAATATCAAAACTCAAATAATTATAATCCAACCCACAAATACCACACAATTATAATATCACATACAAATACTATACCCATTTTTAACATCACATATACACAATTATAAAATCAAAACTAAAACAATTATAATACCATAAATAATCATCACCACCACACTTAAATAGTTAGTGTACTAATTATTCACTTAATCACAGAAAACAATTCAAACTAATAACATAAATTCACTTACATAATTTATTTCCTACAAAATAAATATTCACTTAGTCACATAAACAATTCAACCAGTAACACAAAATCTATATCAGTCACAAAACTATACACTTAGAGAACCAAGAGACTATGCTTCCTATTGTATCCTCAAGAAAATACATTTCATCATTGGGTCGAATCAGATCCACCTTCTCCAACAAAACTCTATCAATCCAAACTTTCCAACAAGATCCACCAAGAGGAACGTGATGCACTTTTGCTTTTGAATCTGTGGATGCAATTCGACCTTCTGCAACAACCCATCACTGCACTAACGAAGCACTTACATTTAGTATTAACACCGACATCTCCACAATTCACGCTTCTTCAATTTTCTCAGATAATAATAAAGATTATTAAAATTCCTAAGTATATTTTTATAACAAAACATTATATTAGTAATAAGAGAGATTCTATCGCATACAAAAGAAAATACAATATTGATAGAGTAGTGAATCGCAACACAACTTGATGGCGTAAATACTCGAGCATTATGCCAAGCAGTCTTTTGAAATGGAAATAAGCAACAAGCAAGGTTCAGTTTAATGAATTCGACTTTGATACATTTGTTTTTGCTATTTGAAAAGCAAAAACAATGACAAGGTAATGAAAAATAAGTGGAAAGTCCTTGACGACAAGCAATAATCGACATGGATCGACTTCAAAATTGTCTTTCAACAAAAATAAGACATCTGTCATATCACACACACAAAAAGGTATTAATAACATGTTAAATTCTTTACTGAACCCAAGAATGTCATCGAAAATGGTCATACAATAGAAACGCCTAGCACCTCAACCTTTTGTGATCTTGCTTACAGAGCCCAACTATCACCTCATTGCTCCGCCTAGCACCTCAACCTTATCCTCCTTTCCCTTCTAGAGGAGGAGCTTTACCTGCTAGCTAAGTAGGACTAACATACCCAACAGATAGAGAGCAATGACTGATGAAAATATGAAAACAACACTAGAAGCGAAGGAAAGCATCTTCAAACCATTCTCTTTTTTTTTATCATATTATGGAACTACCCAAAATTACTCGGCTCAAATAGTAGTATATTGGTTATTTTTCCAGAAACCTTTCACCCATCTTAGCATTCTCATATATGCTGCACTAATTTTTTTTTGAAGGCTACATAATTTACCGAACACTCATTATTAGGTGAAACATGACATACTTAAGCATAAAAGCTACATGATTGATTGGTAAAATGGGTAAGCCTTCCTGAAGCATAACGAACTTTAAACATTTCATGATCATCACATTCCTCTCCTAATTTAGCAATGACAAGTTTTGAATCAATAGCTTTATGATGAGGAATAGAACAAGTGAATCAAGGTTCATTCTCGCTTAGGATTAATCAAGAAACCATACATTTTGAAAAAACAAAAGCAGACTACCCATAATCTAAGCATGACCTATTTTTTCTTTTAACTATCAAATAAACATTCCTTGTGCATCTTCCACCTTTTACCAATCATTAAAGCTATCCATGTCAACCACCTCAATGACATCGAATCATCCAGAAAAACCCCTAGGCCACCACTTGCTACGCCACTACTTTCTCTTATTAACCAAATCTAATTACAAGCTACTGTAAAGCCAGCCATAACTCATGATATGATCGAACTTGTAATCCTAGTAATCACACTAATGGATGCAAGAATTATCATTATACTCCAATTTTTGCAGCAACTAATAACAATTACCAATCCTGCATTGTATGTGTATCTCAATATTTAAAGCCACTGTAATCCAATTGACGGTCATACCATTAATAATTTGGTTAATTTTCACTAATCATAATCATGAATGGGAAAGTTTGGAGGAACAACAACAATCAAGTCTTATCCCACTAGGTGGGGTTAGAATAGGAAGGTTTGGAAATGAACTAAAAAATATATTAAAGTTAAATTTATGCCATAGTTTGTCAAAAATATGTATGTTTAGAAAGTTTAACTAATTTTAACTTTATACTCTAAAGCTCTAAGAATCTAATCGCTTATTTAAAATCACCAATATCATATTTGTGGTCCAACTAAAACTTATTCCTTGAACAATAGAAAACATTTTTAAATCTCAAAATATGGCAATCAACACCGCTAGTTCCTCAAACTAATTCCTTGAACAATAGAAGACATTTACCCGTAATGTGGAATGTATAATGTGTCTAAAACTAGATAAGACATGTTGGACATATTTTAATGATCCTTGCCAAGGATGATTCCTCTCCGTGAAAAGCACTTGTTCCTCTTGGAAGCCAACGAAATTTTCTGTCTTGACCACATGAACTTGAAATGCTCACATGAACCAATGTATGTACATTAACATTGCTTTGACCAATAAACAAAAACATTAAAATACATAAACAACGATAAAATCACAGCAGAAAACTTCCAACTTAACCCAATAAATATTTAGATACTAACTGCAAGAAGATGAGTGCCACGGACGTGAGTCGAGGAAGAGGTTGTGCGTGAGAAAGAGGTGGACGATGGCACTGGATGGAGGCTAACGAACGAGGAGAAAGCGATGGACGAAGACCGTGCCAACGTGAGAAAGCGGCGACGAGGGTGAAGAGAATGGACAGAGACGGATGAGGCCGCATGAGAAAGCGATGAGCAAAGGTAAGCGATGAGGAAGGTGAAGAGGATGGGCGAGACGTAGCGTGAGAAAGTATCAAGCACGAGAAAGCGGCGGAGAGAATAGATCGTTTAGGAAAAAATTTAACCTAAAAAAGTAATATAATTAATTAGTAATATGATTATTAATTAGTAATATAATTAATAAGAATAATAATAGCAAATGCGTTGTTAAAAATTTTAAAAATTTTTTTTTTCAGATTAAAAAATAATAAATTGTTTAATACTAATAGCAAATGTGTTGTTAAATTTTAAAAATTTTATTTTTGTAATTATACAAATGCAATATTATCCTCAGCGTACTAGATTGGCACACTATGAAAAAATTAATTTTTTATAATGATATTTTTAACGACGTGCAAAATGCACGCTGCAGATAATATTAACAATTCTAATATTATCCGCAGCACACTTGATTGACAAAAAGTTTATTTTTTTATAATGAAACTGTTAATGGCGTGCAAATTGTACGCTATTATTATTTCATATTGACAAGCTTAGTATTATCCGCAGCACGCTTGATTGGCACGCCGTAAAAAATTTAATTTTTTATAATAATACTTTTAACGACATGCAAATTGTACGCCGTTATTATTTCATATTAACAAACATTGTATTATCCGCAGCGCACTTGATTGGTGCGCTGCGAAAAATTTAATTTTTATAGTGAGACTTTTAACAACGTGCAAAATGCACGCGGTTAGTATTTCATATTAATAATCCTAATATTATCCGCAGCACACATGATTGACGCACTGCGAAAAGTTTAAGTTTTTATAATAAGATTTTTAATAAATACAGAAAATGCACTGTTATTATTTAATATTAATCAGACATCGTATTAATCGTTAAAATGAATATTGACAGCGTATTATTTTTGCATGCTGTTGTTTGCAAAAATATAATATTATCCGCAGCGTACAAAATTAGGCACGCTGTAAAAACTATTATTAACAGCGTGCTATAATTGTGCGTTGTTGATAACATGCTGCGGAAAATCATATTTGTTGTAGTGTGGCCAAGATCCAACTCCTCCTCATGGTCCCTATTTTAACCTATTAATACCTCATGAAGCTTAGATCCAATGGATAAGAACAAAACTCTAGATCCAAAGGTAGAGATTAAATCTCTAGATCCGACGGTTGAGATTAAATCTCTAGATCCGACGGTTGAGATTAAATCCCTAGAACCAATGGTGGAGATTAAAAAAAGGCTTATCCCTAACTCTATAAAAGGAGGGCAAGGGGTGGGCGGCAACATGAATCCAATTAGAGATAGGATTAGGGTTTTGGGAGGCAAGGCTTGGAGGCTAGGATTTGGAGTTGGCGGCACCTATTAATCAAATATTTTCCTTATCTTCTTCTTCCTCAAGGTGGCCAGCGACCTAGCATCCCTTTCCAGCCCTTGGTCGGCGTCCAAAGCAACCCCTCTCCCTCTCTTTGGCCGGTAAAATTTAGGCTTAGGGTTCTCTCTTGGAGCTTTGGTCGGCTTTCACCTTTTCTCCCTTCTCCTTGTTGGCCGGCGGCAAGCAAATTGCTTGTTGCTTGTTGGTTGGCTAAAGGAAGGAGAAGAGTCTTGTTTCTATTCTTCCTCTTGCTCGGAACGAGCAAGGAAGGAGTTTGGTGATCTAGGAGCTTCAACTTTTGGTAGATCGTTGCCCACACGACGTCCGAAAGGAGGAAGGTCATACAATAGAAGATCGAGAGGTATATCGATTCTCTATTCTCTTTGGTAACATGTTTATATTTGTTTCTCAATTATATGCATGATATATATTCTATTTTGTGGCTAAATATACTTGGACCCCGAACATAAACACAATAGCCGGCGATCCGTACATCGTCTATTCCGCGGCTATTCGTGGAATAGACGTTGGTCGCTTGAACAACAAGTTTGTTCAAGTGACTACTCTACACGAATAGCACGACGATGACAAGATTGCTTGGGTAATCCCTCTTGTCAAGGATAAATTTTTTTATCCGGGGACGTAGAAGGGATCGCCATGAACAAGCAACTAAGTCGAAAGGGGAAGTGAAGTTTCCTCTGAGCCAACAATTGGTATCAGAGCTACGTTTTTCCGATTTTGTGTGTTTAAGATTCGGTACTCTTATGCATTTTTCATATATTATATGTGCCGGATAATAGTAGGATATGCGTAGGTTAACTCTTTGGTTGCAGGCATAAGATCCGACTATTATGGTCATATGTGTGTATTTGATTGTATGTGTGTAATAGTATATTTTGTTGAATCCTCGGGGTTGACGAGGCTAGTATTTAATTTTTTGTAAATTAGATACGACATTGTTTAGCCACTCTTTTTATTTTAGTTTACTTTCGATCTAGATTTCATGTTCACTCCCTCGTGGAGTATAGGATCGATGGATGTAAATTAAAATAGTTTTTAGTCTCGGCTCGGATCTCCGGATGGCTCGTACATGGCGTAGGAGGAGCGGACGAGAAGGCGATACGACGGGAGACATATTGAAGACAAAAGCAATAATAGTTGAAATTTTTTTATTTTTTCATATTTATTGCTTATTGTTTGATATGCATGTCGTAGGCTAGAAAATTTCTCAATTTCAAATTACTAAGTGGGAGAGGGAAAATTTTATAAATTCCCACGACCTCCATTACAATTTGACAAGTGATGCAAACAAACTTGCGCGTCGGCTTTGAGTGTCTTCCTCCCCATCGGATGAGTTTGTTTGCAGATCACAAGGTCAAATATGGTTATAGGGAATTATTAAGGAGTGTGTGTACTTCCCCATCGGAAGGCACATAACCCGAGATAATTACCTTGGTACCGAGTAATGGTGAACACTTAGATACAAATATAAGTATCCTCCCCATCGGAGTCACTGCTTTTATTTGTAGGGCCAAAGAGGAACCAACTATTAATTTTACTTGTCAAAAAGTTAGGTTGACAAGAGAGTAAAATTAATGGGTAAAACCTCCTCTTACAAATGTAGAATTCGTATACGTCCACACTATCGTGGCATAAGATATTCTCGGTGTTTTGAGGTGTTGGTTGATTTTAAAATATTATTGTTTGAGGAATCAATAATTTTTTGAAATCTAATGTAATGATCTATGTGATTCTTAGGATTTTTAAAAATGACTTTCAGTTCACTAGCTATGATAATAAAGGAAATAAACTTACTGTACATAATTATGTTGATTGGAAAAAGAAATCTGGACATTGTCTTAACTGCTGAGGAGTACAAATATGTACTCTTCGAAGAGTGTCCTCCTAAGCCTGCGAATGAGCTGGAAGTCCTTGGAGCTGAGATCAATGGGGAAACCCAAGTCGATATCATTCTCTAGTAGACAGAAAGGCTTGCTCAAGCTCAGGACATGGTTGCTCAGAAGGTTTCTACTTCTAAGCCGAAAGGCAAGAAGAAGAAGAAACAAGGTGGAGCAAAGCTGGTGGGAGGATCTCAGAAATGAGTGAAGAAGCTGAAAGACAAGTACTTCACTTGGAAGCAGACTGGACATTGGAAGAAGGACTATCCCAATCCGAAATAGAACAAAGGTATATCCTTTGGTCTAGTCGTTGAAACATGGTTAGCAGTATTATCTATCGGCACCTGGTGTGTAGATACGGGAGCCATTGATCATGTCTGCAATACTTTGCAGGGGTTCCAGGAAACCCGACGACTAGCTGAAGGGGAGATTACCGGTTACTTGGGCAATGCCACGAAGGTGGCAGCTATTGTAGTGGGAGATATTTATTTCTCTTTTGAGAAAAATAATATTTTGGAATTGCCTTTATGTACCTTTATTTAGAAACAATTTAATTTTGATTTCTAAATTATTTGTGAATGGATACTCTATTTCTTTTAATGACAGAGTTGTTATAAAAAGGAATAGGGAGATTATATGTTCTGGTGCATTGATAGGAAATTTGTATACACTTGAACCAAAAACCTCCCACGATGCAAATTGAAGTTAATAACTCATCTTCTAATTCCAATTAGATAAAAGAACCTTCGAAGATGAACCAAACATATCTTTGGCATCTTAGGCTTGGTCATATTAACCTAAGATGAATTCAAAGGTTGATAGCTGATGGACCTTTGGATTCATTAGTGGTGGAAGATTTCCCAACCTACAAATCTTGCTTTGAGGGTAAAATGACCAAGAGGCCTTTTAAGGCCAAGGGGTATAGAGCCAAAGATGTGTTAGAATTGGTTCATTCTGATTTGTGTGGTCCTATGACTATCGAGGCTAGAGGTGGTTTTGAGTATTTCGTCTCTTTTGTAGACGATTATTCGAGATATGGATACATTTATTTGATGCGCCGCAAGTCTGAATACTTTGACAAGTTTAAAGAATTCAAGGCTGATGTGGAGAAACGTCAAGTTAAAAGTATCAAGATACTACGATCTGATCGTGGTGGTGAGTACCTCTTGGGAGAGTTTAGGAATTACTTATCAGAGGCTGAGATTCAATCCCAATTGTCTGCACCTGGCACACCCCAGCAAAATGGTGTAGCAGAGCGAAGGAATATGACTCTTATGGAGATGGTTAGATCAATGATGAGTTATTCTGATTTGCCATATTCGTTCTGGGGATATGCTATAGATACGGTGGTGTACATTCTGAACTTGGTTCCATCTAAATCAGTGCCTTCTACTACCACAGAATTGTGGACTGGGCGAAAGCCTAGTCTAAGACATATTCGGATTTTGGGGAGTCAAGCACATGTGCTGAAGGCAGATTCTGGTAAGTTGGAACCTCGTACAGAAGTATGCTTGTTCGTTGGCTATCCGAAAGGAACGAAAGGTGGTTTGTTTTATAGTCCTAGAGATCAGAGGGTGATCGTCAGCACGAACGCCAGATTTCTAGAGGAAGACTATGTGATGAACCATAAGCTCATGAGTAAGATTGTTCTGGATGAATTAAAAGGGGAAGTCACTTCTTCAGTACCACCGGTACAAGAGGATATACCACAAGTCACTGCACCGCGTGTCACAGAGGATACACAGGTGATACCTCATCGTAGTGGGAGGGTTGTGAGACAGCCTGCTGATAGATTCATATTCTTAAGAGAATCTTCTGATTTGGTCTGTGGCGAACATGAATCTGATCCCTGGACATATGATGAGGCAATCCAAGATAAAGATACAGTATCTTGGCAAAGTGCAATGAATGTTGAGATTGAATCTATGGATTCAAATCAGGTCTGGGAGCTAGTAGAACCACCCGATGCTGCAAAAACCAATGAATGCAAAAGAAAGAGAGGAATAGACGAGAAGGTTGAGACCTTCAAAGCGAGGCTTGTTGCGAAGGGGTATACTCAAAAAGAGGGTATCGATTATGAGGAGACCTTTTCGCTAGTAGCCATGCTTAAGTCTATTCGGATTCTCTTATGCATAGCAGCTCATATGGATTATGAGGTGTGACAGATGGATGTCAAGACAACTTTTCTTAATAGAAGTCTTGAGGAAAACATCTATATGAAGCAACCAGAGGGATTCATTGCTAAAGGCAAAGAGCATCTTGTATGTAAGCTTAATCGATCCATTTATGGATTGAAGAAAGCTTCAAGGTCTTGGAACATTTGATTGAGGTAATCCAGTCTTATAGATTTATTCAATGTTCGGATGAGTCCTGTGTATACAAGAGATGTGATGGAAATATAGTGGTATTTCTTGTACTATACGTATATGACATTTTGTTGATTGGAAACAATATCAAGGTGTTATCGGACGTAAGGGTATGGTTGTCCAAACAGTTTGATATGAAGGACTTGGGAGAAGTGGGACACATCCTTGGGATCAAGGTTATAAGGGATCGCAGGAAAATGATGTTGTGCTTATCCCAAGCTTCATACGCAGACACGATTATGGATCGTTTTAGCATGCAGAACTCCAAGAAGGGTTTTCTACCTTTCAGGCATGGAGTTCCTTTATCTAAGGAGATGTGTCCTAGAACATCTGAGGAGATAGAGCAGATGAAGGTGGTTCCTTATGCTTCGATAGTAGGAAGCCTCATGTATGCGATGCTATATACGAGACCAGATATCTGCTTTGCCATGGGCAAGGTAAGCAAATATCAGAGTAATCCAGGACAGGGACATTGGACTGCAGTAAAGCATATATTGAAGTACCTGAGAAGGACTAGGGATTATATGTTGGTTTACCAGGCAGACCAATTACTCCCTGTGGGTTACACGGATTTTGACTTCTAATCTGATAGGGATAACAGTAAGTCTACCTCAGGTTTTGTGTTTACTTTAGGAGGTGGAGCCATTGTATAGAGGAGTGTCAAGCAGAAATGCGTGGCGAACTCCACCGTAGAAACTGAGTATGTGGCAGCCTCTGAGGCGGCCAAAGAAATTGTGTGACTCAGGAACTTCCTGATGGACTTGGATGTAATTCCTAGTTTGCCCAGAACTATCACAATTTATTGTGATAATAGTGGTGCAGTTGTAAACTCGAAGGAACCATGAGCCCATAAGTCTAGTAAACACATAGAGCGCAAGTACCACCTGATACGAGAAATCGTAAAGTGAGGATAAGTAGCTTTGGCCAAGATTGCATCGGAGGATAACCTAGCAGATCCTTTCACTAAGGCCCTTCCGGCAAGAGTTTTTGATAGGCATGTGGAGGGAATGGGGATCAGAAGTATGGCAGTTTGAGGAGAACATAGTCTTTTAGTATAAGTGGGACATTGTTGGAATGTATACTGAAATGTCTATCTTTTATATGAACATCTTTATTTTGAAATAAGAATCACATGATCATTGTTTGCATATTTTTATGGTTATGCATATTTTCTAATACATTCCATTGTAGATAACATGGTGTGTGGTGTCACACGAGAGATCATGTTATCGGCTCCTTGTAAAGTATAAGTATAGGCTCACAACCAAGATGGCTTTGGACAAACCATTGGTATGGTTGTAGTTTGATTTGGTATTGGTTTGTCTTGACCATAAAATCACACTAGTACACTTTGTGTGTATTGAGCAGGACTGACTTAGAGGTGATTCGATTTATTACTGACTACATAATCGAATCGGACCTCAGATATTATATTGTACATACTCTTAATCCCGATATAATAACGGGCACATATACTTAGTATTCATCTCTTTAATTTACCAATGAGCGAGATTTATAGATTAAATCGATAGGCTCGGTAAGTTGGGAAAATGATATTATTTATATAGTGTGTCATTGATTATAGGAGGAAACCGTGTCCTATATATTAGGATGATGATGTCCCCTTGAGGAAATATGAATCCAATTAGAGATAGGATTAGGGTTTTGGGTGGCAAGGCTTGGAGGCTAGGGTTTGGAGTTGGCGGCACCTATTAAGGAAATATTTTCCTTATCTTCTTTTTCCTCAAGGTGGTCGGCGACCTAGCATCCCTTTCCAGCCCTTGGTCAGCGTCCAAAGCAGCCCCTCTCCCTCTCTTTGGTCGGTAAAACCTAGGCTTAGGGTTCTCCCTTGGAGCTTTGGTCGGCTTTCACCTTTTCCCTCTTCTCCTTGTTGGCCAGCGGTAAGCAAATTGCTTGTTGCTTGTTGGTTGGCTAAAGGAAGGAGAAGAGTCTTGTTTCTATTGTTCCTCTTGCTCGGATCGAGCAAGGAAGGACGTTTGGTGATCTAGGAGCTTCAACTTTTGGTAGATCGTCGCCCACACGACGTCCGAAAGGAGGAAGGTCATACAATAGAAGATCGAAAGGTATATCGATTCTCTATTCTCTTTGGTAATGTGTTTATATTTGTTTTTCAATTATATGCATGATATATATTCAGTTTTGTGGCTAAATATACTTGGATCCCGAACATAAACACAAAAGTCGGCGATCCGTACATCGTCTATTCCGCGGCTATTCGTGGAATAGAGGTTGTTCGCTTGAACAACAAGTTTTTTCAAGTGACTACTCTAAACGAATAGCACGATGATGACAAGGTTGCTTGGGCAATCCCTCTTGTCAAGGATAAATTTTTTTATCCGGGGACGTAGAAGGGATTGCCATGAACAAGCGACTAAGTCAAAAGGAGAAGCGAAGTTTCCCCTCAGCCAACATCTATCCCAACTCCCTACACTCATTTTATACCCACTTGTTCATGACATGGTTTATGTGTCAACCCCCACTAGGTTGACTATGTCACACCTAGTCCAAGTATCATTTCCTCGTCCTGTAGATTCTAGTTACTGCACATGTATCAAAAAGTATCATACTCTAAACATGTAATGTTTTGGCCAAAGACTTTAGTAACAATTCGACGAGTGGCCACAGGGTATACATCTCCTCGCAATGAGTGACGAATCCTTTGTAGGCTATTCAAACACCTTCGGGCACTTCAATTTATACCCAATCATCCCTGGTCAACATCTCCTCAGAGATGCTTCTTAAGATGCCAAAGCATAAGTCTCAATGACCAAGATGACTTGAACACCGTAAGTCAAAGGAACGCCGCACTTAAGCTGCAGTAAGAACTTTATTGACATATTTGTATATGCAGAGAACCATATGAAGTATTAGAGTTGGTCACTCCAATGAACTAGTTACCATATCTAGCATTCACGGTTAACTCCGGATATCCCAATGTCTCCAGCCAGTGAGAAACAACAGCTTGGATAAACCAAAGAGTATTACTCGTTCTAGTCTCAACAGAATTGATGTCATCTGAATGCATCAATTCATCGACTAAGGATAATTCCAATACATTATAATTATTCATGTAGAGTTACTCACTAGTTGTGATAAAGTCACAAACTCTCTCATGTTGTGAATCGTATTGCAGATATTCATTAAATGAGTTTAAGATCCAATCGAATAAATGAAAACATATACAGTCAAATAGTGAATCTTCATTTATCAAATAAATGGTACAACCATAAGGTGATTGCCTTAGAACACCTTTAATATATAATTAACACAGTCGACTGCCTCAATTGGTAGTTGATTGGTGCCTGCTCAGCCAACTGATCAATCGGCTATAGGAGGTTTTGTGCCCGTGTCCACTTACAATAGTCGATTGCTAGCCCTTGACAGTCAACTGTTAGGCCACAAACCCTATTCTACGCCAGTCAACTGACTCATCGACTTGTACCAGTCGATTGATACCTTTATCAGTCGACTGTTGTCGGGTAAACCTCAAACATGAAGTTATTTGAGCATCCAACCATCGGATAAAGCGTTAAACACATATTTTTGAGCATCTGACACTTGATCTTAGCCATTTGGCCAAGTTCGCCTAAATTGAGCTACCCCATCTTGGGTTACAATCGCTCAAATCTCATCTCTTATAGAGTATCCCATTGAAGTTATCTTCCTTCGGCAACATCCCTTTGATGCACCAAGCTCACAGCTTCTCCCCGTGCCATCCTTTGCATCTTGCCCTGATGTCTACTTCCTTTGCCTCAACTCCATTTCTCCTCGTCCGACGGTCCCTCGGATGCACCAAGCTCATGGCTTCTCCCCGTGCCAACCTTTACCGACTCAAGGACCTGAGCCATGAGATGATTAACTTGCCACTGCTTCATCAAGCAACTCATGTGTGATTCACCAAGTCCTGTACAACTTGAACACACACATCAAAACCATAACATCCTAACTTAAACTCTTTGACACACACATCAAAACAAAGATCATACTTGGGTAGATTGCCCTAACAATCTCCCCCTTTTTGATGTGTGGCAATATGTTTAAGTTAGATAAAAATTGCTTAAGGAAAGTAAGCATGAAAATCAAACATGGATATCAAAGATCCCCCTTAACACATGCAAACTCTCCCTTAATACATGCTCTAAAAAGGTTTAACTTAAACCTTAATACTCTCCTCCTTTAACACCATCAAAAAGATCATACATAATGTATACAAGATGGTTTCAATATCTAAGGGAATAAAAACACCAAAAACAGACTTCAAAAGCTCAAAACTGAGATGTTGTGCCCGTGCAGAGTGTCATCAGTCGACTGGTATAGGTCACCAGTCGACTGGTGTCTGATAATCAACCTTTCTAATTTCTGAAGCCATCTTCACAAATGCATGAAAAATTCATAAATATTCAAAAAATCATGAAAATTGGGGAACACATTTCTTATGAGTTCCTCTATCAAGGAAAAATGATTTCTCATGAAAAAGCATAAGATTTTCAAAAATTAAGCAAAAACTCAAAAGTCTTAAAATTCTCAAATTTTGTATCAACTTGAAACCTAGTTTTGCCTTAAAATGTTTCAAAACATAACTCACAGTTTTCAAAACATGAAATGTTTTCAAATTATTAGAAATATCCAACTATGATCTTTGGGCAAGATGTTAATGAATTAAATATTTGCTTTTCCCATAGTTGTTCAATGATTGCTATGTCATGATAGACCTAATGATTCATCAAAATGTCATAAGAATTAGTGAATCATTTGTATCAATCTAACATCTCACCCATTGTTATGTTTTTTAATCAAGTTATCCTTATAGTGGGTTGTGAGATGTAACTAAGGAATTTCTACTTAACCAAAATTTCATGCACTGGTATCAAGGTTAAGTGTTATCCAACATCCCCTTATCATGATCATAAGTCAACCAATTAATAAGATACGAAATAAGTCTAATTATGGTTGACTATCCTAGGTTTTTCTATCTTTCAAGGATTGACTTCGGTACCCAATATAGGTTCTTTCCAATAGAATTCACCAAGTATTCCTTATGGATCCATTTCCTAGCTACCATTGTTGTTTTTGATTGCCCCTAGCAATTAGACAATGGTAAGATTTCTCATTCTTTGATCCATTATATCCTAAGCTCATTTTGTTGAAACTTGTCCTTTGGCTCCCAATAATCATTTTCAAAGTATTTGAGCATATGGTGAATTTTTCAAGGGTCTTACTCAGATATTCTACCTTTTCCCTTAAAATTCTATTTTCTTTTATGCATGCATCATTTTGTACTAGAAGAAATATCATTATCATGTGAACATGAATTCTTTAACTTTTCTTCTAGAGTTATAATCTCATTTTGCATGCATTTATTTTTCTTCTTAGTTCTAAACAACTCTCTAGTTAAACTTGAAATTATATGAATTACATCTTGAGTAGGGAGATTCTTTACCTTACTTACCCAATCTTTTTCCGATTATGAAAATTGTGCTCCCCTTACACTTGAACTCTCCTCCTCACTTGTGCTCCCTTCTTCTTGTTTGGATGAGGTGGAGGCTACATCTTCTACTCCCATAAGTGCAAAGTGTGAGACGACCTCTTCTTCTTCCGATGAGGATGAGTCCCATGTAGCCTTTAAGTTTTTGGATTTTGACTTCTTCTCCTTTCCCTTTAACTTCTTCCCTTCTTTCTTCTTGTCATTCTTCTTCTTTTCTTCCTTGTCTTTGTTCAAAAGGGGACACTCATCTCTCATGTGTTGGAGGATCATGGCTCGGCTAGAATGGGGGATGAATAGCCTGTTAGGGTAATCAACCCAAGTATGAGTTTTGTTTTGACATGTGTGGCAAAGGGTTTAAGTTAGGATGTTTATGTGGTTTGATGTGTGTGTTTAAGTTGTGCAGGACTTAGTAAATCACACATGTGTAGCTTTATGAAGCATTAGCAAGTTCATAATCTCATGGCTTGGGTCCTTGAGTCTGTGAAGCATGGAACGGGGAGAAGTTGTGAGTTTGGTGCATCCGAGGAACCGTTGGAAAAGAAGCAAATGGAGTGAAGCCAAAGGAAGTAGACTTCAAGGCAAGACATGAAGGATGACACAAGAGAAGTCGCGACCTTAGTGTATCCGAGGGATTTAGGTTGGACAAAGAGAGCTTCGGTGAGGGACTCCATGGGAGATGAGAGTTAAGCAATTGTAACCCAAGTTAGGGTAGCTCAATGTAAGTAGACTTGGCCAAATGGCTAAGATCAAGGGTCGGATGCTCAAACATGGTGTTTGAGGATTTACCTGATAGTCGGATGCTCAAACAACTTGTTGTTTGAGGATTTACTCGACAACAATTTACTGATATAGATATCAGTCGACTAGTTTGAGTTGACTGGTAGTTGACTTGTGTCAACTAGGGTTTTATGGCATAATAGTCGACTGCTAAGGGTTAGCATTCAATTTCTCTATAATCAGTCGATTACCAAGAGATGGCTGTCGACTGCTATAGGTGGAAATGACCACAGAAGCATGGCAACTCGACCAGTGGCTCGACTGCACGAGCATTAGTCGACGTATAAGATTTGGCAGTTGACTAATTGGCTATCTGTTGGTTGGGATGCCAACATGGATAAAGTCATTGTGAGACAATGCTTACAACAATAGTCAACTACTGGTATGCAACAGTCGACTTCTGCCTACCCAACGGGAAGATTGGCTTCCTCTTTATAAGAGGAGGCCTTGGGAGCCTTGGAGTGGTTAATGCTTCCACTCCTAAGTGCTCTCCAAGTTCCCTAAACATTTTACTCTCCTCTTTCTGGTTTCTATCTCTATTTTATTGTAAGAGGGAGAGATTTTGCAAGAAGGTTTCTTCTCCACCTTGATTGAGCAAAGGAGAAGCTTAGCGCATTGGTTGAGGGAGTGATTCACCGAACAAATCATCCGTGGATTAGCAGCAAGGGTTGTGAACCATGTTACATCATTTGTCTTAGCATTTTCACTTTCTCTTTGCTTTTTTTTAGCTTAATTGTTTTAATTAGCATATTCCACTGCGCTAATGATATTGTAGATGACTAAGCACGACCGAATTCTATCGAGCACGATCATGGCTATTCAACCCCCCTTCTAGTCAAGACACGACCCTCCAACAAGTAGTATCTGAGCGAGGTGCTTGTCAACAAACTCATCTCCGTAACAAGCAAATCAACGAAATGGCCGACATAAACATCCATCCACCAAAATTCAAAGGAGACTTCTCATGGTGGAAGAAGAGGATGGAGGTATTCTTTGAAATCGACTCTGATATAATGTTGATTATGGAAAATAGTTTTGAGGTTCCTAGGTATGAAGAGAACAAGCCACTAAAGAAATCAAGATGGACTAAGAAGAAAAAGGAGGAGCACCTTGCAAATTCAAAGGCCAAATATCATCTTTTCAACGTGCTTCCTCAATAAGAAATTAATAGAATTGGAGAGTGCTCAAGCACCAAGGATATGTGGGAGTGGTTGATTGTGTAGAACCGTTGACGTCGCTAGAAGTGGGGATGAATAGTGATACTCATTTCTTCGATTCGTTGTACTCGTCTACAATGTTAGTACGTAGCAGAAAACTCGAATACAAGCACAACAACATACAACAAGCACAAAACACAGTATTTATGTGGTTCGGAATTCAAGTTCCTACTCCATGGTTGAGCCCCTCATCGGCTCTAGTGATGCACACCACCACTATAATACTTCTCCTTCTCGGTGACACACCGGAGGTGAACAAACCTCTTAACACAGTTTATGAGAAATTTACACGAAACTTACAGTAGTAGGAGGTAAAGAAGAAACCAATTACAATGATTGCAGTGAAAACTAGATTGCTTCTTCTTTTCAGAACCTGTAATTGCCTTTGAGATCAAAAACCTCGAGGATGTAGGAACCCTTGTTTGAGTAATAGCTTCTTAGGTTCTCATTTGCAGTAAGTCTTTTTTCCTTTTTCATATTGTAATGAAAAGCAGTCGTGTAAAGCCTTTAAATCGAGACTGATTAGGGCTTTTCCAGCCCGTGCAGTCAAATCACCTCGACTGGCCCATTAACTTGCATTTAATGAGATTCAAACAGTGTGTTTTCCACCATAATTTACATTATTTGTCCGTTGTAACTTACGTCCAGTCGAGGCGATGGTTCATCGCCTCGACTGGTAGGCTTTACTCAATCCTTCAATCGAAACTCCCTTGCTTCTGTTTCAATCTAAATAGAGCAACAGTCGAGCTCACAGTCGACAGTCCCTTACGTCTGTTTCATTGAACCAAGCATCAGTCGATGCGTCGCCTCGACTACTGAGGGATTTTTCCTTTGAAACACGCAGACCGTAGTCGAGGCTTTAATCGACTACGGCTTGCTTCTGTTCGTGAGAAACAACCCCAGTCGAGGTGTCGCCTCGACTTCTATGGTCTTCTCAGCGTTTTGCAAGCCAGTCGAGGTGCTGCCTCGACTCTTGACCATTTCAACTCGTCTAGCGTCGAAACCACGCCTAAGAGAGGGTCTACCCTGTACCCTTTACCTGATACCTGTGAACCACTGTTCATAGGTCTTCCGTGCCAAGAATCACTTCCGGGACTTCATGCCAAACTCCTCGTCTGGGTCTTCATGCCAGGACTCCTCGTTCGGGTCTTCATGCCAGGACTCCTCATCCGGGTCATCACTTGCAAGGACTCCTCGTTCGGGTCTTCACTTGCCAGGACTCTTCGTCCGGGTCTTCATTTGCCTGGACTCCTCGTCCGGGTCTTCACCACCTTACATCCAGTCCTCAGCCTACAAGGAATTTCCTGAAAATACATCTCAACCAACCGCATGAGATAACACAAAATTATCACATAGACTTGAACCCTTGTCAAATACCAAAACATCATCTGGGCCTGATTGCACTAACAATCTCCCCCTTTTTGATGTTTGACAACATGGTTTAAGTTTTAGGTGATGAAATTATAGCACAATTATAATATACTCTAAATTGATTAAGAACTTCATTAGGTCATCAAATCAAGATATGCAATAAGATTTTCATTTCAAAAGAAATATAGATTTGCACTACGTTTGACATTTTAGAAAATTTATAATTCATATTATTTTCAAAACGAGATATAACTCCACTTATTCCACTTATCTTCCACTTATGTTACCACCTTAAACTCTTAAACATAAAACCTACTCATCTCTCCCCCTTTGACAAACACACAAAAAGAGCAGTCTATAGGATCACTCCCCCTGAATTCATTGCCCTTAGTTATCCAATTCACCAACAATATATTTCAACAAGTAGATATCGATCGTGCATATATATTGAAAGGTATAGACAACAAAAAAAAATTGGCATAATTTCCCTTAAAAATGGTTGTGCTAAACCTGTTCATAACATCTAAATACAGAAACTAAATACACAAGAACAGTCATATTCAATCAAAATATATGCAGTCAACACATTTAAATATATAACTCAAGTGTTAGCCAACCATCCAGATATACACATTTTTCTTGAATTCAAAAGTTTAATACATATATAAAAGAGAATCATTGTCCCAATACTATATAACTGGCAACGATGTACCCGACGAATCCATCATCATGGCACATAGGAGAGTAAGAATCTCCTCCCGCTGGGCAGAACCTTCTGAAAACCGGGTATCCATCCTGGTTTGAAGCTCCTTGAATCGAGTATCAATCATCGTACTAAGGTCCTTGTGTTGTGTATCAATTATTGTACTAAGGTCCTTGTATTTTGTATCAACTGAGTCCACAAACTTAGCATAATCTTTTCCCAGTTTCTCGAGCTGTTCAGACACAGAGGAATGTGGTTCATCAGCTTGGGCTGGAGGTTCTTTTTTGCCTTCTTTAGCTCCCATTTCCCACCTCTCACCAGCCTGGTGTCCATTGGCCGACTCAATGTTCCCATTTACTCGAGCCATTCCAGCCAATGAAAAGTTTCGCCACTTGAAAAAATCAAAGTCTGTCATCTGTTTAACCTTGCCCCAGGTTGTATTGATGCCCATGGATTCTAACCAGAAGGTGATGATATGTATAAAAGGCATGTAAATTTTCTTTTGGTTAGGGACGGTGAAGTGGACTATGCAGAGAAACATGTTCAATGCAATGTTAAAGTCGAGACGATTTTTTAGGAGATGTAATGCGAGTAAATGATGTGGTCATATTTTTGCTTGCCCCCTAGTGACAATGGGAAGTATGCATCCTACGATGACCTTATATAAAACATTATCAGAAGCAGCTAATGCCATGGCCGGAAATAGATTAAGGCTAGGTTGTCTTGGTTTTCTAAAGAAGTACTCATGTATGACATTGATAGAGTATCCCTCAACTGGTTCTTGAATGCTTGGATAGCACTCAAGAGCTGAGTTCGACTCTCGACACTCTAGAAATGCCCTAAGAATATCAGGAGTGAATGATATATCCCTCCTGGCTACCCTACTTTTATAAATGAGCCTATGGCGTTGTAGCCTGTAGGTTGTTATAGAATTCACTAACTAAGTCTATATTGATGTCATGGTCATAGTAGACTAACTTACTGAGGCCTTAATGATTAACTACATGCTCGACATTATTAGCAAATTTGTCAAAAAACTTCTTATCCAAAGAACGAGTAGCCATCAGCTCGAACTTATGGGTCATGTAAGTGTGCTAATGATGTTCAGAAGGAAATCATGGGTCCGAAAATGGATTCTCCCTCGATGTTTCTTTCCTACTAGTCTCGGCTATCTTCCATTTTTGCCTAAGGATGTCAAAATTATGTCCAAAATGCAAGATGAATGCCATATGATGGTTTGATGAATGACAAAGACCAGCACCCGATTAGCTAACCCAAATAATATCTAAATCGTGAAACCAAAGAGAAGGGTTTAGAAATTTACTTTGGTGCCATTTTCGTTGATCAGAAAAGGGTGAGATCTTGAGTGATGTGGAAGACACAAGAACCCTCTGTGAAATGACCTTCTCTTGAGAGAGGAACATCGAGGAACCCTAGGTTTGAAGAAACTTGCGATTAGGGTTAGGGTTTGACTGTGAAACAAAATGAGAGGCTAGAGGACTTACTCGAGGTCAGTTAGGGTTCAATGGAGGTCGTCTAAGCTTTGGTCATCATCGATCTTGCCAGAAATGAGAGAGACGACAGTGAGGGCGACGAGATCGCAATCGCAGCGAGAACAGTCGAAAAAAAAATTGGGTCTGGGAGAGGCGGTAAGTGGGTTTCCTTTTATAGTCCGAGTTGATCAGTCAAGGCAATAAGTTGAACGCCTCGACTATTAAATCAGTCGAGGCGTCAGTCGAGTGCACCTTGCTTCTGTGCTTTCATCCAGATGAACAGTCGAGGCGTGGGTCGAGTTTACCTCGATTCTGTTCCTAACTTCTTAAACTGTCCTGACTTCCGAACCACCCTTAAATCTAAACCACCCTGATTTTTAAACCACCCTGATTTTTAAACCATCCTGAAATTGAACCAGTCTGAACTTCAACCAGTCTGGGATTAAAAATGGCCTGGAATAAAACCGACCTGGAATTAAACTGCCCTAACATTAAACCACCTTGGGATTAAACCAGTCTGAGATTAACGTAGTCTGGAATTCCTTACAACCCCTGGAACCCAGTCTGAACTTCCGAAAACTCCCTGGAAACCAGTCTGAAGTTATACTGGTCTGGAATTTCTTAAATCCTCTGGAAACCAGTTTGACACTTCTTTACTACCCCTGGAAACCAGTCTGAAACTTCTTAACTATCCTAGAAACCAGTCTGAAATTTCGAAAAGTGTTCTGACTTTCAAACAACTGATCTGGATTTCCGAAAAACTGGTTTGGTATTGCGAAGACTTGTCTGAAATTTTGAAAACTTGTTTGAAAACTCATCTGGACTTGCGAAAACTAGTCTGAATTTATTAAGTCCCCTTTTAAGATGTCCAGTCGAGGCGCCGGTTGAGCGCGCCTCGATTCTGGTCGCTGGTCGTTGGTGGCTATAAACAAGAGTGGCAGTCGAGGCGCCGGTCAAGTGCACCTCGCTTCTGTTTGCTCGCAGCAGCTAGCAGTCGAGGCCAATACTGAATTGCCTCGAGTGTTTTTTCTGAAATTTAGTTTTGTTAGGTATTTTAAGTCCTCAATTCGTTGTATTAAAGTCCCTAAACCATTTTACAAGTGACAGTACACTTAATAGACAATTTCTAACATATTTGGGATGTTTTACTTGAGTTTTATCGTCATTTAAGGTGTCCAACCAATTTGACTTGGTTGGAATGTCCAATTATGATTTTAAAACCAAATACACATGAATTATGTAATGGTCTTTCCCATAATTAGTCAACTTAATGATTTATGTAATTTTCAACCTTATTACTCAAGTCATGCATCATAACAAACATTTTGAGTAACTTGGTTGTTCCTAACATCTCACCCCTATCTAGCAATACACAAGCATAGTTAATCCTATGGTTTGTGTGAGATGTTTCCCCAAGGATATCCCAAAAATAAATTTACCATTTCTTTTGTACTTATGAATTAGGCCTTATGATCAAGGAGAGTTTTCACTCAGCGGCACACATTCCCAATTCTCTTCTTAAATAACTAAATTCATTTTCTGGAAGAGGTTTTGTTAAAATATCAGCAAGATTAGCCTTAGACTCAACATAATTGAGTATTATATCTCCTCTTGCTACATGATCCCTAATGAAGTGATGTCTCACTTCATTGTGTTTTGTTTTGGAATGATGGACTGGGTTTTTCGTTAAGTTTATCGTGCTAATATTATCACAAAGCACTTGCACGTTTTTATATGAAAAAGCATAATCCTCCAAGGTGTGAGTCATCCATAACAATTGTGGCACACTCTCTCCCATGGCTATATACTCAGCCTCAGTGGTGGAGAGAGTGACACAATGTTGCTTTCAACTTGACCAACTCACTAATGCTGAACCTAAGAATTGATAGCCCCCGCTAGTACTTTTCCTATCTAGTTTGCATCTCGCATAATCTGAATCTGTATATCTTACTAAATCAAAAGACTCAGTTCAGGGATACCACAGTTCAACTGAAATGGTTACTTTAAGATATCTCATAATTCTTTTAACAACAACCCAATGAGACTCTTTCACGCATGATTGATATCGTGCACAGATACCTACAGCAAATACTATATCAGGTCTACTTATTGTAAGGTATAAAAGACTACCTATGACACTCCTATAAAGCTTTAAATCAATAGGTTTTCCATCTTTATCACTATCTAAGTGAGTGTTTTGTACCATTGGAGTGAGAGCCTCCTTAACATTCTCCATGTTGAATCTTTTCAGCAACTCCATGGCATACTTTGATTGATAGACATGAATTCCTTCCTTGGTTTGTTTGATTTGTAGTCCAAGAAAAAATGTCAATTCTCCTATTAGACTCATCTCAAACTCACTCTCCATGTGTTCTATGAATTCATTGAGATAATCCCTATTTTTTGAGCCACAAATTATGTCATCGACATAAATCTGAGCTACAAATATATCTTCACCATTTCTTTTCAGAAATAGTGTGGGATCAATTTGTTGGGTTTCCGGCACCGCGGCGTGTGTGTGTTCGATCATGTTTCGTAAACATGAGCACAGCGGAAGCAATAAAAATAATAAATACTCCTATTTATTACAACACACACAACACACGCATGCTATTACAACAAGTGTAGACATAACCGTAAATTAAAATTGCAATAAAAAGAAATTAAACTACGTTATACCTTTCGTATGACGTGTAGCGGGAACGGCATCAACCGGAACGATCCTCGTAAGAATCGTCTCTATCCGTATCCACGCCGAGCTCCTCGGGATGACTTCGCCAAGCCACGAGCTTCGTCTTCGTACGGGTTACTAGCCTCGTGTTGAAGACGACGTGATCGAGAGATGATCACGATCCGAATCCAAATTCGGACCTAAAAGCAAGTCCTCAAGACTTGCTTCTCCGGAGAGGTATTCGTCAACCGATTGACGAATCCTTCATCCTCCACCTCAGAGGATTACCGGAGATCAAATCCCCGGTATGTTAGCCGCTGTCGGAGCACTAACCGTCGTCCAAACGACGCTCCGACGAGAGGAGAAGAAGCTGTCCAGAAAACTGGACAGCTTGGTGGAGGAGATAGGCGCCGCCAAAACAAGGAGAGAAAACCTCACCTTGATGCCAAACCTATAGGAGATCACGGAGGGTCGCCGAGCTGGGCGGCAGCAAGGAGGTGTTGGCGCAACAATAGAGAGGGAGGTTGGGCGGCACAAAAACTAGGTTTAGTCTTTGGATTAGGGTTTAATCCCTTAAGCCTCTTTTTATAGAGAACTAATTCTCTTAATGGTTAATGGATCATATCCATAAAGCCCGCTAACCCGCCTCCATTAAGATAAGTTAAAATAAACCAAACCATGATGGTTTATTTTAAGTTAAAACGAACCTAACCAACCTTTGGTTCATTCGCTTAATATAAACCAAACCCTTTGGTTTATTCTCATCCATTGATTAGAACCAAACCATTTTGGTCCATCCATTATGTCTTCATAAGACACGCCCATCCACGCTCCATTGCGATCAAACAATTTCATGCTTTCGCTTATGTTTGGTCCAACCAAACATAGTTTCTCCTGGCCCGAGAATCCCATTCTCAAGCTCGCTTTAAATCCTTTGGATTACACTGCTGTGCGCGGTGACCAAATAGGTTCTCGGTTTATGTTGGCCATCTATAATTAACCATTAATTATAGAACGATCATGAGTGGCACCTAGTAGTACATCATGATCCCCAATTAACCAAAAGATCAACGGTTGATCCGTAACTATTTCTCAAACCCTTCAAGAGCTTCGAATGAATCGTGCCCCATTCCTTCACTCATCTTATACCCACTTGGTTCGTGACATGGTCTATTGTGTCCCCTCACTAGGTCGACTACGCCACACCTAGCCCAAATATCATTTCCTCGTCCTACTGATTCTAGTTACTGCACATGTATCGAAGAGTACCTTACTCTAAACATGTAATGCTTTGGCCAAAGACTTTAGTAACAATCCGACGAGAGGCCATGGGTATACATCTCCTCGCAAGGAGTGGTGAATCCTTTATAGGCTATTCAAACACCTTCGATCACTGACTTATACCCAATCATCTCGGTCCACATCTCCTTAGAGATGTTTGCTTAAGATGTCAAAGCATAAGTCTCCATGATCAAGATGACTTGAATACCGCAAGTCAAAGGAACATCGCACTTAAGCCACAGTAAGAACTTCATTGACATATCTATATATGCAGAGAACCATATGAAGTCTTACGGCTGGTCACTCCAATGAACTAGGTACCATAACTAGCATCCACGATTAACTCCGGACATCACTATGTCTCCAGCCAGTGAGAATCAGCTGCTTGGATACACCAAGGAGTATACCTCGTGCTAGTCTCAACAGAATTGATGGTGTCCAGATTCATCAATTCATCGACTAGGGATAATTCCGATACATCACAATTACACATGTAGAGATACTCACTAGTTGTGATCCAATCACAAATTCTCTCATGCTGTGAATCGTATCGTGGACATTCAGTAAATGAGTTTAAGATCCAATCAAATGCATAAAACATGTATACTCAAATAGTGAATCTTCATTTATCATATAAATGGTTCATACATAAGGCGATTGCCTTAGGACATCTCTCATATATTACTACAGACTCCCACTTGGCCTAATGCCAATCGCTACGGTATCCAATACCATAAGCTCTAACATGACCCTCAAACTTACTTTGAGGTAATGCTTTAGTCAAAGGATCCGCTAAGTTCCTTTCAGTGGGAATTTTCTCGATTTGTATTTCGTTCCTACTTATGATCTCTCTGATAAGATGATAGCGGTGAAGCACATGTTTGGATCATTGATGAGACCACATCAAGTTCATAGATGAACTACTTGATTTGCCGCCTAAAGCCGCAATGTATTCTCGCTTTAGTGGCGAGTCCGCTATAGCGTCAAGCTTGGAACCTTTCCAACTTATTGCGCCTCCATTCCGGTGAATACATACCCAGACAAAGACATGGAATCATCCTTGTCTGTCTGGAGCATCCGTATACCCACGTATCACCATGTACCCTTCTCCATATATTAGGAACACATCCTTAGTTCTTCTCAAGTACTTAAGGATCGTCTTAATACCACCCAATGATCCATTCTCGATCGATCGGTATCCGCCGTGACACTCGTGAGCATACGATACATCGGGCCTCGTATATACATAGCATACATGATAGATCCTATTGCGCATAGGGAATCTTACTCATGCAAATCCTCTCATCTTACGCGGACATAGACTTCGAAAGGTGTACCCCATGCCCGATGGGTAGGAAACCTTTCTTGGATTCCGACATGCTAAACCTTTTAGCACTCGCCTATATATGTAGACCGCGAAAGACCAAGCAACCATTCGATCTATCTCTATAGATCTTAATCCCAAGGATGTAGGTTGCTTCTCCTGTCTTTCATGGAGAATGTCTTGGATAACCAAACCTTAATCGATCAGAAGATTGACACACATCGCTTCCTATAAGTAATATGTCATCGATACAATACTAGGAACACGATCGCACTCCCACTAACCTTCTTGTACACACAAGGTTCTGTCGATTTTGTGAGAAATCAAACTTTTGATCGTCTCATCAAAACGGATATTCCAGCCTCGGATGCTTGCTTCAATCCATAAATGGACCGCCGCAATTTGCATACCTTGGTTTTATCAACCGATGTGAAACCTCAGTCGTATCATATACACGCCCCTCGAGCGTGTTTCCATTAAGGAAAGCCGTTTTCACATCCATCCGCCATATCTCATAATCATAATGAGCCGCTATGGCCAGGAGCATCCGAATGGATTTAAGATAGCTACAGTAATAGGTTTCGTCATAATCAACACCTTGTTTTTGACGATATCCTTTCGCCACCAATCTAGCCTTATAGGTAATCACATTACCATCCATGTCGGTTTTCTTCTTGAAAACCCACTTGCACCCTATAGGCTTTATCCCTTCAGGTGGGTCAACCAAGTTCCAAACTTGGTTTTCATACATGGAATCCATTTCAGACTTCATGGCACCAAGCCACTTATCCCTTTCTGAACTTGTCAGCACTTCTTCATAACTGGTAGGCTCCTCATCATCAATGAGTAACACGTCGTTCGATTCACTTACGAGAAATCCATATCTCTCAGTAATATTGCGTGTTCTACCAGATCTACGAAGATGTGGTGTTACAATAGGTCCAAATTGATTGCTCATCACTTGTGCTTCACCAAGTATCTCATTAATGTCTATTTGAGTCTCTCGAGCCTCCTCAAGCTCGAAGACACTCCCACTGTTTTCTTGCAAGAGAAACTCTTTCTCTAGAAACACAGCATGCCTTGAAACAAACACCTTTTGTTCCACAGGATGATAGAATTGGTAACCCCTTGTTTCCTTAGGGTATCCAATAAATAGATATTTATCAGACTTAGCATCCAGTTTGTCTGATACAGTCCGCTTCACATAAGCAGGACAACCCCATATCTTCAAGTAAGATACATGAGGTTTCTTACTAGCCCATATCTCATATGGAGTAGTAGAGACTACCTTGGTAGGCATTCTGTTTAACAAGTAAACAGCTGTCTGAATTGCAGAACCCCAAAAGGACTTGGGAAGAGTCGCATGATTCATCATTGACCGACCATGTCCAACAAGGTCCGACGCCTCTCGATACACCATTATCGTGGTGTATAGGGCGGAGTCCATTGAGACAATATGCCATTGTCTCTTAGATAATCAAGAAACTCTTGACTTAAGTATTCACCACCTCGATCCGATCAAGTATTTTAATACTCTTGTCATGTTGTTTCTCTACTTCATTTCTGAATTCTTTGAACCTTTCAAAGGCTTCAGACTTGTGTTTCATCAAGAACACATACCCAAACCGTGAGTGATCATCGGTGAAGGTAATGAAGTAGCTATAGACTCCTAATGCTTGAGTTGACATAGGTCCACATACATCAGTATGTATTAGACCTAGTAACTCTCCCACTCGTTCACCTTTTCCAGTAAAAGGTAACTTAGTCATCTTGCCTTTTAAGCATGATTTGCATGTATCGTATGAATCCAATTCAAACGATTCCAGAATTCCACATCGGTGTAATTCGGACATGCGTTTCTTGCTTATATGGCCAAGACAACAATGCCACATATAGGAGTCTATTTGATTATCCTTTCGAGCACGCGTGTTGCTCGCTTCGATATTGAAGATGTCACTGGATACGTCCAACGTATAAACACCATTGCTTAAAGTTCCAGTCCCATAAAGAACCCCATTCAAAGTTATGTAACAACAATTGTTACTAAATGTCAAATGGAAACCATTTCTATTTAAACAAGAAATAGAAATGATGTTCTTTATCAACAAAGGAATATAAAAGCAATTGTCCAGTTCTAAGACAAGTCCTACAGGGAGTTCCAACAAATACGTTCCGATGGCGAGTGCAGCAACCGTTGCTCCATTCCCAACATGTAAATTTGACTCTCCTCGAAGTCTTTTTCTATTCCTTAGCCCATGTATGTCATTACATATATGTGAGCCACACCATCAAATACCCAAGTGTCCGAGGAAATAGAATGACAATCAATAAAGAAGATTTCAAGAAGATGGGGCATCCGATGCCTTATCCTTCTTCACTGACTCAAGATAAATCTTGCACTTTCTTCACAATGGCTCTCCTTGCCATAATGATGGCAAGTTTCCTTTGTGCTAGTTCTACCTTCCTTTCTTCTTCTTTCCTTCTCTGTTCTTTTGACCTCCTCTTAGAACCTTTCTTCGAGGAATCAACTATCAAAGACTGCCTCTCGCTTCATGCTTCTCGTAAGACTCCACAATCTTCAAAGATATGTTGAGCAGTACCACAGATGAACCTTCTTGCATCTCAGAGGTGAAGAGGAGCTTGGAGACTTCGAACCTTTCGAATCTCACTTGCTCATCAACCAACTCATAAAGATGAAGAACTACGATATGAGCATCCATATGCTCATGCTGCTTTCGTAGCTTGGGTTCCATCGTGGCTAGCATGATGCAACTCATTTGTTCAGAATCACTCACATGTTTCTGATAGGCCAACAATTGGTCCAAAGTTGCATCGTCACTAGGACGGGCGGGAAGAGGCACTTCGAGGACATACACAAGCTTTTCACCTTGAGAACAATTCTCAAGTTTCTAAGCCAGTCCAAGAAGTTCGGCCCAGTCAATTTATTTGAATCCAAAATGGAACGCAAATTCAAACACATCATGATCAATATATTAACTTAGAAATACAAACGAGCATATATGAGAAAGATGATTTTAAAATGCATCAATATACATTTATAAATCCCATTCATTTTTCGAATTCAAAAACCCCAAAATCACTTCGGGAGATCGTAGGTCCATCTCCGAATGGGCTGATATCCATCATAGATAAGAACAACCTTGGAGTGAGTCCAACAAGCCATTCTTAGCTATGATGGTGGGTATCATACCGATTACATATCATGTATATGTAACTATCACAATGTGCTATCAACTAATTGAATGTTTACACATACATTGGGTTGTTAACACATTAACAAGTATGCATCATATGCATAGCACCCAACTTCACCTCTCTTCACATCGACCTTGGAGTGAGTCCAACAAATCGATGCTCCAAGTTAAAGCCGACCCATTAATCGCGAAATAGTTTTAATATGGTTAGAGCGCATTCAACCAATTAGCCAAGCTTGGAGTGAGTCCAACAACCCAAACTAACGATTGACCTCTGACTCTTACCATATTAGAGTTAAACTATTCCAATGATTTGAACATGTTCGTGTTCGAAATGCTTGGAGAGAGTCCAACAACCCAAACAAGAAATGAACTCGGTTCTAACCATATTAATGGAAGGTGTAGGCTTTAATATTGAGTTAGGGTTTTATGTCTCATCCTCTTTGCATGCAAATAACTATTATCTACATGGCATGACATACATGGCATACATCTACATGTCACGACACGCATGGCATAATGTTATGCATCTAATGCAATTACATGGCATACAATTATGTCATGTATATATTTCCTTATATGTCATAACTATTTATGGAAATAAAATATGTTTAAGATTTGATTCTCCAAATCAAATCATAATTAAATTAGGAAACAAATTTCCAAATCTAATCACATATTTTATTCATGGAATTATTTGATTAAGGAAAATCTATTTAGGAAACCAATTTCCTAAATCATTAAAACTACTTATGGAAATTAAAATATTTTAAGATTTGATTTCCCAAATCAAATCATGATTAAATTAGGAAACAAATTTCCAGAATCTAATCAAATATTTTATTTATGGAAAATATTAATTTCCATAAATACTTCCAACTTTCCAAAAGTGGAAGATTTCCATAAATACTTCTAGACTTTCCAAAATTGAAAAATTTCCATAAATACTTCTAAATTTCCAAAATTAGAAAATTTCCAGAAATACATTATGACTATCGCAAAACCATTTTATGATTATGTCGAAACACAACCTGGGCTCTGATACCACTGTTGGGTTTCCGACACCGCGGCGTGTGTGTGTTCGATCATGTTTCGTAAACATGAGCACAGCGGAAGCAATAAAAATAATAAATACTCCTATTTATTACAACACACACAACACACGCATGCTATTACAACAAGTGTAGACATAACCGTAAATTAAAATTGCAATAAAAAGAAATTAAACTACGTTATACCTTTCGTATGACGTGTAGCGGGAACGGCATCAACCGGAACGATCCTCGTAAGAATCGTCTCTATCCGTATCCACGCCGAGCTCCTCGGGATGACTTCGCCAAGCCACGAGCTTCGTCTTCGTACGGGTTACTAGCCTCGTGTTGAAGACGACGTGATCGAGAGATGATCACGATCCGAATCCAAATTCGGACCTAAAAGCAAGTCCTCAAGACTTGCTTCTCCGGAGAGGTATTCGTCAACCGATTGACGAATCCTTCGTCCTCCACCTCAGAGGATTACCGGAGATCAAATCCCCGGTATGTTAGCCGCTGTCGGAGCACTAACCGTCGTCCAAACGACGCTCCGACAAGAGGAGGAGAAGCTGTCCAGAAAACTGGACAGCTTGGTGGAGGAGTAGGCGCCGGCCAAAACAAGGAGAGAAAAACCTCACCTTGATGCCAAACCTATAGGAGATCACCGGAGGGTCGCCGGAGGTTCACCGGCTGAAGCTTGGTCGCCGGTAACAAGTTGGACGGCGGCACACAAGCTGGGCGGCAGCAGCTTTTGGTGTTGGCGCCGAATAGGAGAGGGAGGGGGTTTGGGCGGCCAAAAACTAGATTAGTCTTAGGGTTAGGGTTTAATCCCTATTTTATAGAGAACTAATTCTCTTAATGGTTAATGGATCATATCCATAAAGCCCGTTAACCCGCTCCATTAAGATAAGTTAAAATAAACCAAACCATGATGGTTTATTTTAAGTTAAAACGAACCGAACCAACCTTTGGTTCATTCGTTTAATATAAACCAAACCCTTTGGTTTATTCTCATCCATTGGATTAGAACCAAACCATTTTGGTCCATCCATTATGTCTTCATAAGACACGGCCCATCCACGCTTCCATTGCATCAAACAATTTCATGCTCGCTTTATGTTTGGTCCAACCAAACATAGTTTCTCTCCCGAGAATCCCATTCTCAAGCTCGCTTTTAAATCCTTTGGATTACACTGCAGCGTGTGACCAAATAGGTTCTCGGTTTATGTTGGCCGCCTATAATTAACCATTAATTATAGAACGATCATGAGTGGCACCTAGTAGTACATCATGATCCCCAATTAACCGAAAAGATCAACGGTTGATCCGTAACTATTTCAAACCCTTGAGCTCGAATGAATCGTGCCCCATTCCCTTCACTCATCTTATACCCACTTGGTGACATGGTCTATTGTGTCACCTCACTAGGGTCGACTCACGCCACACCTAGCCCAAGTATTATTTCCTCGTCCCACGGATTCTAGTTACTCCACATGTATCGAAGAGTACCTTACTCTAAACATGTAATGCTTTGGCCAAAGACTTTAGTAACAATCCGACGAGAGGCCATGGGTATACATCTCCTCGCAAGGAGTGGTGAATCCTTTATAGGCTATTCAAACACCTTGATCACTCGACTTATACCCAATCATCCCGGTCCACATCTCCTTAGAGATGTTTGCTTAAGATGTCAAAGCATAAGTCTCCATGATCAAGATGACTTGAATACCGCAAGTCAAAGGAACATCGCACTTAAGCCACAAGAAGAACTTCATTGACATATCTATATATGCAGAACCATATGAAGTCTTACTACCGGTGGTCACTCCAATGAACTAGTTACCATAACTAGCATCCACGATTAACTCCGGACATCACTATGTCTCCAGCCAGTGAGAATCAGCTGCTTGGATACACCAAGGAGTATACCTCGTGCTAGTCTCAACAGAATTGATGGTGTCCAGATTCATCAATTCATCGACTAGGGATAATTCCGATACATCACAATTACACATGTAGAGATACTCACTTGTTGTGATCCAATCACAAATTCTCTCATGCTGTGAATTGTATCGTGGACATTCAGTAAATGAGTTTAAGATCCAATCAAATACATAAAACATGTATACTCAAATAGTGAATCTTCATTTATCATATAAATGGTTCATACATAAGGCGATTGCCTTAGGACATCTCTCATATATTACTAACACAATTTGACCTCTTCTAAAGCCCCTTTCAACTAGAAAATTTGACATCCTTTCATACCAAGCATGAGGTACTTGTTTCATCCCATAAAGAGCCTTCTTAAGTTTATACACGTGATTTGGAAATACAGAATTTTCAAATCTCGCTGGTTGTTCAACATATACTTCCTCCATTATAAAACCGTTGAAAAATGTTGATATAACATCCATTTGATATAATTTGAATCCTTTATATGCTGCAAATGCTAGCATTAGTCTTATGGATTCTAATCTAGCCACGGGTGCGTAAGTTTCATCATAATCAAGTCCCTCGACTTGATTGTACCCTTTGGCAACTAACCTAGCTTTATTTCTAACTATTTCTCCCTTATCATTCATTTTGTTTTTAAATACCCATTTTGTCCCTATTATGGTAGCTTGATCAGGTCTTGGAACTAAATCCCAAACTTGACTTGTCTCAAATTGTCCCAATTCATCTTGCATTGCAATAATCCAGTCCGAATCAAGCAAAGCTTCATCGATTACTTTTGGTTCAATTTCAGAGATTAATGCTACTTGATTCACTTCACTCCTAAAGAATGATCTCGTCCTCACCCCATGATGGATGTCTCCAACAACTTGATCTAGGGGATGACTAGTGACCATTCTTGTGGATATTGGTACTTGAGATGTCTCACAATTTGGCACAAGCTCAAGTGATGACCCTTCTGACTTAGATTTTTCATTATCGGAGTCAGATTTAACTCCCCCTACATTAGTGTTCTCATTCAACCTCAATCTCTTGAGTTCAAACTCCACTTCATCGCTCTTATCCTTAGAGTCAACTTTCTCTTTACATTCTTCAAAAACTATATTTGACGATTCCTCAACTAGCTTCGTTCTCTTGTTATAAACTCGATACGGCTTATTGGTGAGAGAATATCCTAAAAGAACACCGTCATCTGCTTTTGCAATGAATTTTCCTAGATGATCTTTAGTGTTTAAAATGAATACCTTGCAACCAAATACCCTAACATGTTTGATTGTTGGTGGTTTTCCAAACCATAGTTCATGAGGCATTTTTCTAAAAAACCTATGTATCAAAACTCTATTTTGAACATAGCATGCAGTATTAATTGCCTCAACTCTCAAGTAACTAGGAAGAGCATACTCATTTAGCATACTCCTCACAGCTTCTTGTAAAACTCTATTTTTCCTCTCTATCACACCATTTTATTGTGGTGTCCTAGGAGTGGAAAATTCGTGTTTATACCCTTTTTCTAAACAAAAATCCTTAAACCTTATGTTTTCAAATTCTCCTCAATGATCACTTCTAATTGTTTTAATTGTTGCATTTTTCTCATTCTCAATTCTTCTACAAAAGGAAATAAAAATTTCTAACGTTTGATCCTTATGTTTGAGAAAGAAAGTCCATGTATATCTAGTATAGTCATCTACTACTACCAAGCAATATCTACTACCATTCAAAGATTTAGTTGAGCTACTATCAAACAAATCCAAATGCAATAAATCTAAAGCATTTGACGTACTTACAACGTTTTTGCTTTTGTGTGATGCTCTTATTTGTTTACCTTTTTGACATACATCACATAGCTTGTCCTTTTCGTACTTGAGCAATGGTAGACCTCGCACAAGCTTTTCCTTGGCCAACCTCTTAATATTCTTCATGTTGACGTGTGCGAGTCTTCGATGCCATAGCCAAGAGTCATCTTCTTTGGACAAAAAAACACTTCACACGCATGTTAGTAGCACTACTAAATTGAACTTGATAGATATTTTCCTTCCTACTCCCTACTAGCATGATAGTATTTGATTCATTATGTTTAATTAAGCATTTAGTTGAATAAAATTCTACTCTATATCCTTCATCACATAATTGACTAACACTCAACAAATTAAAAACCATTCCTTTAACTAGCAGAACATTCTTAATCCTAAATTATTCAGAAATAACTATATCTCCTACTCCTATGACTTTTAGTTTGCCACTATTACCAAAAGAGACAGTACCTTTACTCCTGTTTTTAAATGAAGCAAACTTTGAGGAATCCCCGGTCATGTGCTTGGAGCATCTGCTATCCACAACCCACATCATTGGACACTCCCCCCCGACCGGTACCTAATCAAACACGAAATACAAGATCTTTTGGAACCTAGATTTTGTGTCCATTAACATTCACAACATATTGTTTAGGAACCCAAGCTTTAGTTACGTTTGCCTTAACAACATGAGTTCTACTAACTAATGACATGAAACTGAATTCCCTTTGTTTCGGTTTATAGCCTATCCTAGCTTTGTTGTAGACTGCCCTTTGGGCATCTAAAATCAAGTTAAGGGGTTGAGAGCTTGTTGTGAATTTCTCAAGTGTGCACTTGAGATCATCAAATTGTGCTCTCATGGAATTGTTTTCCTCTCTAAGTTTTTCAATTTCAGAGGTATCAGTTTTGTTTTCTACAAAAATAGAATTCTGATTTCTAAGTTCCTCTACCTCCGATTTCAACATCTTAACTTTCATTTTTTATCTACTCAAGGCATTGGTCAAGCATGCTATTGTTTCATACAATTTATCTAACTCAGGAGATGTTACCTCATCACCATCAGATGATGATATGTCCTCCGGTGAAGATTAATTCTGACTTTCATTTTCCTCTAAATCTGAGTTATCAAACGCCATTAGCGCAATATACTTGGTCCCTTTTGCCTTGTCTTCATCTTCTGAGGAGCTGGAAGAAGATGTTAGTGAAAGCCCTTGAGTCAATCATGTGATGATTGTTGTATGGACTTTATTGTATCATATTCCTATTTATAAAGGCATGGTTATTATATTTACTTGTATTGGTGCCAAATAACTAAATATAATAATTTCCTTGAGTAGTAGGTTCTTATCTATATCAATCGATTGGTTGAATCGATAATGAGATGATATAGAGAACACTACTCTTAATCATTCCTAGTCGAGTATTAACATTTAGGGACAATGTTAATGCATAGAGACTAGCATATAGGTCAACACGATGACTTGATCTCACAAGTCATGGATATGAGGTATCAAGTTGACACATGGGTATGCATTGGAGAATGTATATTGAATGACCCACCAAAAGAAAGTATCATGGATCATTATATGAGTGTCATATACTTTCTCATGTGGCTATTAGTATAACTATTAGTCCTTAGACCTGAAGTCACCATGGTTCCCTACATAAGGAGTTGCATACTTTGACTTCGTCAAACGTCACCCGTAAATGGGTGGACTATAAAGGTGATTATTGGGTATGTAACAAATTATGCGGAGGGATGTGAGTGATGTAGATGGGATCTATTCCTCCTATATGATGGGGGTGACATTGATATTCTTGATAGAGTGTGACCACGAAGTGCATGGCCATGCCCAAATGAGTCAATATGAGATATTGAGCTCATTTGATTAGAGTGAGTCTACTTGGAGTTCAAGATATAGATTGTACCGAGGATGACACGGTCTATGCCTTAATTGGTCAATCTAGATGTCAAGAATAGAGGGACATTGTCACATATTGTGAGAGTCACAATTAGTAGTCACAATTAGTAGTCACAAAGGTGATGTTGGAGCTCAACATTCTTGTAACTTGGGTAGCAATGATGTGTTGCTAGATACCGCTCATTGCTTATGTTCCTAAATCGGTTTAGGGACATTGCCAACATTACAAGAACCTATAGGGTCACACACAAAGGGCAATTAGATGGAGATTAGGTTCATATGATGAACCATGAGGATTAGGTTCATGGGATGAACCAAATTTGATTAAGAGTAATCCTAATTAGACTAATTGAGTTGGACTTAATTTGATTCAAGTGTTGAATGAGTCTAATTAAGATTTGATTCATCAAATCAATTTAAATTAATGAATATAGATTCATTAAATTAAAATTGACTTGAATCAAATGGTTGGATTTGATCAACCATGGGAGATAAGAGGTCAAGTTTGACTTGACTTGAGAGGGAAGATGAAAGGTCAAGTTTGACTTGACCAAATGCTATGTCATGATGATGACTTGGCATGGCCAATGATGATGCTCCACATCATCATTGACTTATCACGTGGTGCCACCTCATGAGGGAGACCAAGAGCCATTGGCTCTTGGAGTTACATGCATGCATGTAACCCCCCAAGGTTAATGTGGTCGACCACTTCTTGATGAGGAGTGAATTGTTTTTGGGTAACTCCATCTTCTTCTTCCTTGGATCATCTTCTTCCTTGGCTCTCTTCCTCTCTTGCTCTCCCAATCCTCCATTGCCGAGACCTTCAAGGAGTTCTATCACACTCAAGATTGTCTTTTCTCCACCTATTGCTTCTGTGGATACCAATAGAGGAGTGTGCACTTGACACTCTCAAGTTTCGGCAATCCATTTGGACGAGCGGGATAAGCGAAGGGCATCGCTTCAAGGGTAACTTCTTATCACGTAGATCTAGAGTAGATCTAAAGGTATTAAACATATACATGTTAGTTTTATTTTTATACTTCGCACGGATCCGTGGTCGGGGCTTCCGAGGTTTTTGCAATGCAAAAAGCGGTTTTTGCGGCTCGGAAAACCCAACAGTGGTATCAGAGTCACGTGCGAAGCATGTATGTGTTTTGTTTTTGTAGTTTTTATATTATATATAAAAATTATAGATTTTTATGTTTCTGTAAATTTCCTATTTTTATAGAATTTTTGGGTATTTTTCTCGAAGAGTCGAAGCAACGAGTGTTGGGACACTTGTAGGCTTCAACCATCGAGAAAAACTCTCCGAAACGGTGAGTTCTCACTTTTGGTTTTTGAGAAAGTGACTTAATTCGCTGTAAGATTGTAGTAAGGACACTCGCAAAGTTTATTTTGCGAGTAGGGGTGCTGCCCCTATGCCCGAAAGGGGCCTTGTCCTACGATCGCGCCCGGAAACCGCTTAGCGGGACCGTTACGGAGAGGTGACTCATAAAATTGAAAAAAAAGGAAAAATTATAGAAATTTTCTGTAAAAATACATAATTTAGAATTATGTATAATTCAGTGATTGTCATGGCCCAAGAACCCCAATTTGATTGGACATTGATGTGTTGTAATTCATAATACGGCCTGCGTGTCATTTTTGTGATTGTGCGTATTGTATAGTGTATGCGACCTGCGCGTCGTACCTCTTCTTTTGAATTCTAGTTGTAAATAGTTTTAGACTCGAATGTAACTCGAGTTTCATATTTGTAATGTACAAAATGGAGCGGTGGAAAGTCCACTCGTAGATGAAGTTACGAGAAGGGTGCCGACGACACATGGCGGTCAAAGGAAGCGCTTGGAGAAGCTGCTAGCCCTAGGTTGACTGTCCGATCTTCTCATTGGCTTGAGAAGATCATAGTAGGGCCATGACCACATCACAGTATATATATATATATATATATATATATATATATATATATATATATATATATATATATATATATATATATATATATGATTTTGCTTGTATGTATGTGATGCATGCTAGTAGAATAATGCTTGTATGTATATGATGCATGCTAGGATATTTTTCTTGTATGTATATGATGCATGCTAGAATAATGCTTGTATGAATGTGATGCATGCTAATATAGGATAATAAAGGCCTTAATGCATATATGATACACATTACGATTAGATTAGATCTTAATCGAATCAACTCGTGAATGCCTATCAGGTCCTTGATACCCATCACTACCTCGATCATTTGTAGTTGTTGAATCTGCCAAAGCAGAGCAACGCATATTATTTTGGTAGGGTGCGGAGGGACAATCTTGGTCCCGCCTATCACGGTTTGGGTTAGAGTAAGCTCAATTAGATTGAGTAAAACTAGTTAACTCAATTGGATCGAGTAGAACTATCGGCATATTCCAACCGTTGGAAAGATAGGATAAGATCGCATTTACACTAAATCTTGGGCGATTTAGCCAAAGCTAACTCAAGGCCTTTTGTAAATGTGGGTCTTGATCCTATAAACAAGAGTTGCATAGAGATGTAATCGGTAATGTGTTACCCACCGATCGTATTAAGTCTTGGGTGATTTAGCCAAAGCTAACTCAAGGCTTAGTATGATGTGGATCTTGTCCTGCAAGAATTATAGCTAGTTTGTATGAATCTAGTAATGTGGTTTGACCACATCAATAACTCGATTCTACAAAATTCCTATAATTCAGTGGGAGCATCATTTGATTAAAGGCCTAATTAAATGATAAAAGGAATATGATATTAATTCTCTGCATTGTATGCTATACATAACTATGTCGACAAACACGAACACTCTCTCTCTGTGTTCTGTCCTTGAGAAGGACAAGCTCAATGGAGCAAATTTCCTGGACTGGTACAGGAACCTGAGAATCGTTCTCACCCAAGAAAGGAAATCAGACGCCCTGTACCCATTCCGAGGCACCTCCGCCAACGCCTCATGGTGACAAAGATGCTTACAAGAAGCATCAAGATGATGCATTAGATCGTAATCATCGACCATGAACTCGAGCCGTAAGCAATACGAGTTCATGAATGCTTATGATATGGTTGGACATCTTCGTCAACTATATCAAGGACAAGCAAGGCAAGAGAGATATGAAGTCTCTAAGGCATTGTTTGGGTCCAAAATGCAAGATGAGACTCCCGTAGGTCCATATGTACTCAAGAAGATTGGGTACGTAGAAAACCTACAAAGGCTGGGATTCCCACTTGGCCAAGAGCTGGCCACTACCTTGATCTTGCAATCTTTGTCACAAGCCTATTATCAATTTTTCATGAATTACAACATGAATGAAATTGATAAGCCACTGCCTAAGATGCTCAACATGTTGAGAACTGCTGAGCTCAACCTTAAGAAAGGAAAATCTGACTCCATTATGATGGTGCAAAAGAAGAAAGTCAAGGGCAAGCCTAAAGGTAAGGGAAAGTCCCAAGCCAAGGGCAAAGGCAAAGAACTTAAACCCAAAGGAGGGGTGGGCAAGGAAGGGGCTTGCTTCCACTGCAAGGAAGCTGGAAACTGGAAGCGTAACTGCAAGGCATACCTAGAAGATCTTAAGAAGAAGAGAAGTGAGACTTCTACTTCAGGTATAAATGTTATAGAAGTCAATCTATCTATTTCTTCATCATGGGTATTAGATACCGAATGTGCATCTTACATTTGTACCAATGTGCAGGCACTGAGAAATAGCAGGGCATTGACAAAGGGCGAGGTGGATCTGCGAGTAGGCAATGGAGCAAGAGTTGCTGCTATTGCTGTAGGAACTTATAATCTATCTCTTCCCACTGGGCTTGTACTAGAATTAGATGAATGTTGTTATGTGCCTGCTTTAACTAAGAACATAATTTTGATTTCTTGTTTAGACAAGAAAGGATTTACATTTATAATAAAGAACAAATGTTGTTCAGTTTATTTAAATGATATGTTCTATTGTAATGCACCTCTAATGGACGGACTCTACTTTCTAGACTTAGAGAGCCCTATCTATAACATAAGTACCAAAAGGTTCAAGTCAAATGAGTTGAACCAAACCTATCTCTGGCATTGTCCCTTAGGTCACATAAATGAGAGTTGCTTATCTCAGCTCCATAAGGATGGGTTGCTAGACTCATTTGATTTTGAATCATATGAGACATGCGAGTCTTGCCTTTTAGGCAAGATGACAAAGACTCCCTTTAGTGGACACAGCGAAAGAGCAACGGACTTGTTAAGACTTATACATAGTGATGTATGTGGCCCTTTCAATGTTGCAGCTAGAGGTGATTACAGGTACTTCATTACATTTACTGATGACTTCAGTAGATATGGTTATGTGTATCTTATGACACATAAATCATAATCCTTTGAAAAGTTCAAAGAATTCAAGAATGAAGTAAAAAAAACCAGCTTGGCAAGAGTATTAAGATACTTCGATCAGATTGAGGTGGTGAATACCTTAGCCATGAGTTTCGTGACTATCTAGCTGAGTGTGGGATTCTATCCCAACTCACTCCTCCTGGAACACCATAGTGGAATGGTGTATCCGAAAGGAGGAATCGTACCCTATTAGATATGCTACGATCTATGATGAGTCACACAGATCTTCCTATATCCTTTTAGGGATATGCTCTAGACACAGCAGCCTTTACCCTTAACTGTGTACCATCCAAAGCTGTGATAAAGACACCATATACGATATGGACAGGGAGAAATCCCAAGATGTCTTTCATGAGAATTTGGGGTTGTGAGGCTTACGTTCGACGTCAAGTCTCAGACAAACTAGGACCCAAATCCGATAGGTGCTATTTTGTTGGATATCCCAAGGATACAAAGCGATATTACTTCTACATTCCCAGTCAGCACAAAGTGTTTGTAGCAAAGACTGGAGTTTTTCTAGAAAGAGATTTTGTTTCTAGAAAAACTAGTGGGAGTACGTTCGATCTTAAAGAAATTCAAGATAAGGACGATAACACTGAGGCCTTGATGGAGGTTGAATAGGAACCACAAAGTGTTGTGGGTGATGAGATTGTTGCACAAAGAGTTGTGGAACAACCACCTGTTCATGTAGACCTACCTCTTCGCAGGTCTGATAGGGTACGTCGTCAGCCAGAGAGATATTCATTTCTCTTGTCTGACCATGATGACATTATGCTCATTGAGAATGAGCCTACCTCCTATCAAGAAGCTGTGATGAGCCCAGATTCTAAGAAATGGCTAGAGACCATGAGGTCCGAGATGGAATCCATGTACACCAACCAAGTATAGACTTTGGTTGATCCACCTAAAGGGGTCAAACCCATTGGGAGTAAGTGGGTCTTTAGTGTTGGAATCGTGCTATTTCTCGGAATGCTCATCGGCTCCCATGTCCCCGGATTAAAATTTTCACTAATGAAAACTAATCCGGATGGGATGAGTTTCCTTAGCACAACCAATTCGTCGTCGTGCCAACAACTCGAGCGATCGCTTGAACAAACTTGTTGTTCAAGTAATCAACTCTTCTAGTCGGTTAGCCGCGGAAGAGACGACGGACGGATCACCGGTTTTTGTGTTTGTCTTCGGGGTCCATGATTATACAAATACATACAAATGTAAACTAGTATAATCAACACATACTAACATAAAGAACATAAGCTAGCATATTAAATAAGAACATGCAAAGAACAATAATAAAAGTTATAAAACTTTTATACCTCTTGATCTTCTATCGTATGTCCTAACCTCCTTGTAGACTTCGTGTGGGCGAAGATCCTCCACAAGTTGAAGCTTCCTAGGTCTTCTTCAATCCAAAGAAAGAAGAACACTCTTTCCCTTCTTGCTTGAGCCAACCACCAATCCACAAAGGATTGATGTCACGCCCCAAGAATAGAGAGAATAATGGAAACAACCAAGGAACCGAACTAGGGACAAACCCTAGCTTCTAGTGCCGCGCCAAGATGGAGTGAAGAGGAGAAAGGGAATATGTTGGGCCCACTTGGTGGAGGGAATAGAGGAAGGAGCCGCCACACCCTAGGAAGAGGAAGAGCTCCTCTCCTATAGTTGCCGCCAACTTCCTTCCTTGCAATCCCTAGCCGCTTCAACCATAGGAGCCAAACCCTAATTAGGGTTTCCTTAGGTCTTTCTCCGCCAACCAAGGTGGAAGGAAAGAAGAGATCTAGGAACCGCCACCTTCCTAGGAAGAAGAAGAACTCTTCCACAAAGGAGCCAAACCCAATCAAATTCTTTTCCTCCTTAGGCTTGCCCCAACCATGGTGGAGAGAAGAGATCTAGGAGCTAGCCACCTTCAAGGAAGAAGAAGAGATCTTCCACAAGTTGCCGCCACCCTTCTTCTCACCTTGGCCGCCCAACCCAAAGGAGCCAAACCCTAATTAGGGTTTCCTCCTTAGGTCTTGCCGCCAAGCAAGGCTAGGCAAAACCCTAATCTCCTTAGCATCCATCATCCAACCAAAAACTTAGTTGCCGCCAACCCAATCTCCTTATATATAGAGTTAGGTTTAGGCCTTGGTTTAATCTCCACCGCCGGTTCTCTAGGATTTTAATCTCAACCGCCGGATCTAGAGATTTAATCTCAACCGTGGTTCTAGGTTTTAATCCCAACCGTCGGATCTAGAGATTTAATCTCAACCGTCGATTCTAGGGTTTTAATCCCAACCGTCGGATCTAGAGATTTAATCTCCACCGCCGCCTAGGGTTTTAATCCCAACCGTCGGATCTAGAGATTTAATCTCCACCATGTTCTAGGATTTAATCCCAACCGCCGATCTAGAGATTTGTTTTCCATCATTTGATCTAGACTTCATGAGGTTTATATTAGGCTACGATAGGGACCATGAGGAGGAGTTGATCTTGGCCACCCGATGGATCGGAACCACACAAACTTGATCCATCAATGATGTTCCATTCCACTAGAGGATCATCATTGAACTACCTCACCAACCCCATAAATTAATATGGGCTCCATATATTATTTGTACATCCATCTCCCGTGTTTAAGATATCGACGTCCACAATTAATTGATTTACTAACCATCAATTAATTAACATCTAACTCCTCGAGTAGTACCACTCAACCTTATCATCATGTTGACTAAGTCAACCTGCAGGGTTTACATAATGAACCTTACGAGCTCCTCAAGGGGACATCATCAACCTAATATATAGGACACGGTTTCCTCCTATAATCAACGGCACAACATGTAAATAATATTATTTCCCAACCTACCGGGCATATTGATTTAATCCATAGAAATCTCACCCTTTGGTAAATCAAAGAAATAAATACTAAGTACATGTGCCCGTTATTATATCGGGATTAAGAGCATGTACAACATAATATCCGAGGTCCGATTCAATTATGTAGTCAGCAATAAATTGAATCACCTCTATGTTGGTCCTGCTCAATACACCTAAGTGTACTAGTGTAACTCTATGTTCAAGACAAAACAATACCAAGCTACACTACAACCATGCCAATGGTTTGTCCAAAACCATCTTGGTTATGAGCCTCTACTTATACTCTACAAGAAACTGATAACATGATCTTCTGTGCCACACCAAGCACCATGTTATCTACAATGTAAAATATTAGACAATATGCACATATATAAATAAAGTGTAAACAATGATCATGTGATTCTTATTTCAAAATAAAGATGTTCATACAAAAGAGTTAGGCTTTCAGTATACATCCCAACAATCTCCCACTTATACTAAAAGACTATGCTGTCCTCATACTGTCATACATCTGATTCCCCTTCCTTCCACATGCCTATCAAAGCTCTCGCCAGAAGGGCCTTAATGAAAGGGTCTACCAGGTCATCCTCTGATGCAATCTAGGCGACAACAACTTCTACCTCCTTTACGATTTCTCGTATCAGGTGGTACTTGCACTCTATGTGTTTACTAGCCTTATGGGCTCGTGGTTCCTTTGAGTTTGCAACTGCACCATTATTATCACAATAAATTGTGATGTTTCTGGGCAAACCAGGAATCACATCCAAGTCCATCAGAAAGTTCCTGAGCCACACAGCTTCTTTGGCCGCCTTTTAGGCTGCCACATACTCAGCTTCCATGGTGGAGTCTGCCACACATTTCTGTTGGACACTCCTCCATACAATGGCTCCACCTCCCTAAGTAAACACAAAACCTGAGGTAGACTTATTGTTATCCCTATATGATTGGAAATCGCAATCCATACAACCCACAGGGAGTAATTGGTCTGCCCGGTAAACTTGCATATAATCCCTAGTCCTTCTCAGGCACTACAATATATGTTTTTATCGCAGTCCAATGTCCCTGTTCTGGATTACTCTAATATCTTCTAACCATGCTCACGGCAAAGAAGATATCTTGTCTCGTACAAAGCATACATGGGGCTTCCTACTGCTGAAGCATAAGGAACCGCCTTCAGCTCCTTTATCACCTCAGATGATCTAGGACACATCTCCTTAGATAAAGGAACTCCAAGCTTGAAAGGTAGAAAATCTTTCTTGGAGTTTTGCATGCTAAAACGATCCATAATCGTGTCTATGCATGAAGCTAGGGATAAGCACAACAACCTTGATCCCAAGGTTGTGACCTGCTTCTCCCAAGTCCTTCATATCTAACTATTTGGACAACCATACCCTTACGTCTGATAACACTTCGATGTTGTTGCCAACCACCAAAATGTCATCTACGTATAGTACAAAAATACCACTATGTTTCCGTCACATCTGTTGTATACACAAGACTCATCCGAACTTTGAATAAATCCATAAGACTGGATTTACCTCCTCAAAGCGGATGTTCCAAGACCTCGAAGCTTGCTTCAATCCATAAATGGACCGATTAAGCTTACATACAAGATGCTCTTTGTCCTTAGCAATGAATCCCTCTGGTTGCTTCATATAGATGGATTCCTCAAGACTTCCACTAAGGAAAGCTGTCTTGACATCCATCTATCACACCTCATAATCCATATGAGATGCTTTGCATAAGAGCTCCCAGACCTGATTTGAATCCATAGATTCAATCTCAGTATTCATTGCACTTTGCAAAGATGCTGCATCTTTATCTTGGATTTCCTCGTCATATGTCCAGGGATCAGGTTCATGTTCGCCAGGGACCAAATCGGAAGATTCTCCCAAGAACATGAATCCTTCAGGCTGTCTCACAACCCTCCCACTACGACGAGGTATCACTGTGGTATCCTCTTTGACACGCGGTGCAGTGACATATGGTATATCCTCTTGTATCGGTGGTACTGAAGTCGGGACTTCCCCTGTCAACTCCTCAAGAACAATCCTACTCGTGGGCTTGTGGTTCATCACATAGTCCCCCTCTAGAAATCTGGCATTCGTACTAACGATCACCCTCTGATCTCTAGGACTATAAAACAAACCACCCTTCGTTCCCCTAGGATAGCCAACAAACAAGCGCGCATACAAGGTTCCATCTTACCAAGATCGCACCTTCAAAGACATGTGCCGGACTCATATCCGAAATATGTCTTAGACTAGGCTTTCCACCCACAACTCGGGAGTAGAAGGCACCGATTTAGATGGAACCAAGTTCGTAATGTACACCGTCAGATCTAGAGCATATCCCAAACAAATGCAAGTCGTAATAACTCATCATTGATCTAACCATCTCCATAAGAGTCCTCTTCCTTCGCTCGCTACACCATTCTCACTGGGTGTGCCAGCAAATAATTGGGATTGAATCCCAGCCTCTGATAAGTAATTCCTAAACTCTCCCAAGAGGTATTCACCACTACGATCAGATCGTAGTGTCATCTTGAATAATTGTCTATGAAAAAGACGAAATATTCAAAACTACCTCTTGCCTGGATAGACATAGGACCATACGAATCAGAATGAACCAATTCCAACACATCTTTGGATCTATACCCCTTGGCCTAGAAAAGCCTCTTGGTCATCTTACCCTCCAAGCAAGATTCGCTGGTTGGAAGATCCTCCACCACCAATGAACCCAAAGGTCCATCAGCTATCAACCTTTGAATTCTGCTTAGGTTAATATGACCAAGCCTAAGATCCCAAAGATATGTTTGGTTCATCTTCGAAGGTTCTTTTCTCTTATCGGAATTAGAAGATGAGTTGTAAACTTCAATTTGCATCGTGGGAGCTTGTGGTTCAAGTTATAAATTTCCTATCTATGTACCTGAATAGATAATGTCCCTATTCCTTTTATAACAAATCTGTCATTAAAAGGAATAGATTAGCCATCCATAATTTAGAAACCGAAAGCAATTCTTTCTAAATAAAGGTACATAAAGAAAATTCTTAAGAACCAAAAACTTTATTTTTCTCAAAAGATAAATAAAACATCTCCCAGTGCAATAGCCGCCATCTTCATGGCATTGCCCAAGTAAATGGTAATATTCCCTTTAGCTAGTCGTAGGGTTTCCTGGAACCCCTACAAAGTGTTGCAGACATGATTAGTGGCTCTCGTATCTACACACCAGGTGCCGATAGATAATGCCTCTAACCATGTTTCAACGACTGGACCAAAGGATATGCATTTGTTCTTGCTTCGGATTGGGATAATCCTTCTTCTTATGTCCAGTCTGCTAGTAAGTGAAGTACTTACCTTTCGGTTTCTTCACTCCTCCCTGAGATCCTCCCACCACCTTTACTCCACCTTGTTTCTTCTTCTTCTTGCCTTTCGGCTTAGAAGTAGAAACCTTTTTGAGCAACAAGGGCTTGAGGACACTCATCGAAGAGTGCATACTTGTACTCCTTAGCAGATAAGACAATATCTAGATTCTTTTCCAATCAACATTATTTGGGTACAGTAAGTTTATTTCCTTTAGTATCATTATAAGTGGACTGAAAGTCATTTTGAAAATCCTAAGAATCACAATGATCAAAATATTAGATTTCAAATATTATTGATTCCTCAAAACAATAAAATTCCGAAATCAACCAACACCTCAAAACACCGAGAATATCGCATGCCATGCAGTATGGACGTATACGAATTCTACATTTGTAAGAGGAGGTTTTGCCCATTAATTTTATTATCTTGTCAACCTTACTTTTTGACAAATAAAATTAATAGTTGGTTCTTCTTTGGCCCTACAAATAAAAGCAGTGACTCCGATGGGGAGGATACTTTATATTTGCATCTAATTGTGCACCATTACACGATACTAAGGGAATTATTTCGGATTATGTGCCTTACCGCTGTGGAAGTACACACGCTCCTAGATAATTTCCTATAACCATTATTTGACCTAGTGATCCACAAACAAACTCATCTGCAGGGAGGAAGGCACTCAGAGCCGACACGCAAGTTTGTTGCATCACACGTCAAATTGTAATGGAGGCCGCAGGAATTAATTAAAATATCCCTCTCCCACTTAGTAAATTGAAATTGAGGAATTTTCAAGCACACACAACATGCATATAAAATAAATCAGCAATAAATATGGAAAAAACAGAATTTTTCCAACTATTATGGCATTGTTCTCCAATATGTGTTCCGTCGTGTCGCCACCTCGTCCGCTCCTCCTACGCCATGTACGAGCCATCCGGAGATCCGAGCCGAGAATAAAACCTATTTTATTTTACATCCATCGATCCTATACTCCACGAGGGAGTGTACATGAAATCTAGATCGAAAGTAAAATAAAATAAAGAGTGGCTAAACAATGTCGTATTTAATTACAAAAATTAAATACTAATCTAGCCTCGTCAACCCCGAGGATTCAAATAATATACAATCACACACAAACAATCACATACATACATATAGCCAAAATAATCGGATCTTATGCCTGCAACCAAAGAGTTAGCCTACGCACATCCTACTATTATCCAGCATACTCAATATATGATATGTGCATGAAAGTAACCGAATCCAAAACACACAAAACCGAAAACCGTGGCTCTGATACCAATTGTTGGAATCGTGCTATTCCTCGGAATGCTCATCGGCTCCCATGTCCCCGGATTAAAATTTTCACTAATGAAAACTAATTCGGATGGGATGAGTTTCCTTAGCACAACCAATTCATCGTCGTGCCAACGACTCGAGTGATCGCTTGAACAAACTTGTTGTTCAAGCAATCAACTCTTCTAGTCGGTTAGCCGCGGAAGAGACGACGGACGGATCGCCGATTTTTGTGTTTGTCTTTGGGGTCCATGATTATACAAATACATACAAATGTAAACTAGTATAATCAACACATACTAACATAAAGAACATAAGCTAGCATATTAAATAAGAACATGCAAAGAACAATAATAAAAGTTATAAAACTTTTATACCTCTTGATCTTCTATCGTATGTCCTAACCTCCTTGTAGACTTCGTGTGGGCGAAGATCCTCCACAAGTTGAAGCTTCCTATGTCTTCTTCAATCCAAAGAAAGAAGAACTCTCTTTCCCTTCTTGCTTGAGCCAACCACTAATCCACAAAGGATTGATGCCGCCGGCCCCAAGAATAGAGAGAATAATATGGAAACAACCAAGGAACCAAACTAGGGACAAACCCTAGCTTCTAGTGCCGGCGGCCAAGATGGAGTGAAGAGGAGAAAGGGAATATGTTGGGCGCCGACCATGGTGGAGGGAATAGAGGAAGGAGCCGGCCACACCCTAGGAAGAGGAAGAGCTCCTCTCCTATAGTTGCCGCCCAACTTCCTTGCAATCCCTAGCCGTCCAACCATAGGAGCCAAACCCTAATTAGGGTTTCCTCCTTAGGCTTTCTTGCCGCCCAACCAAGATGGAAAGAAGAGATCTAGGAACCGGCCACCTTTCCTAGGAAGAAGAAGAACTCTTCCACAAGTTGCCGCCCACTTTCTTTCCATACCTTGCCCGCCCAACCATGGTGGAGAGAAGAGATCTAGGAGCTAGCCACCTTCAAGGAAGAAGAAGAGATCTTCCACAAGTTGCCGCCCACCCTTCTTTTCTCACCTTGGCCGCCCAACCAAAAGAGCCAAACCCTAATTAGGGTTTCCTCCTTAGGGTTTCTTGCCGCCCAAGCAAGGCTAGGCAAAACCCTAATCTCCTTAGCATCCATCATCCAACCAAAAAAACTTAGTTGCCGCCCAACCCAATCTCCTTATATATAGAGTTAGGTTTAGGCCTTGGTTTAATCTCCACCGTCGGTTCTAGGGTTTTAATCTCAACCGTCGGATCTAGAGATTTAATCTCAACCGTCGGTTCTAGGGTTTTAATCCCAACCGTCGGATATAGAGATTTAATCTCAACCGTCGGTTCTAGGGTTTTAATCCCAACCATCGGATCTAGAGATTTAATCTCCACCGTCGGTTCTAGGGTTTTAATCCCAACCGTCGGATCTAGAGATTTAATCTCCACCGTCGGTTCTAGGGATTTAATCCCAACCGTCGGATCTAGAGATTTATTTTCTATCATTTGATCTAGACTTCATGAGGTTTATATTAGGCTACGATAGGGACCATGAGGAGGAGTTGGGTTTTGGCCACCCGATGGATCGGAACCACACAAACTTGATCCATCAATGATGTTCCATTCCACTAGAGGATCATCATTGAACTACCTCACCAACCCCCATAAATTAATATGGGCTCCATATATTATTTGTACATCCATCTCCCCGTGTTTAAGATATAGAATGTCCGTCAATTAGTTGATTTACTAACCATCAATTAATTAACATCTAACTCCTCGAGTAGTACCACTCAACCTTATCATCATGTTGACTAAGTCAACCTGCAGGGTTTACATGATGAACCTTATGAGCTCCTCAAGGGGACATCATCAACCTAATATATAGGACACGATTTCCTCCTATAATCAATGGTACACCATGTAAATAATATTATTTCCCAACCTACCGGGCATATTAATTTAATCCATAGAAATCTCACCCTTTGGTAAATCAAAGAAATAAATACTAAGTACATGTGTCCGTTATTATATCGAGATTAAGAGCATGTACAACATAATATCCGAGGTCCGATTCAATTATGTAGTCAGCAATAAATTGAATCACCGCTATGTCGGTCCTGCTCAATACACCTAAGTGTACTAGTGTAACTCTATGTTCAAGACAAAACAATACCAAGCTACACTACAACCATGCCAATGGTTTGTCCAAAGCCATCTTGGTTGTGAGCCTCTACTTATACTCTACAAGGGACTGATAACATGATCTTCTGTGCCACACCAAGCACCATGTTATCTACAATGTAAAATATTAGACAATATGCACATATATAAATAAAGTGCAAACAATGATCATGTGATTCTTATTTCAAAATAAAGATGTTCATATAAAAGAGCTAGACTTTCAGTATACATCCCAACATTTAGGAGAAAGACTGACATGGATGGACTTACGCATACCTATAAGGGTCGATTGGTGGCTAAAGGTTTCAAGCAAATTCATGGTATTGACTATGATGAAACCTTTTCTCCAGTGGTGATGTTTAAGTCCATTCGAATCTTGCTTGCTATTGCAGCATACCACGATTATGAGATCTGGCAGATGGATGTCAAAACCGCGTTTCTGAATGGAAACTTACTCGAGGATGTGTATATGACACAACCTGAGGGTTTTGAAGATCCACAGCTTACTGGGAAAGTATGCAAGCTACAAAGGTTCATTTATGGGCTAAAGTAAGCCTCTCGGAGCTGGAATCTTCGATTCGATGATGCGATCAAATAGTTTGGTTTCATCAATAATGAAGATGAACCCTGTGTCTACAGGAGGATTAATGGGAACACAGTTGTCTTCCTTGTATTGTATGTGGATGTCATACTACTCATTGGGAATGACATCCCTTCGCTACAGTCTGTGAAGACTTGGTTGGGGACATGCTTTTCAATGAAGGACTTAGGTGAAGCAGCCTATATTCTAGGCATCAAGATCTATAGAGATAGATCTAAGAGATTGCTTGGCCTAAGTCAAAGTACATACATTGACACGGTATTACTACGGTTTGCCATGCAGAATTCCAAGAAGGGACTTCTACTGATGTCACATGGTGTGAGTCTTTCGAAGACTCAAAGTCCCTCTTCTAGAGAGGAGAGAGATCGCATGGATAAGATCCCTTACGCATCTACTATAGGGTCTATCATGTACATCATGCTGTGTACTCATCCTAATGTCTCGTATGCTTTGAGCATGATGAATAGGTACCAGTCAGATCCAGGTGAGCGTCACTGGATAGAAGTCAAGAATATTCTTAAGTACTTGAGAAGGACTAAAGAATATTTCTTGATATTTGGAGGCAATGAGGAGCTAGCTATAAAGGGTTACAGCGATGTCATCTTCCAAACTGACCAGGATGATTATAGATCACAGTCAGGGTTCGTGTTTTTCTTGAATGGTGGCGCTGTGAGCTGGAAGAGTTCGAAGCACGACATAGTTGTTGATTCTACAACAGAGGCCGAGTATATTGTTGCATCAGAGGCAGCAAAGGAGGCAGTTTGGATCCGCAAGTTTATTACTGAGCTTGGGGTGGTTCCTAGCATAGCAGATCCTATAGAGCTCTATTGTGACAACAATGGAGCGATTGCGCGGGCTAAGGAACTTCGCTCACACCAGCGGACCCCAGCAGAATGGTGTAGCAGAGCGAAGGAATAGGACTCTTATGGAGATGGTTAGATCGATGATGAGTTATTCTAAGTTGCCAGAATTATGGACTGGGCGAAAGCCTAGTCTAAGACATATTCGGATATGGGGAGTCTAGCACATGTGCTGAAGGCAGATGCTAGTAAGTTAGAACCTCGTACAGAAGTATGCATGTTCGTTGGCTATCCTAGAGGAACGAAGGGTGGTTTGTTTTATAGTCCTAGAGATCAGAGGGTGATCGTTAGCACGAATGCCAGATTTCTCGAGGAAGACAATGTGATGAACCACAAGCCCAAGAGTAAAATTGTTCTGGAGGAATTAAAAAGGGAAGTCACTTCTTTAGTACCACCGGTACGAGAGGATATATCACAAGTCACTGGACCGCGTGTCACAGAGCATACACAGGAGATACCTCATCATGGTGGGAGGGTTGTTAGAAAGGCTCATAGATTCATGTTCTTGGGTGAATCTTCTGATTTGGTCCCTAGCGAACATGAACCTGATCCCTGGACATATGACGAGGCAATCCAAGATAAAGATGCAGTATCTTAGCAAAGTGCAATGAATGCTGAGATTGAATCTATGAATTCAAATCAAGTATGGGAGTTAGTAGAACCACCCGACGGTGTAAAAACCATTAGATACAAGTGGATCTACAAGAAAAAGAGAGGAATAGATTGGAAGGTTGAGACCTTCAAAGCGAGGCTTGTTGCGAAGGGGTATACTCAGAAAGAGGGTATCGATTATGAGGAGACCTTTTCGTCGGTAGCCATGCTTAAGTCTATCCGGATTCTCTTATGCATCGCTACTCATATGGATTATGAGGTGTGGCAGATGGATGTCAAGACAACTTTCCTTAATGGAAGTCTTGAGGAAAACATCTATATGAAGCTACCAAAGGGATTCATTGCTAAGGGCAAAGAGCATCTTGTATGTAAGCTTAATCGGTCCATTTATGGATTGAAGCAAGCTTCGAGGTCTTGGAAACATCTGCTTTGATGAGGTAATCAAGTCTTAAAGATTTATTCAAAGTCCGGATGAGTCTTGTGTATACAAGAGATATGACGGAAACGTAGTGGTATTTCTTGTACTATACGTAGATAACATTTTGATGATTGGCAAAAATATCAAAGTGTTATCGGGCGTAAGGGTATGGTTGTCCAAACAGTTTGATATGAAGGACTTTGGAGATGTGGGACACATCCTTGGGATCAAGGTTATAAGGGATCGCAGGAAAACGATGTTATGCTTATCCCAAGTTTATACATAGACACGAATATGAATCGTTTTAGCATGCAGAACTCCAAGAAAGGTTTTCTACCTTTCAGGCATGGATTTCCTTTATCTAAGGAGATGTGTCCTAGAACATCTGAGGAGATAGAGGGGATGAAGGCGGTTCCTTATTCTTTGACAGTAGGAAGCCTCATGTATGCGATGCTATGTATGAGACCAGATATCTGCTTTGTCGTGGGCATGGTTAGCAGATATCAAAGTAATCCAGGATAGGGACATTGAACTGTGGTAAAGCATATATTGAAGTACCTGAGAAGGACTAGGGATTATATGCTGGTTTACCGGGCAGACCAATTACTCCCTGTGGGTTACAGGGATTGCGACTTCCAATCAGAGAGGGATAATAGTAAGTCTACCTCAGGTTTTGTGTTTACTTTGGAGGTGGTGCCATTATATGGAAGTGTGTCCAGCAGAAATGTGTGGTGGACTCCACCATGGAAGCTGAGTATATGGCAGCCTCTGAGGTAGCCAAAGAAGATGTGTGACTCAGGAACTTCCTGATGGACTTGGATGTGATTCTTGGTTTGCCCAGTACTATCACAATTTATTGTGATAATAATGGTGCAGTTGTAAACTCGAAGGAAACACGAGCCCATAAGGCAAGTAAACACATAGAGCGCAAGTACCACCTGATACGAGAAATCGTATAGGAGGTAGAAGTTGCTGTCGTCTAGATTGCATCAGAGAATGACTTGGTAAACCCTTTCACTAAGGCCCTTCTAGTGAGAGCTTTGATAGGCATGTGGAGGGAAGGGGAGTCAGATGTATGGCAGTATGAGGACAACATAGTCTTTTAGTATAAGTGAGAGATTGTAGGGATTTATACTGAAAAGTCTGTCTTTTATATGAACATCTTTATTTTGAAATAAGAATCACATGATCATTGTTTGCATTTTTATGGTTATGCAATATTGTCTAATACATTACATTGTAGATAACATGGTGTGTGTGTCACACGGGAGATCATGTTATCGGCTCCTTGTAAAGTATAAGTAAAAGCTCACAACCGAGATGGCTTGTGACAAACCATCAGAATGGTTATAGTGTGATTTGGTATTGGTTTGTCTTGACCATAGAATCATACTAGTGCATTTTGTGTGTATTGAGCAGGACCAACTTAGAGGTGATTCGATTTATTGCTGACTACATAATCGAATCGGACGTCAGATATTATTTAGTACATGCTCTTAATCCCGATATAATAATGAGAACATATACTTAATATTCATCTCTTTGATTTACCAATGGGCGAGATTTATAGATTAAATCGATAGGCTCGGTAAGTTGAGAGATGATATTATTTATATGGTGTGTCGTTGATTATAGGAGGAAACCGTGTCCTATATATTAGGATGATGATGTCCCCTTGAGGAACTCATAAGGTTCATCATGTAAACCCTGCAGGTGGACTTGGTCCGGCATGATGAAAAGGTTGAGTGGTACTACTCAAGGAGTTAGATGTTGATTAATTAATGGTTAGTAAATTAATTAATCGATGGACATTCGAGATCTTAAACACGGGAAGAAAATGTACAAATACTATATGGAGCCCATATTATCATATGGGGGTTGGTGAGGTAGATCGATGATGATCCTTTAGTGGATTGGATTGTCATTAGTTGATCGAACTTTATGTGGGCTTGATCCATGGGTGGCCAAGATCCAACTCCTTCTCATGGTCCCTATTGTAGCCTATTAACACCTCATGAAGCTTAGATCCAATGGATAGAAACAAAACTCTAGATCTAATGGTAGAGATTAAATCTCTAAGATCCGACGGTTGAGATTAAATCTCTAGATCCGACGGTTGAGATTAAATCCCTAGAACCAATGGTGGAGATTAAACCAAGGCTTATCCCTAACTCTATAAAAGGGTGGACTAGGGGTGGGCAGAAAGATGATGGAGAGAAAAGGGGGCTAGGGTTTGGGCAGCAAGAGCAAACGAGGTTAGAGTTTTGGGTGGCCACAATTAAGGAAAGTTTTTTTCTTCTTCTTCCTTTGGTGGCTGAAACCCTTCCTCCTTCTTCCCTCCTTGGTTTGTCCAGTGCCCAAGCTTGTCCCCTTGATCTATGGCTTATGAAGGATGAGTTTAGGGTTGCTTCTCATGGGCGACAACCAATCCTAGTTGGGAAAGGAATAGGAGTGGGGCTAGGGTTAGGGTTTGGGTGTTGGTGTTGGGCGGCAACAAGGGGAGGAAGCTTCTCCTTCCTCTTCCTAAGGTTGGCCGGCCCCTCTTCCTTCTTCCCTCTACCTTAGCCAAAGCTCAATCTATTCTTCTTCCCTTCATCCTTGGCCGGAAATTAGGAGAACATAGTTTAGGGTTTGGGCGGCAACAAGGAGAAGGAGTGTTTTCCTTTCTCTTCTCCAAGTGTTGGTCGGCGCCCATGCCCTTGTTGTTTCTCCTTTGGTTGGTTTCCATACTCCATGTTCTCTTCCTTGGCCGGCGACAACATCGAGTTTATTGACTTGGTGGCCGGTTCTAGATTGGAAGATGAGTTTTGTTTAAGGATCTTCCTTTGTTCGGAGTGAACAAGGAAAGGAAGATTGGTGATCTAGGAGGCTTCAACTTTTGGTAGATCGTCGCCCACACGATGTCCGAAAGGAGGAAGGACATACAATAGAAGATCAAGAGGTATAGCAAGAGGTATAATCTCATTTATTTTGATTAGTGTTCTTTTGTATTATGTTTATAATTGCTTTTCAATTATATGCATGTTTTGTGTGGATGGTTACTTGCTTGTACTTGTTTTTCAACTATGAGCATGATATAAATCTTTCTATGGCTAAACAATACTTGGATCTTGAGCATAAACACAAAAACTGGCGATCCGGATATCGTCTATTCCGCGGCTACTCATAGAATAGAGGATGGTCACTTGAACAACGAGTTTGTTCAAGTGACCTCTCTAAACGAATAGCATGACGATGACTTGGTTGTTTGAGCAATCCCTTTTGTCTAGGATTAAATTTTTAATCCGGGGACATCGATGGGATCCCCATGAATAAACAACCAAGGTGTAGTGGGAAGCGAAGTTTCCCCTCACGAACTCGATAAGCAAAACCCTACATTTGGTATCATAGCTTCCGGGCAAAACCTTCAATTGGTATCAGAGCCATGGATTCCGGTTTTGTGTGTTTAGGATTCGGTTAATTTTTATGCACTTTTTCATATATTATATGTGTCGGATAATAGTAGGATATGCGTAGTTTAACTCTTTGGTTGCAGGCATAAGATCCGATTATTATGGTCATATGTGTGTATGTGATTGTATGTGTATATTTTGTTGAATCCTCGGGGTTGACGAGGCTAGTATTTAATTTTTATAAATTAGATATGGCATTGTTTAGCCACTCTTTATTTTAGTTTACTTTCGATCTAGATTTCATGTACACTCCCTCGTGGAGTATAGGATCGATGGATGTAAATTTAAATAGGTTTTAGTCTCAACTCGGATCTCCGGATGGCTCGTACATGGAGTAGGAGGAGCGGACGAGATGGCGATGCGACGGGAGTCATATTGAAGACAAAAGCCATAATAGTTGGAAAATAATTTATTTTTCATATTTATTGCTTTTTGTTTGATATGCATGTCGTAGGCTAGGAAAATTCCTGAATTTCAAATTACTAAGTGGGAGAGGGAATTTTTAAAATTCCTACGGCCTCCATTACGATTTGACAAGTGATGCAAACAAACTTGTGCGTCGACTCTGAGTGCCTTCCTCCCCATCAGATGAGTTTGTTTGCGGATCACAAGGTCGAATATGGTTATAGGAAATTATTAAGGAATGTGTGTACTTCCCCATCGGAAGGCACATAACCCGAGATAATTACCTTGGTACCGAGTAATGGTGAACACTTAGATACAAATATAAGTATCCTCCCCATCGAAGTCACAGCTTTTATTTGTAGGGCTAAAGAGAAACCAACTATTAATTTTACTTGTCAAAAAGTTAGGTTGACAAGATAGTAAAATTAATGGGTAAAACCTCCTCTTACAAATGTAGATTTTGTATACGTCCACACTATCGTGGCATATGATATTCTCGGTGTTTTGAGGTGTTGGTTGATTTTGAAATTTTATTGTTTGAGGAATCAATAATTTTTTAAAATCTACAGTAATGATCTATGTGATTCTTAGGATTTTCAAAATTTACTTTCAGTCCACTTGTTTTGATACTAAAGGAAAATAAACTTACTGTACATAATTATGATGATTGGAATAGAATCTTAATATTGTCTTATCTGCTAAGGAGTACAAGTATGCACTCTTCGAAGAGTGTCCTCAAGCCATGGTTGCTCAAAAAGGTTTCTACTTCTAAGCCGAAAGGCAAGAAGAAGTAGAAACAAGATGGAGCAAAGGTGGTGGGAGGATCTCAGGGAGGAGTAAAGAAGCCGAGAGGCAAGAACTTCACTTGTAAGCAGGATGGACATTGGAAGAAGGATTGTCCCAATCCGAAGCAGAACAAAGGGGTTCTAGGAAACTCGACGACGAGCTGAGGGAGAGATTACCGTTTACTTGGGCAATGCCACTAAGGTGGCGGCTATTGCAGTGGGAGATGTTTTATTTATCTTTTGAGAAAAATAAAACCTTGGTTCTAGAAAATTTCCTTTATGTACCTTTATTTAGAAAGAATTCATTTTCAGTTTCTAAATTATTTATGGATGGATATTCTATTACCTTTAATGACAGAGTTGTTATAAAAAGGAATAGGGAGAATATCCATTCAGGTACATTGATAGGAAATTTGTATACACTTGAACCAAAATCTCCCACGATGCAAATTAAAGTTAATAACTCATCTTCTAATTCCAATAAGAGAAAAGAACCTTCGAAGATGAACCAAACATATCTTTGGCATCTTAGGCTTGGTTATATTAACCTAAGCAGAATTCAAAGATTGATAGCTGATGGACCTTTTGGGTTCATTAGTGGTGGAGGATCTCCCAACCTGTGAATCTTGCTTGGAGGATAAAATGACCAAGAGGCCTTTTAAGGCCAAGGGGTATAGAGCGAAAGATGTGTTAAAAATGGTTCATTCTGATTTGTGTGGTCCTATGACTATCCAGGCAAGAAGTGGTCTTGAATATTTCATCTCTTTCATAGACGATTATTCAAGATATGGATGACACTACGATTTGATCGTGGTGGTGAGTACCTCTTGGGAGAGTTTAGGAACTACTTATCAGAGGATGGGAATCAATCCCAATTGTCTTCACCTGGCACACCCCAGCAGAATGGTGTAGCAGAGCGAAGGAATATGACTCTTTTGGAGATGGTTAGATCGATGATGAGTTATTCTAAGTTGACAGATTTGTTCTAGGGATATGCTCTAGATATGGCGGTGTACATTCTGAACTTGGTTCCATCTAAATCGGTGCCTTCTACTCCCACAGAATTGTGGACTGGGCGAAAGCCTAGTCTAAGACATATTCGGATATGGGGAGTCTAGCACATGTGTTGAAGGCAGATGCTGGTAAGTTAGAACCTTATACAGAAGTACGCATGTTCGTTGGCTATCCTAGAGGAACGAAGGGTGGTTTGTTTTATAGTCTTAGAGATCAGAGGGTGATCGTTAGCACGAATGCAAGATTTCTTGAGGAAGACTATGTGATGAACCACAAGCCCAAGAGTAAAATTGTTCTGGAGGAATTAAAAAGGGAAGTCACTTCTTTAGTACCACCGGTACGAGAGGATATATCACAAGTCACTACACCGCTTGTCACAGAGCATACATAGGAGATACCTCGTCATAGTGGGAGGGTTGTTAGACAACCTCATAGATTCATATTCTTGGGTGAATCTTCTGATTTGGTCCCTAGCGAACATGAACCTGATCCCTGGACATATGACGAGGCAATCCAAGATAAAGATGCAGTATCTTGGCAAAGTGCAATGAATGTTGAGATTGAATCTATGGATTCAAATCAGGTCAGGGAGCTAGTAGAACCACCCGATGGTGTAAAAACCATTGGATACAAGTGGATCTACAAGAAAAAGAGAGGAATAGATGGGAAGGTTGAGACCTTCAAAGCGAGGCTTGTTGCGAAGGGGTATACTCAGAAAGAGGGTATCGATTATGAGGAGACCTTTTCGCAGGTAGTGATGCTTAAGTCTATCTGGATTCTCTTATGCATAGCAGCTCATATGGATTATGAGGTGTGGCAGATGGATGCCAAGACATCTTTCCTTAATGGAAGTCTTGAGGAAAACATCTATATGAAGTAACCAGAGGGATTCATTGCTAAGGGAAAAGAGCATCTTGTATGTAGGCTTAATCGGTCCATTTATGTATTGAAGCAAGCTTCGAGGTCTTGGAAACATCCACTTTGATGAGGTAATCCAGTCTTATGGATTTATTCAAAGTCCGGATGAGTCTTGTGTATACAAGAGATGTGACGGAAACGTAGTGGTATTTCTTGTACTATACGTAGATAACATTTTGATGATTGCCAATAATATCAAAGTGTTATCGGGCATAAGGGTATGGTTGTCCAAACAGTTTGATATGAAGGACTTGGGAGAGGAGGGACACATCCTTGGGATCAAGGTTATAAGGGTCGCAGGAAAAGGATATTATGCTTATCCCAAGCTTCATACATAGACACGATTATGGATCATTTTAGCATGCAGAACTCCAAGAAAGGTTTTCTACCTTTCAGGCATGGAGTTCCTTTATCTAAGGAGATGTGTCCTAGAACATCTGAGGAGATAGAGGAGATGAAGGCGGTTCCTTATGCTTCGGCAGTAGGAAGCCTCATGTATGCGATGCTATATATGAGACCAGATATCTGCTTTGTCGTGGGCATGGTCAGTAGATATCAGAGTAATCCAGGACAGGGACATTGGACTGCGGTAAAGTATATATTGAAGTACCTGAGAAGGACTAGGGATTATATGCTGGTTTACTGGGCAAACCAATTATACCCTGTGGGTTACAGGGATTGTGACTTCCAATCAGATAGGGATAACAATAAGTCTACCTCAGGTTTTATGTTTACTTTGGAGGTGGAGCCATTAAATGGAGGAGTGTGCAGCAGAAATGCGTGGCGGACTCCACCATGGAAGCTGAGTATATGACAGCCTCTGAGGTAGCCAAAGAAGCTGTGTGACTCAGGAACTTCCTGATGGACTTGGATGTGATTCCTTGTTTGCACAGTATTATCACAATTTATTATGATAATAATGGTGCAGTTGAAAACTCGAAGGAAACATGAGCCCATAAGGCAAGTAAACACATAGAGCGCAAGTACCACCAGATACGAGAAATCGTAAAGGAGGTAGAAGTTGTTGTTGGTGCAGTAGGCACCTAAGTCGAACCTGAGTTTTGATTATAGCAAACGATACAAAGTTAAGCTCATGTCATTATCTCACGAGCTGAATCGAGTGTGCAGAAGATTGCTATAGCTAGAGCTGAAGGCTAGCGACACCCGGAGGAAGCCGCGGTGGTCGGGCGACACTCAAGTGACTTCGGAGGGAGCTGAAGGAATCGAGTGGAAGGCCGAAAGCAAAAGTGACATGGTAAGTATCAAGGTAAGCTCGTGTGTGTGAGCGTAAGTGAGGTCGTATCCTCCTTACGGGGATGGTCTTAAGCGTAGATTCGTCCAAAGACATCCCATCGATGGTCTAGGTCGAGATTGGACGGTCGAAGCTCGTCGAAATAATGTTTTCTTTGAGCTAACTTTGACTTGCAGCAAGCATCGATCATTGCCCGGCTTGGAGGACTCATTGCCGTCAATCGGTCGACTACGTCGGTCGAATGATCATGCCATTAGTCGGTCGATGATGGCCATCGATCGTGATGGTCAATGATCAGCTTCGAGGAGTCAAGGCTTATCACCCCATTTCAAGGAGATTGGTGCTCAATTGTGATTGGCTAGGGTTCCTCTCGAAAAGGGACTCAAAGGCTATAAAATGAGGGCCAATCCTAGGGTTTCTTCATCAATTCCAAGCTTCCAAAAGCCTCCGCAAAGCTACCGACAACGAAGTGCTTCTTCTCCGACGTCTAGGTTTCATTTCCTTTATTTTTGTACGTTGGTTTTAGTTTTAGATTTGTTGTTCATTTACATTTGTCGAAGCTCTTTTTTCTATCGTAACGAGGAGAGGGGGAGTGTCCCTCTACCTCAAATTTTTGTTCTTGTATCGATTAACTCCTACCTCCAACGAGGAGGAGTTCATTTAGTGTTTTGCCCTCCGTGCGTGGTCAAGGACCACTAGGGCCTTGGAGTAGTAGCCGAAGGCTACGAACCAAGTAAAAAGAATTGTCTCTTTTATTTATTGCTTACTTTTCCGCTGCAAATTAATTATCTACTCCATTTTTAAACGAACGAACAAAAAGAAAGTTTTAACGCTATTCACCCCCCCCCCTCTAGCGTTTCAAATCGATCCAACAGTTTTTGTCGCCTAGATTGCATCGGAGGATGACCTGGTAGACCCTTTCACTAAGGCCCTTCTAGTGAGAGCTTTGATAGGCATGTGGAGGGAAGGGGAATCAGATGTATGGCAATATGAGGACAACATAGTCTTTTAATATAAGTGGGAGATTATAGGGATGTATACTGAAAAGTCTATCTTTTGTATGAACATCTTTATTTTGAAATAAGAATCACATGATCATTGTTTGCATTTTTATGGTTATGTAATATTGTCTAATACATTACATTGTAGATAATATGGTGTGTGGTGTCAAACAGGAGATCATGTTATCGGCTCCTTGTAAAGTATAAGTAAAGGCTCACAACCGAGATGGCTTTGGACAAACCATCGGAATGGTTGTAGTGTGATTTGGTATTAGTTTGTCTTGACCATAGAATCATACTAGTGCACTTTGTGTGTATTGAGCAAGACTAACTTAGAGGTGATTCGATTTATTACTGACTACATAATCGAATCGGACCTCAGATATTATTTACTACATGCTCTTAATCCCGATATAATAACGGGCACATATACTTAGTATTCATCTCTCTGATTTACCAATGGGCGAGATTTATAGATTAAATTGATAGGCTCGGTAAGTTGGGAGATGATATTATTTATATGGTGTGTCATTGATTATAGGAGGAAACCGTGTCCTATATATTAGGATGATGATGTCCCCTTGAGGAGCTCATAAGGTTCATCATGTAAACCCTGCAGGTGGACTTGGTCCGGCATGATGAAAAGGTTGAATGATACTACTCAAGTAGTTAGATGTTGATTAATTAATGGTTAGTAAATTAATTAATCGACGGACATTCGAGATCTTAAACAATGAGAGAAAATGTACAAATAATATATGGAGCCCATATTATCATATGGGGGTTGGTGAGGTAGATCGATGATGATCCTTTAGTGGATTGGATTATCATTAGTGGATCCGACTTTATGTGGGCTTGATCCATGGGTGGCCAAGATTCAACTCCTCCTCATGGTCCCTATTGTAGCCTATTAACACCTCATGATGTTAGTTAAAGCCCTAGAACCAATCATGTGATGGTTGAATAGGGAACATTTTGTATCATATTCTATAAAGGCAAAGGATTGGTTATTATATTTACATCTTGCTTGTGCCAGCTAATTTAAATATAATAATGCCCTAGAAAAGTAGGTTCTTATCTACAGCACATCAATTGGCAGAATTGATTATGAGAGGCTGTAGAGAACACTTTCCTAAATGTTCCTAGTCGAGTATTAATATGCAAGGGCAATATTAATACATAAAGACTAGCATGTAGGTCAATTGATGACTTGATCTCACAAGTCATGGATATATGATATCAAGTTGACACATGGGTATATATTGGAGAATATATACTGAACTGACCCGCCATGAGAAAGTTTCATGGATCGTTATATGAGTGTCATAAACTTTCTCATGTGACTATTGGTATGAATAGTCCTTAGACCTGAAGTCACTACGGTTCCCTACATAAGGAGTTATGTACTTTGGTATCGTCAAACGTCACCCGTAACAGGGTGGACCATAAAGGCGATTACTGGGTATGTAACAAATTATGCGGAGGGATGTGAGTGATGTAGATGGGATCTATCCCTTTCATATGACGGGAGTGATATCGGTGGGCCCCTTGATTGAGTAGAACTACTAAAATGCATGGCCATGCTCGAATGAGTCAATATGAGATATTGAGCTCATTTGTTTGAGTTAGTTTACTCAAGGATCAAGAAACACATAGATTGATCGAGGATGACACGGTCTATGCCTCATTGATCAATCTGATATCAAGGATAGAAGGACACGGTCATATATTATAGTAGTCACGGAAAGGTTAGTCGGATCTTGAATTATCTCGTAACTTGGGTAGCAATGATGTATTGCTAGATGCCGCTCATTGCTTGTGTATCTAAAAGAGTTTAGATCCACTGCCATCGTTATGAGAGCCTATAGGGTCACACACAAAGAGCATGATAATTAGAGGAATTAGAGTATTCTAGTTTGACTAGAATAATTTGGGAATAAGCTTAAGTACAAAATGGTGTTTGGACTTTAAGCTTAATGAGAATTTTAGCTAATTGATTTAATGAGATTAATTCAATATGTTACCTTATTGAATTAATAAGATTAATTCAATATGATAACATAAGCTTAATTGAATTAATAAGATTAATTCAATATGATAACATAAGCTTAATTGAATTAATAAGATTAATTCAACATGCATGAATGCCACATAAGAATGCCACATAAGCATGCCACATAAGCATGCCACCTAAGCATCCACCTAAGCTAGTTAAGGTGGAAGGAAACAAAATGGTTTTGTCTCCTTAAGTGGCCGGCCAAACAAGGATATGTCTCAATGCAATGGATTGCATTGAATGTGTGGAGGTGAAAGGGTTTTTCCAACCCTATAAAAGACACCTCAAGTGGCCGGCCAAATAGAGCATTAGCTTTGTTGTTGGTGGAAGCTTTGGTTGTGTTAGTGGTGAGAAAGCTTGGTGGAAGCTTTAGTTGTGTGGGTTTGTGAGTGTAGGCTAGCAAGAAGAGGAGTCTTCTTCTTCCTTTCTCCTTGTCCCTCTCTTCCTCTCCTTTAGGGACTTCTCTAGCAAGAAGTAAAGGAGAGCTCTTCTAGTTTTCCTTTTGTGAGACAAGAGCATGCTCGTGTGGATACGTATAGAGGCACGGACACTTGAACGTGCTAAAGATCCAACAAACCGAAAGGAAAAGCGGGATTAACAAGGGCACGCAACAAAGGTAATCCTCTCCTATAAGATAGGTTTGGTTTAGAGAAATTTATTTTATACGAGTTTGCTTTCTCATGGATCACTTGGAAGGGATCCTATTTTCCGTTGCGCATATGCCATTTGGCATACGAGATTTCCCTCTGGTGGTATCAGGCCACTTAGAAGATCGTATAAAAATAGGTTTTCTCTATTTTATATGTGATATAGAAGTAGGATAAATTTTATTATGAGTTGATAATTGCATTAGCAAATTTTCAAACATAATAAAATATCCAATGTCTTTTAAAAGTTAAAATGACATGGTGCATGGTTATGGCCTAGTCCCAAAAGTTTGTGATTGTGTGTTGTAATTCTTAATACGGCTGCGTGTCGTGCCTTTCTCCTAATATTCTTGTTGTAAAATTAGTTTTAGACTGAATGTAACTCAGTATTTCTCCTTTGTAATGTACAAAACAAGGATGGAGGGTCCATTGGAAGATGAGGTTACAAGGAGGAAGTCAACACACAAGACAACCAAAGGAAGCACTTAGGAGAAGATGCTATCCCTAGGTTGACCAATCAATCTTTTCATTGGCTTGAGAAGATTGTAGAATAAGGGCCATAACCATGACACGTTAGTTTAATATGTATGTGATGCATGTTAGTTTAGCTTGTATGTGATGCATGATTAGTTTAGCTTATATGTGATGTATGCTAATATGTATATGATACATGTTTATTTCTTAATAAGTCTAAACGATATGCCTACCAAAGTTGGTACTCACTACTTCCTCGATCATTTGTTATTGGGTTTGCCAAAGCAAAGCAATGCATTTTATCTTGGAGGGGTGCGAGTGGACAATCGTGATGTCCCGCTATCAGTCTTGGTTAAGACTTAATTAAGTGTTTTCTTAATTGGTTAAGAAAGTAGAGGCATATATTAGCTTTGAACATAAGTGTTAACATTAGTTTTGTGTGATTTCCGAACATCAGCTTTGTCTTAGAAGTGGTCGTTGCTCCGATATCCAAGAAGGCCCCTGTGCCACGCCACGGCTGGAAGTAAACACTAAACTAATCTAAAACTTAACCAAAGCTATTAAAGAGTTACATCAGATGTAATTGGCAAAAGATTGCCTACCTAATTATACTACGTCTTGGGCGATTAGCCAAAGCTAACTCAAGACGAATTATGATGTGGATCTTTATCCCATATAAATTTATAGCTAAATAGTAGCTATGAGAATTTAGTGGGAGCCTCATTTAATTAAAGGCCTAATTAAATGATTTAGGTATGATACTTAACTTTGCATTTTAATGTTGTAGATCACCATGTCATCTAACACGACACACCCCCTCAACTTGCGATCTGTCCTTGAGAAGGACAAGCTCAATGGAGCAAACTTTCTTGACTGGTATAGGAACTTGAGGATTATCCTCAAGCAAGAACGCAAACTATATGTCCTAGAGCAGTCTACCCAAAATACCCGCCCCTCTCGTCTTTGAAAAGGATGCTTATAAGAAGCATCAAGATGACGCATTAGATGTGTCATGCCTTATGCTTGCCACCATGAACTCTGAGCTTCAGAAGCAACATGAGAACATGGATGCCTATGATATGGTTGAGCATTTGAAACAACTATATCAAGGACAAGCTAGGCACGAGCGTTTTGAAGTGTCTAAGGCTCTTTTTGCATGCAAGATACAAGAAGGAACACCTGTAGGAACTCACGTACTCAAAATGATTGGGTACGTTGAGAACCTTGAAAGACTAGGTTTTCCACTGAGCCAAGAATTTGGCAAGATGTTATCCTGCAATGCGTTGGGAAGCATACAATCAATTCGTCATGAATTATAACATGAATGAAATTGATAAACCTTTGCCTGAGATTCTCAGCATGTTAAGAACTGCTGAACCAAATCTCAAGAAGAAAGTTAGTAATGTACTAATGGTCAAGAAGGACAAAGGTAAGCGCAAAGGCAAGGGTAAGACCCAAGCCAAAGGCAAGGCCAATTCATCCACTTCAAAGGGTAAAGGTAAAGTACCTAAGGAAGGGGACTGCTTCCATTGCGGTGAGACTGGACACTGGAAGCGGAACTGCAAAGTCTACCTTGAGGAAGTAAAGAACAAGAGAAGTGGGACTTCTGCCTCAGGTATACACGTTATAGAAGTTAATCTATCTATTTCTTCTACATGGGTATTAGATACCGGATGTGCATCTCACATTTGTACTAATGTGCAGGGACTGAGAAATAGTAGAATAATGGCAAAGGGCGAAGTGGACCTACGAGTAGGCAATGGCGCAAAAGTTGCTGCTGTAGCTGTAGGAACATATTCTTTGTCTTTGCCCACTGGGCTTATCTTAGAACTAGAGGAGTGCTTCTATGTACCCTCATTAACAAAGAACATAATTTCTGTATCTTGTTTAGACAAGAAAAACTTTTCTTTTATAATAAAGGACAAATGTTGTTCCATTTATTTAAATGAAATGTTCTATTGTAATGCACCACTTATGAATGGTCTCTATGTTCTAGATTTAGATAACCCAATTTATAACGTAAATACCAAACGGTTCAAATCGAATGATTTGAACCAGACATATCTCTGGCACTGTCGCCTAGGTCACATAAATGAAAAACGCATATCCCAACTCCATAAAGATGGATTATTGGACTCATTTGATTTTGAATCATATGAGGTATGCGAATCTTGTCTTTTAGGAAAGATGACTAAAACTCCATTTAGTGGACATGGCGAGAGAGCGACGGACTTGTTAGGACTCATACATACTGATGTATGTGGCCCTTTCAATGTCGAAGCCAAAGGAGGCTATAAGTACTTTATTACTTTCACTGATGATGTGAGTAGATTTGGCTACTTATATTTGATGAGACATAAGTCAGAATCCTTTGAAAAGTTCAAAGAATTCAAGAATGAAGTACAAAACCAACTTGGTAAGCGTATTAAGCTACTTCGATCAGATCGAGGTGGTGAATACCTTAGTCAAGAGTTTCGTGATCACCTGGCTGAGTGTGGGATAATATCCCAACTCACTCCTCCTGGAACACCACAATGGAATGGTGTATCTGAGAGGAGAAATCGTACTCTATTAGATATGGTACGATCAATGATGAGCCAGACTGATCTACCTACTTCCTTTTGGGGTTTAGCTCTAGAGACAGCCGCTTTCACACTTAATCGCGTTCCATCAAAAGCCGTAGAAAAGACACCATATCGATATGGACCGGAAGAGTCCCAAAATGTCTTTTATAAAGATTTGGGGTTGTGAAGCTTACGTTAGGCGTCAAGTCTCGGATAAACTAGGACCCAAATCGGATAAGTGTTATTTTGTAGGATATCCCAAGGAAACTAAGGGATATTACTTTTACAATCCCACACTTGGCAAGGTGTTTGTTGCAAATCTTTGTCTTTCTAGAAAGAGAATTTATTTCTAGAAATACTAGTGGGAGTAAAATTCATCTTGAAGAAGTTCAAGATGATGATAACACTAAAGCTTCGATGGAAAATGAACAGGCACCACAAAGTGTTGTGGATGAGAAATTTGTTGCCCAAAGAGTTGTGGAGCAAACACCTGTTCAAGTAGACCAACCTCTTCATAGATCTAATAGGATCGTCGTCAACCCAGAGATATTCTTTTCTCTTGGTGACAGCGGTGATGTATTGCTTATCGATCTTGGCGAGCCTACATCCTATCAAGAAGCTATGATGAGCCCAGATTCGAGAAATGGCTAGAGGCCATGAGATCGAAATGGAATCCATGTACACTAACCAAGTATGGACTTTGGTTGATCCACACGAAGGGTAAAACCCATTGGGTGTAAGTGGGTCTTTAAAGTAAGGACATGGATGGTAATAAGCATACCTATAAAGGTAGATTGGTGGCTAAAGGATTCAAACAAATTCATGGTATTGACTATGATGAAACCTTTTCACCGATTCGATGCTTAAATCCATTCGGATCATACTTGCTATTGCAGCCTACCATGATTATGAGATCTGGCAGATGGATGTCAAAACCGCTTTTCTGAATGGAAAGCTACTCGAGGATGTGTACATGACACAACCTGAGGGTTTTGAAGATCCAAAGCATCCTGGAAAGGTATCTGTGCAAAGGTCCATTTATGGACTAAAGCAAGCCTCTCTGGAATCTTCGATTCGATGATGCAATCAAAGAGTTTGGTTTCATCAAGAATGAAGATGAGCCTTGTGTCTACAAGAGAAATAGTGGGAGCACAGTTGTATTTCTTGTCTTGTATGTAGATGACATACTTCTCATCGGAAATGATATTCCCTCACTCCAGTCTGTTAAGATGTGGTTAGGGAATTGTTTCTCGATGAAAGACTTAGGTGAAGCTGCCTATATTCTAGGCATCAAGATCTATAGAGATAGATCTAGAAGATTACTTGGCCTAAGTCAGAGTACATACATTGATAAAGTGCTAGATCGTTTTGCTATGCAAAATTCTAAGAAAGGGTTTCTGCCTTTATCACATGGTGTGAGTCTTTCGAAGACTCAATGTCCCTCTTCTAAGGAGGAGAGAGATCGCATGGATAAGATCCCTTATGCATCTGCCATAGGGTCTATCATATGCGCCATGCTTTATGCTAATCACGGCGTCTCGTATGCTTTGAGCATGGCGAGTAGATACGATCGGATCGGTGAAAGTCAGCTTTGGATAGCGATCAAAAATATTCTTAAGTACTTACGAAGAAGCGAAAGAATATTTCACGATATTTGGAGGCAATGAGGAGCTAACTGTAAAGGGTTACAGTGATGCAAGCTTCCAAACAGACAAGGATGACTATAGCTCGCAAGCGGGGTACGTGTTTTGCCTGAATGGTGGAGTGGTGGAAGAGTTGGACGAGACACGATTCTACAATGAAGGCCGAGTATATTGCGCATCACGATGCGGCAAAGGAGGCTGTTTGGCTCGCAAGTTCATCGATGAACTTGGGGTAGTTCCTAGCATTGCAGATCCAATAGACCTCTATTGTGACAACAATGGGGCTATTACGAGCTAAGGAACCTCGATCACATCGCGGACCAAACACATCTTGCGGCGCTTCCATCTCATTCGAGAGATCATCGATAGAGGAGATGTGAGGATATCTGAGTCAGAAGCTAACATCGCGGATCCATTGACCAAGGCTTTGTACGGAGGAAGCATGATGGTCACACTAGGTCACTAGGTATTAGATATCATAGTGATTGGTACTAGTGCTAGTGGGAGATTGTTAGTTAAAGCCCTAGAACCAATCATGTGATGGTTGAATAGGGAACATTTTGTATCATATTCTATAAATGCAAAGGATTGGTTATTATATTTACATCTTGCTTGTGCCAGCTAATTTAAATATAATAATGCCCTAGAAAAGTAGGTTCTTATCTACAGCACATCAATTGGCAGAATTGATTATGAGAGGCTGTAGAGAACACTTTCCTAAATGTTCCTAGTCAGTATTAATATGCAAGGGCAATATTAATACATAAAGACTAGCATGTAGGTCAATTGATGACTTGATCTCACAAGTCATGGATATATGATATCAAGTTGACACATGGGTATATATTAGAGAATATATACTGAACTGACCCGCCATGAGAAAGTTTCATGGATCGTTATATGAGTGTCATAAACTTTCTCATGTGACTATTGGTATGAATAGTCCTTAGACCTGAAGTCACTACAGTTCCCTACATAAGGAGTTATGTACTTTGGTATCGTCAAACGTCACCTGTGAGGTGGACCATAAAGGTGATTCTTGGGTATGTATAACAAATTATGCGGAGGGATGTGAGTGATGTAGATGGGATCTATCCCTTCCATATGGCCGGAGTGATATCGGTGGGCCCCTTGATTGAGTAGAACTACTAAAACGCATGGCCATGCTCGAATGAGTCAATATGAGATATTGAGCTCATTTGTTTGAGTTAGTTTACTCAGGGATCAAGAAACACATAGATTGATTGAGGATGACACGGTCTATGCCTCATCGATCAATCTGATATCAAGGATAGAAGGACACGGTCATATATTATAGTAGTCACGGAAAGGTTAGTCGGATCTTGACTTATCTCGTAACTTGGGTAGCAATGATGCATTGCTAGATGCCGCTCATTGCTTGTGTATCTAAAAGAGTTTAGATCCACTGCCAACGTTATGAGAGCCTATAGGGTCACACACAAAGAGCATGATAATTAGAGGAATTAGAGTATTCTAGTTTGACTAGAATAATTTGGGAATAAGCTTAAGTACAAAATGGTGTTTGGACTTTAAGCTTAATGAGAATTTTAGCTAATTGATTTAATGAGATTAATTCAATATGTTACCTTATTGATTTAATAAGATTAATTCAATATGATAACATAAGCTTAATTGAATTAATAAGATTAATTCAATATGATAACATAAGCTTAATTGAATTAATAAGATTAATTCAACATGCATGAATGCCACATAAGAATGCCACATAAGCATGCCACATAAGCATGCCACCTAAGCATCCACCTAAGCTAGTTAAGGTGGAAGGAAACAAAATGGTTTTGTCTCCTCAAGTGGCCGGCCAAACAAGGATATGTCTCAATGCAATGGATTGCATTGAATGTGTGGAGGTGAAATGGTTTTTCCAACCCTATAAAAGACACCTCAAGTGGCCGGCCAAATAGAGCATTAGCTTTGTTGTTGGTGGAAGCTTTGGTTGTGTTAGTGGTGAGAAAGCTTGGTGGAAGCTTTAGTTGTGTGGGTTTGTGAGTGTAGGCTAGCAAGAAGAGGAGTCTTCTTCTTCCTTTCTCCTTTTCCCTCTCTTCCTCTCCTTTAGGGACTTCTCTAGCAAGAAGTAAAGGAGAGCTCTTCTAGTTTTCCTTTTGTGAGACAAGAGCGTGCTCGTGTGGATACGTATAGAGGCACGGACACTTGAACGTGCTAAAGATCCAACAAACCGAAAGGAAAAGCGGGATTAACAAGGGCACGCAACAAAGGTAATCCTCTCCTATAAGATAGGTTTGGTTTAGAGAAATTTATTTTATACGAGTTTGCTTTCGCATGGATCACTTGGAAGGGATCCTATTTTCCGTTGCGCATATGCCATTTGGCATACGAGATTTCCCTACACATGAAGCTTAGATCCAATGGATAGAAACAAAACTCTAGATCCAAAGGTAGAGATTAAATCTCTAAGATCCGACGGTTGAGATTAAATCTCTAGATTCGACGGTTGAGATTAAATCCCTAGAACCAATGGTGGATATTAAACCAAGGCTTATCCCTAACTCTATAAAAGGGTGGACTAGGGGTGGGTGGCAAGATGATGGAGAGAAAAGGGGGCTAGGGTTTGGGCGGCAAGAGCAAAGGAGGTTAGGGTTTTGGGTGGCCACAATTAAGGAAAGTTTTTTTTCTTCTTCTTCCTTTGGTGGCCGAAACCCTTCCTCCTTCTTCCCTCCTTTGTTTGGCCGGCGCCCAAGCTTCTTCCCTTGATCTATGGCTTATGAAGGATGAGTTTAGGGTTGCTTCCCATGGGCGGCAACCAATCCTAGGTGGGATAGGAATAGGAGTGGGGCTAGGGTTAGGGTTTGGTTGTTGGTGTTGGGCGGCAACAAGGGGAGGAAGCTTCTCCTTCCTCTTCCTAAGGTTGGTCGGCCCCTCTTCCTTCTTCCCTCTACCTTAGTCAAATCTCAATCTATTCCTCTCCCCTTCATCCTTGGCCGGAAATTAGGAGAACTTAGTTTAGGGTTTGGGCGGCAACAAGGAGAAGGAGTGTTTTCCTTTCTCTTCTCCAAGTGTTGGCCGGCGCCCATGCCCTTGTTGTTTCTCCTTTGGTTGGTTTCCATACTCCATGTTCTCTTCCTTGGCCAGCGGCAACATCGAGTTTATTGACTTGGTAGTCGGTTCTAGATAGGAAGATGAGTTTTGTTTAAGGATCTTCCTTTGTTCGGAGTGAACAAGGAAAGGAAGATTGGTGATCTAGGAGGCTTCAACTTTTGGTAGATCGTCGCCCACACGATGTCCGAAAGGAGGAAGGGCATACAATAGAAGATCAAGAGGTATAATCTTGTTTATTTTGATTAGTGTTCTTTTGTATTATGTTAATAATTGCTTTTCAATTATATGCATGTTTTGTGTGGATGGTTACTTGCTTGTATTTTTTTATCAACTATGAGCATGATATAAATATTTCTATGGCTAAACAATACTTGGATCCCGAGCATAAACACAAAAACCGGGGATCCGGACATCGTCTATTCCGCGGCTACTCATAGAATAGAGGATGGTCGCTTGAACAACGAGTTTGGTCAAGTGACCTCTCTAAACAAATAGCATGACGATGACTTGGTTGTTTGAGCAATCCCTTTTGTCTAGGATTAAATTTTTAATCTGGGGACATTGATGGGATTGCCATGAACAAACAACCAAGGTGTAGTGGGAAGCGAAGTTTCCCCTCACAGACTCGATAAGCAAAACACTACATTTGGTATCAGAGCTTCCGGGCAAAACCTTCAAAGGAACCTCGCTCACACCAGCGGACCAAACACATACTACGACGCTTCCATCACATCCGAGAGATTATCGATAGTGGAGATGTGAAGATTTGTAGAGTACCCACAGAGGCTAACATTGCAGATCCTTTGACCAAGGCTTTGGCATAGAAAAAGCATGATGGTCACACTAGGTCATTGGGTATTAGATACTACAGTGATTGACACTAGTGCTAGTGGGAGATTGTTAGTGAAAGCCCTAGAGCCAATCATGTGATGATTATTGTATGGACTTTATTGTATCATATTCCTATTTATAAAGGCATGGTTATTATATTTACTTGTATTGGTGCCAAATAACTAAATATAATAATGTCCTTGAGTATTAGGTTCTTATCTATATCAATCGATTGGTTGAATTGATAATGAGATGATATAGAGAAGACTACTCTTAATCATTCCTAGTCGAGTATTAACATTCAGAGAGAATGTTAATGCATAGAGACTAGCATGTAGGTCAACACGATGACTTGATCTCACAAGTCATGGATATGAGATATCAAGTTGACACATGGGTATGCATTCGAGAATGTATACTGAATGCCCCGCCATGAGAAAGTATCATGGATCATTATATGAGTGTCATATACTTTCTCATGTGGCTATTAGTATGACTATTAGTCATTAGACCTGAAGTCACCATGGTTCCCTACATAAGGAGTTGTAAATTTTGGCTTCGTCAAACGTCACCCGTAAATGAGTGGACTATAAAGGCGATTACTGGGTATGTAACAATTATGCGGAGGGATGTGAGTGATGTAGATAGGATCTATCCCTCCTATATGACAGGGGTGACATCGATATTCTTGATAGAGTGAGACCACGAAGTGCATGACCATGCTCAAATGAGTCAATATGAGATATTGAGCTCATTTGATTAGAGTGAGTCTACTTGGAGTTCAAGATATAGATTGTACCGAGGATGACACCGTCTATGCCTCAATTGGTCAATCTAGATGTCAAGGATAGAGGGACATTGTCACATATTGTGAGAGTCACAATTAGTAGTCACAAAGGTGATGTTGGAGCTCAATATTCTTGTAACTTGGGTAGCAATGATGTGTTGCTAGAGACCGCTCATTGCTTATGTTCCTAAATCGGTTTAGGGACATTGCCAACGTTACAAGAACCTATAGGGTCACACACAAAGGGCAATTAGATGGAGATTATGTTCATATGATGAACCATGAGGATTAGGTTCATGGGATGAACCAAATTGGTTAAGAGTAATCCTAATTAGACTAATTGAGTTGGACTCAATTTGATTCAAGTGTTGAATGAGTCTAATTTAGATTTGATTCATCAAATCAATTTAAATTAATGAATAGAGATTCATTAAATTAAAATTGACTTAAATCAAATGGTTGGATTTGATCAACCATGGGAGATAAGAGGTCAAGTTTGACTTGACTTGAGAGGGAAGATGAAAGGTTAAGTTTGACTTGACCAAATGTCATGTCATGATGATGACATGGCATGGCCGGCTAATGATGATGCTCCACATCATCATTGACTTATCATGTGGTGCCACCTCATGAGGGAGACCAAGATCCATTGGCTCTTGGAGTTACATGCATGCATGTAACCCCCCAAGGTTAAAGTGGTCGGCCACTTCTTGATGAGGAGTGAATTGTTTTTGGGTAACTCCATCTTCTTCTTCCTTGGATCAGCTTCTTCCTTGGCTCTCTTCCTCTCTTGCTCTCCCAATCCTCCATCGTCGAGACCTTCACGGAGTGCTAGCACACTCAAGATTGTCTTTTCTCCACCTATTGCTTGTGTGGATACCAATAGAGGAGTGTGCACTTGACACTCTCGAGTTCCGGCAATCCATTTGGACGAGCGGGATAAGCGAAGGGCATCACTTCAAGGGTAACTTTTTATCATGTAGATCTAGAGTAGATCTAAAGGTATTAAACACATACATGTTAGTTTTATTTTTATACTTCGCACGGATCCGTGGCCGGGGCTTCCGAGGTTTCTGCAATGCAAAAAGCGGTATTTGCGGCTCAGAAAACCCAACAGAAGACTCATCCCATGTCACCCTCAATGTCTTCTTCTTCCTAGGCTTGTCCTCTTTCTTGTTGAGATCAGGACATTCACTTTTGATATGCCCTTTCCTATTACACTAAAAAAAAACAACATCAGTTTTACCTCTAAATTTATGTTATGACTTACCCTTCCTCTTGTCTGCGAAGTTTTTCTTCACATCCTTCTTATTGTACTTTCTACATCTCCTCATCATCCTCCTAACGAAATTTGCTCTCTCACTAGATGGTGACTCATCATCACTGTCACTGCTTGTCTCAGATGAGGATGAAGATGACTCCCTCTTCTTCTCCTTTTTCTTGTTCTCCTTGTATTGCTCACCTGCAACAAATACAATACCTTTCTCTTTTGGACCCTTATTAGCTTGCTTATGTAGTTCCATTTCACAAAACAATTCATCCAATTTTTACAGTAGATAAATCCCTTGATACTTTGTAGGCATCTACCATAGATGACCACAAAGCATTTCGGTGAAAGGATTTTAGGACATACCTGATAGTGTCACTGTTTTCCAAACCTTCTCCAACTGAATCCAACCCATTCAACACCTCCTTGAACCTTCCGTGCAATTCGCCAATAGTCTCACCATCTTTCATAGCGAAATTTTGCAGCTGGTTCATGTAGAGATCACGTTTTGTGATTCTCGAGTATCTTGTGCCTTCGTTTAGTTCTATCAGTTTATTCCAGAGATCTTGTGCGCTACTGAACGGACCAATCTTGTTGAGTTGGTCCTTCGCCAAACCACATTGCAGAGTTACTGTGGCCTTAGCATTTGCTTGCGCCTTGCATTTTTGCTTTGCTGTCCACTTTCCAGACTCATGTATTTTGCCTTCTGCGTCCATTGGTGTTGTGAAGCCTTCGGTCACCGAAAACCACATATCTATCTCAGTCATGAGATAGTACTCCATTCGGCTTCGCCAATACTAGAAATTTGTTCCATCAAAGAAAAGAGGCATGTTTGTGTTGTAGCCTTCTTGCATCACTATTTGAACTTGCTCTTGTGGTTGTGAGTCCGAAGAAGAGCACCAGACTTTAATACCACTTGTAGGACCATTGGCATCGCTAGAAGGGAGGGATGAATAGCGATACTTGTTTCATCGATTTATTGTGCTCATCTACAATGTTAGTACGCAGCGAAAAACTCGAATACAAACACAACAACATACAACAAGCACAAAATACAGTATTTACGTGGTTCGAAACTCAAGTTCCTACTCCAAGGTTGAGCCCCTCGTCGGCTCTAGTGATGCACACCACCACTATAATACTTCTCCTTCTCGGTGACACACCGGAGGTGGAGAACCTCTTAACATAGTTTATCAGAAATTTACATGAAACTTATAGTAGTAGGAGGTGAAGAATAAACTGATTACAATGATTGCAATGAAAACTAGATTGCTTCTTCTTTTCAGAACCTGTAATTGACTTTGAGATCAAAAACCTCGAGGATGCAGGAACCCTTGTTTGAGTAATAGCTTCTTAGGTTCTCATTCGCAGTAAGTCATTTTTTCCATTTTCTTATTATAATGAAAAACAACCATGTAAAGCCTTTAAATCGAGCCTGATTAGGGCTTTTCCAACCCATGCAGTCGAGTCACCTCGACTCGCGCCTCAACTGGCGCATTAACTCGCATTTAATGAGCTTCCAACGGTAAGGTTTCCACCATAATTAACATTATTTGTCCGTTGTAACTTAGGTATAGTCGAGGCGATGAACCATCGCCTCAACTGGTAGGCTTTAGTTGAGCCTTCAATCGAAACTCCCTTGCTTCTGTTTCAATCTAAATAGAGCAATAGTCGAGCTCACAGTCGATAGTCCCTTGCGTCTATTTCATTGAACCAAGCATTAGTCGAGGTGTCCCCATGACTGCTGAAGAATTTTTCCTTTGAAACATGTTGACCGTAGTCAAGGCTTTAATCGACTACAACTTGCTTCTATTTGTGAGAAACAACCCTAGTCGAGGCGTCGCCTCAACTGCTACGGCTTCTCAAGGTTTTGCAAGCCAGTCGAGGTGTTGCCTCGACTCTTGACCATTTCAACTCGTCTAGAGTCGAAACCACACCTAAGAGAGGGTCTACCCTGTACCCTTTACCTGATGCCTGTGAAACACTATTCATAGGTCTTCCATGCCAAGAATCACTTCCGGGACTTCGTGCCAAAACTCCTCGTCTGGGTCTTCATTCTAGGACTCCTTGTCCAGGTCTTCTTGCCAGGACTCCTCATCCGGGTATTCACTTGCCTGGACTCCTCATCGGTTCTTCACTTGCCAGTACTCCTTGTCCGAGTCTTCACTTGCAAGGAATCCTCGTCCGGGTCTTCATTTGCCAGGACTCCCCGTCCGGGTCTTCATTTGCAAGGACTCTTCATCCGGGTATTCACCACCTTGCATCTAGTCCTCGACCTATAAGAAATTTCCTGAAAATACATCTCAACCAACCGCATGAGATAACAAATAATTATCATCTAGACTTGAACCCTTGTCAAACACCAAAACATCATCTGGGCCTGATTGCACTAATAGATTGAGCTTCATGAAGGCACATCCGAAGTCAAACTAACAAGAAGGGACCTCATCCGATCACAGCTCAACAACAACAAGTTAGAAAAAGGAGAAAAGGTATTATCGTTGCATTCAAGATTTAATGAGATAATTAATGGGTTGTCAAGTTTAGAGGAGAAGCTCTCGAACCGGGATATGATAATGAAGGAAATTGATGCATTCCCCTAGTCATCAAAATGGAGCTCCATGGTGGATTCATTCTACATTTCAAGGAATCTAGAGGTAAGTACTCTAGAAGAATTCTTTTCAACCATGGAACTTCACGAATCTTGCCTTGAAGGTATAATAGAAGAACCAAGTTCACAATCAAGGGGAGTAACACTAGTTTCAAACAAGGGGAAGAAGAAGAAGTCCACACCCTCCTCATCCAATGACGAATCACAATCTTTAATAGATAGCAATGAGGAGGCATATATGGTAAGGAAGGTAAGATGTGCTCTTAAAAGTTTTAAATTTAACAAGTCTCATGATAGGAGGAGGAGGAAGGTTATATGCTATAATTGTCAACGAGAGAGACAAATGAGGGATGAGTGTCCCCTATTAAACAAGATCAAGGAAGAAAGGAAGAAGAATGACAAGAAGAAAGAAGAAAAGAAGTCAAAGGAGAGGGAAAAGAAATCAAAAACCCATATCAGCATATTTGTTGCCTCATAAACTTCTTTTCCTTTGTCTAGTTGCCTTAAGTCCACGCCTAATTCTTTTTCCAGTAGCAACTCTTCATACTGGGACTTGTAATAGGCTACTTCTTTTTGTAGGCAATCTATTTCTCCTTAATAGCCTTGTTCCTAAAATGGCAATAGGCAGGAAGCTGTCATAAGTCTAAGGGCATACCTGTGTGAGCATAAACCTGAAAATCCAACTACTTAATCTAAAATTCAGAAAGGCTAACTCTAAAAAAAAAGGTGCATACTAATAATTACATGAGCAATTATGCTATTACAAAAAGGACCATCTCCTACAAAGATGCCATTAAAGCCACAGAGCAAATTGAATCTCTAGCCATTGGATTTGCAAGACCAAGTGAGCTGCAAGGAACAACCTCCGAAATTTCCATAATAATCAAGAAAAAAATACACAACTTTAGCTTCTTGTTCAAATAGCCGAAAGCCTCAAAGATATTCAAGCTGATTTAAAGACTATTGTGGAGAAAACCAAAAGGGGTGTTCAAACAACCTCCATTCTGTAAGTTTTCCACCATAATTAACATTATTTGTTCGTTGTAACTTAGGTCTAGATGATGAGGCTTGTCCGGGTCTTCATTATCAGGACTACGGATGTGCCTTCATGAAGCTCAATCTATTAGTGCAATCAGGCCCAGATGATGTTTTGGTGTTTGACAAGGGTTCAAGTCTAAGTGATAATTATGTGTTATCTCATGCGGTTTGTTGACATGTATTTTCAGGAAATTTCTTATAGGCCGAGGACTGGATGCAAGTTGGTGAAGACTCGGACAAAGAGTCCTTACAAATGAAGACCCGAACGAGGAGTCCTGGAAAATGAAGACCCGGATGAGGATTCCTGACAAGTGAAGACCTGGACAAGGAGTCCTAGCAAGTGAAGACCTAGACAAAGAGTCCTGGAAAGTGAAGACCCGGATGAGGAGTCCTGGCATGAAGACCCGGACAAGGAGTCCTGGCATGAAGACCAAACGAGGAGTCTTGCCACGAAGTCCCGGAAGTGATTCTTGGCATGGAAGACCTATGAAAAGTGGTTCATAGGCATCAGGCAAAGGGTACAGGTTAGACCCTCTCTTAGGCATCATTTCGACTCTAGACGAGTTGAAATGGTCAAGAGTCGAGGCAGCACCTCGACTGGCTTGCAAAACGCTGAGAAGGCCATAGCAGTCGAGGCGTCACCTCGACTAGGGTTGTTTCTCACGAATAGAAGCAAGCCATAGTCGATTAAAGCCTTGACTACGGTCTGCATGTTTCAAAGGAAAAATCCTTTAGCAGTCTAGGCGACGCCTCTACTGATGCTTGGTTCAATGAAATAGACGCAAGGGACTGTCGACTGCGAGCTTGACTGTTTCTCTATTTAGATTAAAGCAAAAGCAGGGGAGTTTCACCTGAAGGCTCGACTAATGCCTACCAGTCGAGGCGATGGTTCATCGCCTCTATTGGACCTAAGTTACAACGAACAAATAATGTTAATTATGGTGGAAATCTTACCGAATGGAGGTTGTTTGAACACCCCTTTTGGTTTTCTCCACAATAGTCTTTAAATCAGCTTAAATATCTTTGAGGCTTTCGGCTATTTGAACAAGAAGCTAAAGTTGTGTATTTTTTTTCTTGATTATTATGGAAATTTCGGAGGTTGTTCCTTGCAGCTCACTTGGTCTTGCAAATCAAATGGCTAGAGATTCACTTTGCTCTGTGGCTTTAATGGCATCTTTGTAGGAGATGGTGATTTTTGTAATAGCATAATTGCTCATGTAATTATTAGTATGCGCCTTTTTTTTTTAGAGTTAGCCTTGTTAGGGCAATCTCTTGCCATGATAAGGTTTTGATGTGTATGACAAAAGGGTTTAAGTTAGTGTGTTATGTTGATTTGATATGTGCGTTGAAGTCGTGCAGGACTTAGTAATTTTAAATAGATTGAGCTTCATCTGGGTCTAATCCTCGTCCGGGTCTTCATTATCAGGACTTCATGAAGGTAAGATGTGCTCTTAAAAGTTTTAAATTTAATAAGTCTCATGATAGGAGGAGGAGGAGAAAGGTTATATGCTATAATTGTCAACGAGAGGGACACATGAGGGATGAGTGCCCCCTATTAAACAAGATCAAGGAAGAAAGAAAGAAGAAAGAAGAAAAGAAGTCAAAGGAGAAGGAAAAGAAGTCAAAAACCCATATCAGCATATTCGTTGCATCATAAACTTCTTTTCCTTTGTCTAGTTGCCTTATGTCCACGCCTAATTCTTTTTCCAGTAGCAACTCTTCATACTGGGACGTGTAATAGGCTACTTCTTTTTGTAGGCAATCTATTTCTCCTTAATAGCCTTGTTCCTAAAATGGCAATAGGCAGGAAGCCGTCATAAGTTCTAGGGCATACCTGTGTGAGCATAAACCTGAAAATCCAACTACTTAATCTAAAATTCAGAAAGGCTAACTCTAAAAAAAAAGGTGCATACTAATAATTACATGAGCAATTATGCTATTACAAAAAGGACCATCTCCTACAAAGATGCCATTAAAGCCACAGAGCAAATTGAATCTCTAAACATTGGATTTGCAAGACCAAGTGAGCTGCAAGGAACAACCTCCAAAATTTCCATAATAATCAAGAAAAAAATACACAACTTTAGCTTCTTGTTCAAATAGCCGAAAGCCTCAAAGATATTCAAGCTGATTTAAAGACTATTGTGGAGAAAACCAAAAGGGGTGTTCAAACAACCTCCATTCTGTAAGTTTTCCACCATAATTAACATTATTTGTTTGTTGTAACTTAGGTCTAATAGAGGCGATGAACCATCGCCTCAACTGGTAGGCTTTAGTCGAGCCTTCAGGTGAAACTCCCTTGCTTATGTTTCAATCTAAATAGTGCAATAGTCGAGCTCGCAATGATGCCTCCCGCGCCTATTTCATTGAACTAGCATCGCCGAGGCGCCGTCGCCTCACAAGGATTTTTCCTTTGAAACATGCAGACCGTTGTCAAGGCATTAATCGACTACGGCTTGCTTCTATTCGTGAGAAACAACCCTAGTCGAGATGACGCCTCGACTGCTACGACCTTCTCAGCATTTTGCAATCCAGTCGAGGTGCTGCCTCGACTCTTGACCATTTCAACTCGTCTAGAGTTGAAACCATGCCTAAGAGAGGGTCTAACCTATACCCTTTACCTGATGCCTATGAACCACTGTTCATAGGTCTTCCATGCCAAGAATCACTTCTGGGACTTCGTGGCAAGACTCCTCGTTTGCTCTTCATGCCAGGACTCCTTGTCCGGGTCTTCATATCTGGACTCCTCTTCCGGGTCTTCACTTTCCAAGACTCTTTGTCTGGGTCTTCACTTGCCAGGACTCCTCGTCTGAATCTTCACTTGTCAGGAATCCTCGTCCGGGTCTTAATTTGCAAGGACTCCTCGTCCGGGTCATCATTTGTAAAGACTCTTCGTCCGAGTCTTCACCAACTTGCATCCAGTCCTCGGCCTATAAGAAATTTCCTAAAAATACATCTCAACAAACCGCATGAGATAACACATAATTATCACCTAGACTTGAACCCTTGTCAAACACCAAAACATCATCTGGGCCTGATTTCACTAATAGATTGAGCTTCATGAAGGCACATCCGTAGTCAAACTAACAAGAAGGGACCTCCTCCGATCACAGCTCAACAACATCAAGTTAGAAAAAGGAGAAAAGGTATTATCATTGCATTCAAGATTTAATGAGATAACTAATCTGTTGTCAAGTGTAGGGGAGAAGCTCTCGAACTGGGATATGATAATGAAGGCAATTGATGCATTCCCCTAGTCATCAAAAAGGAGCTCCATGGTGGATTCATTCTACATTTCAAGGAATCTAGAGGTAAGTACTCTAGAAGAATTTTTTTTCAACCATGGAACTTCACGAATCTCACCTTGAAGGTATAATAGAAGAACCAAGTTCACAATCAAGGGGAGTTACACTAGTTTCAAACAAGGGGAAGAAGAAGAAGTCCACACCCTCCTCATCCAATGATGAATCACAATCTTTAATAGTTAGCAATGAGGAGGCATATATGGTAAGGAAGGTAAGATGTGCTCTTAAAAGTTTTAAATTTAACAAGTCTCATGATAGGAGGAGGAGGAAGGTTATATGCTATAATTGTCAACGAGAGGGACACATGAGGGATGAGTGCCCCCTATTAAACAATATCAAGGAAGAAAGGAATAAGAATGACAAGAAGAAAGAAGAAAAGAAGTCAAAGGAGAAGGAAAAGAAGTCAGAAACCCATATCAGCATATTCGTTGCCTCATAAACTTCTTTTCCTTTGTCTAGTTGCCTTAAGTCCACGCCTAATTCTTTTTCCAGTAGCCACTCTTCATACTGGGACTTGTAATTGGATACTTCTTTTTGTAGGCAATCTATTTCTCCTTAATAGCCTTGTTCCTAAAATGGCAAAAGGCAGGAAGCCGTCATAAGTCCAAGGGCATACCTGTGTGAGCATAAACCTAAAAATCCAACTACTTAATCTAAAATTCAGAAAGGCTAACTCTAAAAAAAAAAGGTGCATACTAATAATTACATGAACAATTATGCTATTACAAAAAGCACCATCTCCTACAAAGATGCCATTAAAGCCACAAAGCAAATTGAATCTCTAGCCATTGGATTTGCAAGACCAAGTGAGCTGCAAGGAACAACCTCCGAAATTTCCATAATAATCAAGAAAAAAAATAGACAACTTTAGCTTCTTGTTCAAATAGCCGAAAGCCTCAAAGATATTCAAGCTGATTTAAAGACTATTGTATAGAAAACCAAAACGGGTGTTCAAACAACCTCCATTCGGTAAGTTTTCCACCATAATTAACATTATTTGTTCGTTGTAACTTAGGTCCAATAGAGGCGATGAACCATCGCCTCCACTGGTAGGCTTTAGTCGAGCCTTTAGGTGAAACTCCCTTGCTTCTGTTTCAATCTAAATAGAGCAACAGTCGAGCTTGTAGTCGACAGTCCCTTGCGTCTATTTCATTGAACCAAGCATCAATCGAGGCATCGCCTCGGCTGCTGAAGGATTTTTACTTTGAAACATGCAGATAATAGTCAAGGCTTTAATCGACTACGACTTGCTTCTATTCGTGAGAAACAACCCTAGTCGAGGAGACGCCTCGACTGCTACAGCCTTCTCAGTGTTTTGCAAGCCAGTCGAGGTGCTGCCTCGACTCTTGACCATTTCAACTCGTCAGGAGACGAAACCACGCCTAAGAGAGGGTCTAACCTGTACCCTTTACCTGATGCCTATGCACCACTGTTCATAGGTCTTCCATGCCAAGAATCACTTCCGGGACTTCGTGGCAAAACTCCTCGTTTGGTCTTCATGCCAGGACTCCTTGTCTGAGTCTTCATGCCTGGACTCCTCATCCGGGTCTTCACTTTCCAGGACTCTTTGTCTGGGTCTTCACTTGCCAGGACTCCTCGTCCGGGTCTTCACTTTCCAGGAATCCTCGTCCGGGTCTTCATTTGTAAGGACTCTTCGTCCGAGTCTTCACCAACTTGCATCCAGTCCTCGGCCTATAAGAAATTTCCTGAAAATACATCTCAACCAACCGCATGAGATAACACATAATTATCACCTTGACTTGAACCCTTGTCAAACACCAAAACATCATCTGGGCCTGATTGCACTAATAGATTGAGCTTCATGAAGGCACATCCGAAGTCAAACTAACAAGAAGGGACCTCCTCCGATCACAGCTCAACAACATCAAGTTAGAAAAAGGAGAAAAGGTATTATCATTGCATTCAAGATTTAATGAGATAATTAATCTGTTGTCAAGTGTAATGGAGAAGCTCTCGAATCGGGATATGGTAATGAAGGCAATTGATGCATTCCCCTAGTCATCAAAATGGAGCTCCATGGTGGATTCATTCTACATTTCAAGGAATCTAGAGGTAAGTACTATAGAAGAATTCTTTTCAACCATGGAACTTCACGAATCTCACCTAGAAGGTATAATAGAAGAACCAAGTTCACAATCAAGGGGAGTTACACTAGTTTCAAATAACGGGAAGAAGAAGAAGTCCACACCCTCCTCATCCAATGACGAATCACAATCTTTAATAGATAGCAATGAATAGGCATATATGGTAAGGAAGGTAAGATGTGCTCTTAAAAGTTTTAAATTTAACATGTCTCATGATAGGAGGAGAAGGAGGAAGGTTATATGCTATAATTGTCAACGAGAGGGACACATGAGGGATGAGTGCCCCCTATTAAAAATGATCAAGGAAGAAAGGAAGAAGAATGACAAGAAGAAAAAAGAAAAGAAGTCAAAGGAGAAGGAAAAGAAGTCAAAAACCCATATCAGCATATTCGTTGCCTCATAAACTTCTTTTCCTTTGTCTAGTTGCCTTAAGTCCACGCCTAATTCTTTTTCCAGTAGCCACTCTTCATACTGGGACTTGTAATAGGCTACTTCTTTTTGTAGGCAATCTATTTCTCTTTAATAGCCTTGTTCCTAAAATGGCAATAGGCAAGAAGCCGTCATAAGTCCAAGGGCATACCTGTGTGAGCATAAACCCGAAAATCCAACTACTTATTCTAAAATTCAGAAAGGCTTACTCTAAAAAAAAAGGTGCATACTAATAATTACATGAGCAATTATGCTATTACAAAAAGCACCATCTCCTACAAAGATGCCATTAAAGCCACAAAGCAAATTAAATCTCTAGCCATTGGATTCGCAAGACCAAGTGAGCTGCAAGGAACAACCTCCGAAATTTCCATAATAATCAAAAAAAAAAAATAGACAACTTTAGCTTCTTGTTCAAATAGCCGAAAGCCTCAAAGATATTCAAGCTGATTTAAAGACTATTGTACAGAAAACCAAAAGGGGTGTTCAAACAACCTCCATTCGGTAAGTTTTCCACCATAATTAACATTATTTGTTCGTTGTAACTTAGGTCCAATAGAGGCGATGAACCATCGCCTCGACTGGTAGGCTTTAGTCGAGCCTTTAGGTGAAACTCCCTTCCTTCTGTTTCAATCTAAATAGAGCAACAGTCGAGCTCGTAGTCGACAGTCCCTTGCGTCTATTTCATTGAATCAAGCATCAATCGAGGCATCGCCTCGGCTGCTGAAGGATTTTTCCTTTGAAACATGCAGACAATAGTCAAGGCTTTAATCGACTATGACTTGCTTCTATTCGTGAGAAACAACCCTATTCGAGGAGACGCCTCGACTGCTACAACCTTCTCAGTGTTTTGCAAGCCAGTCGAGGTGCTGCCTAGACTCTTGACCATTTCAACTCGTCTAGAGTCGAAACCACGCCTAAGAGAGGGTCTAACCTGAACCATTTACCTGATGCCTATGAACCACTGTTCATAGGTCTTCCATGCCAAGAATCACTTCCGGGACTTCGTGGCAAGACTCCTCGTTTGGTCTTCATGCCAGGACTCCTTGTCCGGGTCTTCATTCCAGGACTCCTCAACCGGGTCTTCACTTTCCAAGACTCTTTGTCTGGGTCTTCACTTGCCAGGACTCCTCGTCCGGGTCTTCACTTGCCAGGAATCCTCGTCCGGGTCTTCATTTGTAAGGACTCTTCGTCCGAGTGTTCACCAACTTGCATCCAGTCCTCGGCCTATAAGAAATTTCCTGAAAATACATCTCAACCAACCGCATGAGATAACAAATAATTATCACCTAGACTTGAACCCTTGTTAAACACCAAAACATCATCTGGGCCTGATTGCACTAATAGATTGAGCTTCATGAAGGCACATCCGAAGTCAAACTAACAAGAAGGGACCTCCTCCGATCACAGCTCAACAACATCAAGTTAGAAAAAGGAGAAAAGGTATTATCATTGCATTCAAGATTTAATGAGATAATTAATCTGTTGTCAAGTGTAGGGGAGAAGCTCTCGAATCGAGATATGATAATGAAGGCAATTGATGCATTCCCCTAGTCATCAAAATGGAGCTCCATGGTGGATTCATTCTACATTTCAAGGAATCTAGAGTTAAGTACTCTAGAAGAATTCTTTTCAACCATGGAACTTCACGAATCTCACCTTGAAGGTATAATAGAAGAACCAAGTTCACAATCAAGGGGAGTTACACTAGTTTCTAACATGGGGAAGAAGAAGAAGTCCACACCCTCCTCATCCAATGACGAATCACAATCTTTAATAGATAGCAATGAGGAGGCATATATCGTAAGGAAGGTAAGATGTGCTCTTAAAAGTTTTAAATTTAACATGTCTCATGATAGGAGGAGAAGGACGAAGGTTATATGCTATAATTGTCAACGAGAGGGACACATGAGGGATGAGTGCCCCCTATTAAACAAGATCAAGGAAGAAAGGAAGAAGAAAGAAGAAAAGAAGTCAAAGGAGAAGGAAAAGAAGTCAAAAACCCATATCAGCATATTCGTTGCCTCATAAACTTCTTTTCCTTTGTCTAGTTGCCTTAAGTCCACGCCTAATTCTTTTTCCAGTAGCAACTCTTCATACTGGGACTTGTAATAGGCTACTTCTTTTTGTAGGCAATCTATTTCTCCTTAATAGCCTTGTTCCTAAAATGGCAATAGGCAGGAAGCCGTCATAAGTCCAAGGGCATACCTGTGTGAGCATAAACCCGAAAATCCAACTACTTATTCTAAAATTCAGAAAGGCTAACTCTAAAAAAAAAGGTGCATACTAATAATTACATGAGCAATTATGCTATTACAAAAAGCACCATCTCCTACAAAGATGCCATTAAAGCCACGGAACAAATTGAATCTCTAGCCATTGGATTTGCAAGACCAAGTGAGCTGCAAGGAAGAACCTCCGAAATTTCCATAATAATCAAGAAAAAAAAGACACAACTTTAGCTTCTTGTTCAAATAGCCGAAAGCCTCAAAGATATTCAAGCTGACTTAAAGACTATTGTGGAGAAAACCAAAAGGGGTGTTCAAACAACCTCTATTCGGTAAGTTTTCCACCATAATTAACATTATTTATTCGTTGTAACTTAGGTCCTATAGAGGCGATGAACCATCGCCTTGACTAGTAGGCTTTAGTCGAGCCTTCAGGTGAAACTCCCTTGCTTCTGTTTCAATCTAAATAGAGCAACAGTCGAGCTCGCAGTCGAAAGTCCCTTGCGTCTGTTTCATTGAACCAAGCATCAGTCGAGGCGCCGCCTCGACTGATGAAGGATTTTTCCTTTGAAACATGCAGACCATAGTCAAGGCTTTAATCGACTATGGCTTGCTTCTATTCGTGAGAAACAACCCTAGTCGAGGCGACACCTCGACTGCTACGGCCTTCTCAGTGTTTTGCAAGCCAGTCGAGGTGCTGCCTCGACTCTTGACCATTTCAACTCGTCTAGAGTAGAAACCACGCCAAAGAGAGGGTCTAACCTGTACCCTTTACCTGATGCCTATGAACCACTGTTCATAGGTCTTCCATGCCAAGAATCACTTCCGGGATTTCGTGGCAAGACTCCTCGTTTGGTCTTCATGCCAGGACTCCTTCTCCGGGTCTTCATGTCAGGACTCCTCATCTGGGTCTTCACTTTCCAGGACTCTTTGTCTGGGTCTTCACTTGCCAGGACCCCTCGTTCGGGTCTTCACTTGCCAGGAATCCTCGTCCGGGTCTTCATTTGCCAGGACTCCTCGTCCGGGTCTTCATTTGTAAGGACTCTTCATCCGAGTCTTCACAAACTTGCATCCAGTCCTTGGCCTATAAGAAATTTCCTTAAAATACATCTCAAAAAACCGCTTGAGATAACACATAATTATCACCTAGACTTGGACCCTTGTCAAACACTAAAACATCATCTGGGCCTGATTGCACTAATAGATTGAGCTTCATGAAGGCACATCCAAAGTCAAACTAACAAGAAGGGACCTCCTCCGATCACAGCTCAACAACATCAAGTTAGAAAAAGAAGAAAAGGTATTATCATTGCATTCAAGATTTAATGAGATAATTAATTTGTTGTCAAGTGTAGGGGAAAAGCTCTCGAACCGGGATATGATAATAAAGGCAATTGATGCATTCCCCTAGTCATCAAAATGGAGCTCCATGGTGGATTCATTCTACATTTCAAGGAATCTAGAGGTAAGTACTCTAGAAGAATTCTTTTCAACCATGGAACTTCACGAATCTCGCCTTGAAGGTATAATAGAAGAACCAAGTTCACAATCAAGGGGAGTTACACTAGTTTCAAACAAGGGGAAGAAGAAGAAGTCCATACCCTCCTCATCCAATGACGAATCACAATCTTTAATAGATAGCAATGATGAGACATATATGGTAAGGAAGGTAAGATGTGCTCTTAAAAGTTTTAAATTTAACAAGTCTCATGATAGGAGGAGGAGGAGGAAGGTTATATGCTATAATTGTCAACGAGAGGGACACATGAGGGATGAGTTTATCCTATTAAACAAGATCATGGAAGAAATGAAGAAGAATGACAAGAAGAAAGAAGAAAAGAAGTCAAAGGAGAAGGAAAAGAAGTCAAAAACCCATATCAGCATATTCATTGCCTCATAAACTTCTTTTCCTTTGTCTAGTTGCCTTAAGTCCATGCCTAATTCTTTTTCCAGTAGAAACTCTTCATACTGGGACATGTAATAGGCTACTTTTTTTTGTAGGCAATCTATTTCTCCTTCAGAGCCTTGTTCCTAAAATGGCAATAGGCAGGAAGTCGTCATAAGTCCAAGGGCATACCTGTGTGAGCATAAACCTTAAAATCCAACTACTTAATCTAAAATTCAGAAAGGCTAACTCTAAAAAAAAAGGTGCATACTAATAATTACATGAGCAATTATGCTATTACAAAAAGCACCATTTCCTACAAAGATGCCATTAAAGCCACAGAGCAAATTGAATCTCTAGCCATTGGATTTGAAAGACCAAGTGAGTTGCAAGGAACAACCTCCGAAATTTCCATAATAATCAAGAAAAAAATACACAACTTTAGCTTCTTGTTCAAATAGCCGAAAGCCTCAAATATATTCAAGCTGATTTAAAGACTATTGTGGGGAAAACCAAAAGGGGTGTTCAAACAACCTCCATTCGGTAAGTTTTCCACCGTATTTAATATTATTTGTCCATTGTAACTTAGGTCCAGTCGAGGCGATGAACCATCGCCTCGACTGGTAGGCTTTAGTCGTGCCTTTAGGTGAAACTCCCTTGCTTCTGTTTCAATCTAAATAGAGCAACAGTCGAGCTCGCAGTCGACAGTCCCATGCGTCTGTTTAGTTGAACCAAGCATCAGTCGAGGCGTCGCCTCGACTGCTGAAGGATTTTTCCTTTGAAACATGCAGACCGTAGTCAAGGCATTAATTGACTACGGCTTGCTTCTGTTCATGATAAACAACCCCAGTCGAGGCGTCACCTTGACTGCTATGGCCTTCTCAGCGTTTTGCAAGCCACTCGAGGTGCTGCCTGAACTCTTGACCATTTCAACTCGTCTAGAGTCGAAACCACGCCTAAGAGAGGGTTGTTGGAATGTATACTAAAAGCCTAGCTCTTTTGTATGAACATTTTTATTTTGAAATAAGAATCACATGATCATGGTTTGCACTTTATATTTATTATATGTGTGCATATTGTCTAATACTTTACATTGTAGATAACATGGTGTTTGGTGTGACACAGAAGATCATGTTATCAGTCCCTTGTAGAATATAAGTAGAGGCTCACAACCAAGATGGTTTTGGACAACCCATTGGCATGGTTGTAGTGTTGCTTGGTATTGTTTTGTCTTGAACATAGAGTTACACTAGTACACTTAGGTGTATTGAGCAGGACCGACATAGAGGTGATTCAATTTATTGCTGACTACATTATTGAATCAGACCTCAGATATTATATTGTACATGCCCTTAATCCCGATATAATAACGGGCACATGTACTTAGTATTTATTTCTTTGATTTACCAAAGGGTGAGATTTATATGGATTAAATCAATATGCCTGGTAAGTTGGGAAATGATATTATTTACATGGTGTGCCATTAATTATAGGAGGAAACCGTGTCCTATATATTAGGTTGATGATGTCCCCTTGAGGAGCTCATAAGGTTCATCAGGTAAACCCTGCAGGTTGACTTAGTCAACATGATGATAAGGTTGAGTGGTACTACTCGAGGAGTTAGATGTTAATTGATTGATGGTCAGTAAATCAATTAATTGACGGACATTTGATATCTTAAACACGAGGAGATGGATGTACGAATAATGTATGGAGCCCATATTAATTTATAGGGGTTGGTGAGGTAATTCAATGATGATCCTCTAGTGGAATGGAACATCATTGATGGATCAAGTTTGTGTGGTTCCGATCCATCGGGTGGCCAAGATCCAACTCCTCCTCATGGTCCCTATCGTAGCCTAATATAATCCTCATGAAGCCTAGATCCAATGATGGAAAACAAAACTCTAGATCCGACAGTGGAGATTAAATCTCTAGATCCGATGGTTGAGATTAAATCCCAAGATCTGACGGTGGAGATTAAATCTCTAGATCCGATGGTTGAGATTAAATCTCTAGATCCGACGATTGAGATTAAATCCCTAGATCCGACGGTTGAGAATAAATCTCTAGATCCGACGGTTGAGATTAAATCTCTAGATCCGACGGTTGAGATTAAATCCCTAGAACCAATGGTGGAGATTAAAACAAGGCTTAAGCCTAACTCTATAAAAGGAGGCTTAAGGTGGGCGGCAAGCAAAGTTGTTGGATGGTTTTTGGAGATTAGGGTTTTGCCTCTCATAAGCTTGGGCGGCAAGAAACCCTAGGTTAGGGTTTGGTTGGGTGGCTAGGGTTTGGAAGGTGGAGTGGGTGGCAACTATAATAGAGGTTCTCTTCTTCTTCCTAGGGTGTTGCCGGCACCTATCTCTTTTCCCTCTACCTTGGTCGGCGCTCAACCTATTCCTCTTCTTTTCCTCTTGGCCGGCGGCACAAAGGAGCTAGGGATTGTTCCCTTGTTCGGTTCCTTGGTTGGCCATCTTATTCTCTCTTTTCTTGGGGCCGGCGGCATCAAGTCTTTGTGGTTTGGTGGTTGGCTCAAGCAAGAAGGGAAGGAGAGTTCTTCTTTCTTTTGATTGAAGAAGATCTAGGAAGCTTCAACTTGTGGAGGATCTTCGCCCACACGAAGTCTACAAGGAGGTTAGGACATACGATAGAAGATCGAGAGGTATAAAAGTTTTACAAGTTTTATTATTGATCTTTGCATGTTCTTATTAATATATTTGTATGTGTTGATTATACATGTCTACATCCATATGTATTTGTATAATCATGGACCCCGAAGATAAACACAAAAATCAGTGATCCGTCTGTCATCTATTCCACGGCTAACCGACTAGAAGAGTTTTGTTGCTTGAACAACTAGTTTGTTCAAGCGATCGCTCGAGTCGTTAGCACGACGACGAATTGGTTGAGCTTAGGAAACTCATCCCATCCGGATTAGTTTTCATTAGTGAAAATTTTAATCCGTGGACATGGGAGCCAACGAGCCTCCGAGCAATGCCATCAAAATGGTATCAGAGCCACGGTTTTCGGTTTTGTGTGTTTTGGATTCGGTTACTTTCACGCACTTATCATATATTGTGTATGTCGGATGATAGTAGGATGTGCGTAGGATAACTTTTTGGTTGCAAGCATAAGATCCAACTATTATGGCTATATATGTGTGTATGTGATTGCATGTGTGTGTGATTGTATATTATTTGAATCATCAGGGTTGACGAGGCTAAATTAGTATTTAATTTTTGTAATTAAATATGACATTGTTTAGCCACTCATTTTAGTTTACTTTCGATCTAGATTATTTGTACACTCCTTCGTGGAGTATAGGATCGATGGATGTAAATTAAAATAGTTTATCTTGGCTCGGATCTCTTTGGTGACTTGCGCACGGGAAAAGGTGGAGCGGACAAGGTGGCGACACGACGGGACGCATATTGGAGAACAATGCCATAATAGTTGGGAAATTCTATTTTTTTCCATATTTATTGCTGATTTGTTTTACATGCATGTTGTGTGTGCTTGAAAATTCCTCACTGTCAATTTACTAAGTGGTAGAGGGACATTTGAATTAATTCCCACGGCCTCCATTACAATTTGACGTGTGATGCAACAAACTTGCGCGTCGGCTCTGAGTGCCTTCCTCCCCATCGGATGAGTTTGTTTGCGGATCACTAGGTCAAATAATGGTTATAGGAAATTATTTAGGAGCGTGTGTACTTCTCCATCAGTAAGGCACATAATTCGAGATAATTCCCTTAGTATCGTGTAATGGTGCACACTTAGATGCAAATAAAAAGTATCCTCCCCATCGGAGTCACTACTTTTATTTTTAAGGCCAAAGAGGAACCAACTATTAATTTTATTTGTCAAAAAGTAAGGTTGACAAGATAATAAAATTAAAGGGTTAAACCTCCTCTTACAAATGTAGAATTCGTATACGTCCACACTATCGTGGCATGCGATATTCTCGATATTTTGAGGTGTTGGTTGATTTCAAAATTTTATTGTTTGAGGAATCAATGATATTTGAAATCTAATATTTTGATCATTGTGATTCTTAGGTTTTGAATGGCTTTGACCCACTTCTTGGTGATATTGAAAGAAAATAAACTTACTGGAACAAATTATATTAATTGGAAAAGAAATTTGGATATTGTCTTAACTGCAGAGGAGTACAAATTTGTACTCTTCGAGGTCTATCCTCCTAAGCCCACCGATGACTCTGATGAAAAGAAGAAAGAAAGTTATAAGAAATGGGTCAAGGCAGATGAGATGGTGCGGTGTTACATTTTGGCATCTATGTCAAATGTGCTGCAACATCAGCATCAGGCCATGGCCACGACTTATGACATGATGTTCAATCTCAAGGAACTTTTCGGACATCAGAGTAGGGCGACCAGACAGGAGGCTATGAGGAACTTGATGACGACCACCATGATCGAGGGAACACCCGTCAGGGACCATATTCTCAAGATGATGGCTCATCTAAATGAGATGGAAGTCCTCGAAGTTGAGATCGATGGGGAAACCCAGGTCGATATCATTCGCCAGTCTCTGCCTAGGAGTTTTGAGCAGTTCCGCCTCAACTACAACATAAACAAGAGGTTGTATTCATTGGCAGAGCTTCTGACAGAACTCCAGGCGGTAGAAGGGCTTTTTCGTCAAAGCGCTCAAGCCATGGTTGCTCAGAAGGTTTCTTCTTCTAAACCGAAAGGGAAGAAGAAGAAGAAGCAAGGTGGAGCAAAGAAAGTGGCAGCAGGACCTCAGGCAGGAGTGAAGAAGCCAAAAGGCAAGTGCTTCACTTGCAAGCAGACTGGACATTGGAAGGCGGACTGTCCTCGCCGAAAGAACAAAGGTATATCTTCTTGTTTAGTTGTTGAAACATGTTTAGCGGTGTTATCTACCAGTACCTGGTGTGTAGATACAGGAGCCACTAATCATGTCTGCAATACTTTGCAGGGGTTCTAGGAAACTCGACGACTAGCTGAGGGAGAGATTACCGTCTTCATGGGCAATGCTTCAAAGGTGGCGGCTATTGCAGTGGGAGACGTTTATTTATCTTTTGATAGGAATAAAGTTTTGGTTTTGAGAAATTTTCTTTATGTACCTACTTTTAGAAAGAATCTAATTTCAGTTTCTAAATTGTTTCTGGATGGATATTCTATTTCTTTTAATGACAAAGTTGTTATAAAAAAGAATAGGGAGATTATCTGTTCTCGTACATTGGTTGGCAATTTGTTTACTCTTGAACCGAAAACTCCCACGATGCATATAGAAGTGAATAACTCATCTTCTAAGTCTAATAAGAGAAAAGAACCTTCGAAAATGAACCAGACATATCTTTGGCACCTAAGACTTGGTCATATTAATCTGAGTAGAATTCAAAGGTTGATAGCTGATGGACCTTTGGGTTCATTAGTGGTGGAGGATCTCCTAACCTGCGAGTCTTGCTTGGAAGGTAAGATGACCAAGAGGCCTTTTAAGGCTAAGGGGTATAGAGCCAAAGATGTATTGAAATTGGTTCATTCTGATTTGTGCGGTCCTATGTCTATCCATGCTAGAGGTGGCTTTTAATACTTTGTCTCTTTTATAGACGATTATTCAAGATATGGATACATTTACTTGATGCGCCGCAAGTCTGAATGCTTTGACAGGTTCAAAGAATTCAAGGCTGATGTGGAGAACCGTCAAGGTAAAAGTATCAAGACACTACGATCTGATCGTGGTGGCGAGTACCTCTTGGGAGAGTTTAGGAGTTACTTATCAGAGGCTGGGATTCAATCTCAATTGTTCGCACCTGGCACACCCCAGCAGAATGGTGTGGCAGAGCGAAGGAATAGGACTCTTATGGAGATGGTCAGATCGATGATGAGTTATTCTGAGTTACCTGATTCGTTCTGGGGGTTTGCTCTGGAAACGGTAGCACACATTTTGAACTTGGTTCCATCTAAGTCAGTACCCTCTACTCCCACAGAATTGTGGATTGGGTGAAAGCCTAGTCTAAGACATATTCGGATTTGGGGTAGTCCAGCACATGTACTGAAGGGAGATGCTGGTAAGTTGGAATCTCATACAGAAGTATGCTTGTTTGTTGGCTACCCTAAGGGAACGAAGGGTGGTTTGTTCTATAGTCCTAGATATTAGAAGGTGATCGTGAGTACGAATGCCAGATTTCTAGAGGAGGACTATGTGATGAACCACAAGCCCACGAGTAGAATTGTTCTTGAGGAGTGATGGGAAGTCCGACTTGATACCACCGTACAAGAGGAAATACCATAAGTCAAGCACCGCGTGTCACTGAGCATACACAGGAGGCACCTCGTCGTAGTAGGAGGGTTGTTAGACAACCCGTGAGATTCATGTTCTTGGGAGAGTCTTCGGACTTAGTCCCTGGTAAACATGAACCTGATTCCTGGACATATGACGAGGCACTCCAAGATAGAGATGTAGTATCTTGGCAAAGAGCGATGAATTCAGAGATAGAATCTATGGATTCTAATCATGTCTGGGAGCTAGTAGAACCATCCGATGGTGTGAAAGCCATTGGATGCAAGTGGATCTACAAGAGAAAGAGAGGAGTAGACGGGAAGGTTGAGACCTTCAAAGCTAGGCTTGTTGCGAAAGGGTATACTCAGAAAGAGGGTATCGATTATGAGGAGACCTTTTCACCGGTAGCTATGCTTAAGTCTATCCGGATTCTCTTATCTATTCGCTCATATGAGGATTATGAGATTTGGCGGATGGATGTCAAGACAGCCTTTCCTTAACTAAGTCTTGAGGAAAACATCTATATGAAGCAACCAGAGGGATTCATTGCAAAGGGCAAAGAGCATCTTGTGTGTAAGCTTAATCGGTCCATTTATGGATTGAAGCAAGCTTCTAGATCTTGGAACATCCGCTTTGATGAGGTAATCCAGTCATATGGATTTATTCAAAGTCCGGATGAGCCTTGTGTATACAAGAGATGTGATGGAAACGTAGTGGTATTTCATGTACTATACGTAGATGACATTTTGTTAGTTGGCAACAATATCAGAGTGTTATCAGACGTAAGGGTATGGTTGTCCAAACAGTTTGATATGAAGGACTTGGGAGAAGTGGGACACATCCTTGGGATCAAGGTAATAAGAGATCGCAAGAAAAGGATGTTGTGCTTATCTCAAGCTTCATACATTGACACTATCCTTGCTCGTTTTAGCATGCATAACTCCAAGAAAGGTTTTCTACCTTTTAGGCATGGAGTACCTTTATCTAAAGAGATGTGTCCCAAAACATCAAAGGAGATAGAGGAGATGAAGGCAGTTCCTTATGCTTCGGCAGTAGGAAGCCTCATGTATGTTATGCTATGTACGAGACCAGATATCTTCTTTGCCGTGGGCATGGTTAGCAGATATCAGAGTAATCCTGGACAGGGACATTGGACTGCTGTAAAGCATATATTGAAGTACCTGAGAAGGACTAGGGATTATATGCTGGTTTACCGGACAGATCAATTAGTCCCTGTAGGTTACATGGATTCTGATTTCCAATCAGAGAGGAACAACAGTAAGTCTACCTCGGGGTTTGTGTTTACTTTTGGAGGTGAAGCTATAGTATGGAGGAGTGTCAAGCAGAAATGCGTGACGGACTCTACCATGGAAGCTGAGTATGTGGCAGCCTCTGAGGCAGCCAAGGAAGCTGTATGGCTCAGGAACTTCTTGATGGACTTGGATGTGATTCCTGGTTTACCGAGAACTATCACAATTTATTGTGATAACAGTGGTGCAGTTGCAAACTCGAAGAAACCACGAGCCCATAAGACGAGTAAACACATAGAGTGCAAGTACCACCTGATACGAGAGATCGTAAAACGAGGAGAAGTAGCTATCGCCAAGATTGCATCAGAGGATAACCTAACGGATCCATTCACTAAGGCCCTTCTAGCGAAAATGTTTGATAGGCATGTGGAGGACATGGGGATCAGATGTATGGCAGTGTGATGACAGCATAGTCTTTTAGTATAAGTGGGAGATTGTTGGAATGTATACTGAAAGCCTAGCTCTTTTGTATGAATATTTTTATTTTGAAATAAGAATCACATGATCATGGTTTGCACTTTATATTTATTATATGTGTGCATATTGTCTAATACTTTACATTATAGATAACATGGTGCTTGGTGTGGCACAGAAGATCATGTTATCAGTCCCTTGTAGAATTTAAGTAGAGGCTCACAACCAAGATGGTTTTGGACAAACCATTGGCATGGTTGTAGTGTAGCTTGGTTTTGTTTTGTCTTGAATATAGAGTTACACTAGTACACTTAGGTGTATTGAGCAGGATCGACATAGAGGTGATTCAATTTATTGCTGACTACATAATTGAATCGGACCTCGGATATTATGTTGTACATGCTCTTAATCCCGATATAATAATGGGCACATGTACTTAGTATTTATTTCTTTGATTTACCAAAGGGTGAGATTTATATGGATTAAATCAATATGCCCGGTAAGTTGGGAAATGATATTATTTACATGGTGTGTCGTTAATTATAGGAGGAAACCGTGTCCTATATATTAGGTTGATGATGTCCCCTTGAGGAGCTCATAAGGTTCATCATGTAAACCCTACAGGTTGACTTAGTCAACATGATGATAAGGTTGAATGGTACTACTCGAGAAGTTAAATGTTAATTGATTGATGGTCAGTAAATCAATTAATTGACGGACATTCGATATCTTAAACACGGGGAGATGGATGTACGAATAATGTATGTAGCCCATATTAATTTATGGGGGTTGGTGAGGTAATTCAATAATGATCCTCTAGTGGAATGGAACATCATTGATGGATCAAGTTTGTGTGGTTCCGATCCATCGGGTGGCCAAGATCCAACTCCTCCTCATGGTCCCTATCGTAGCCTAATATAATCCTCATGAAGCCTAGATCCAATGATGGAAAACAAAACTCTAGATCCGACGGTGGAGATTAAATCTCTAGATCCGACGGTTAAGATTAAATCTCTAGATCCGACGGTTGAGATTAAATCCCAATATCCGACGGTGGAGATTAAATCTCTAGATCCGACGGTTGAGATTAAATCTCTAGATCCGACGGTTGAGATTAAATACCTAGATCCGACGGTTGAGAATAAATCTCTAGATCCGACGGTTGAGATTAAATCTCTAGATCCGACGGTTGAGATTAAATCCCTAGAACCAATGGTGGAGATTAAAACAAGGCTTAAGCCTAACTCTATAAAAGGAGGCTTAAGGTGGGCGGCAAGCTAAGTTGTTGGATAGTTTTTGGAGATTAGGGTTTTGCCTCTCATAAGCTTGGGCGGCAAGAAACCCTAGGTTAGGGTTTGGTTGGGCGGCTAGGGTTTGGAAGGTGGAGTGGGCGGCAACTATAGGAGAGGTTCTCTTCTTCTTCCTAGGGTGTTGTCGGCACCTATCTCTTTTCCCTCTACCTTGGTCGGCGCTCAACCTATTCCTCTTCTTTTCCTCTTGGCCGGCGGCACAAAGGATCTAAGGATTGTTCCCTTGTTCGGTTTCTTGGTTGGCCATCTTGTTCTCTCTTTTCTTGGGGCCGGCGGCATCAAGTCTTTGTGGTTTGGTGGTTGACTCAAGCAAGAAGGGAAGGAGAGTTCTTCTTTCTTTTGATTTAAGAAGATCTAGGAAGCTTCAACTTGTGGAGGATCTTCGCCCACACGAAGTCTACAAGGAGGTTAGGTCATACGATAGAAGATCGAGAGGTATAAAAGTTTTACAAGTTTTATTATTGATCTTTGCATGTTCTTATTAATATATTTGTATGTGTTGATTATACTGTTGGGTTTCCAGCACCGCGGCATGTGTGTGTTCGATCATGTTTCGTAAACATGAACACAGCGGAAGAAATAAAAATAATAAATACTTCTATTTATTACAACACACACAACACATGCATGCATATTACAACAAGTGTAGACATAACCGTAAATTTAAATTTGCAATAAAAGGAAATTTAACTACGTTATACCTTTTGTATGACGTGTAGCGGGAACGGCATCAACCGGAACGATCCTCGCTAGAATCGTCTCTATCCGTATCCACGCCGAGTTCCTCGGGATGACTTCGCTAAGCCACGAGCTTCGTCTTCGTACGGGTTACTAGCCTCGTGTTGAAGACGACGTGATCGAGAGATGATCACGATCCGAATCCAAATTCGGATCCTAATTCGAGTTCTCAAAACTCGCTTCTCCGGAGAGGTATTCGTCAACCGTTTGACGAATCCTTCGTCCTCCTCCTCAGAGGATTACCGGAGATCAAATCCCCGGTATGTTAGCCGCTGTCGGAGCACTAACCGTCGTCAAGCGGCGCTCCGACTAGAGGAGAAGAAGCTGTCAGAAAACTGGACAGCTTGGTGGAGGAGTAAGCGCCCGGCCAAAACAAGGAAGCCAAGTGCTCACCTTATCGCCACACCAAGGAAGATCAGCAGCAACCGGCGGCAGAAGGCTCCGGCGGGGGGAAGGAGGAGGCTCGAGGCGCCGGTTGGAGGAGCAACTCTTTGCTAGGGCTTGGATTAGGGCTTAATTATCCATTAAGCCCTCTTTTACAGAGAACTAATTCTCTTAATGGTTATTGGATCATAACCATTAGGCCCGTTAACCCGCTCCATTAAGATAAGTTAAAATAAACCAAACCATGATGGTTTATTTTAAGTTAAAACGAACCGAACCAACTTTTGGTTCATTCGTTTAAAATAAACCAAACCCTTTGGTTTATTCTCCTCCATTGGATTAGAACCAAACCATTTTGGTTTATCCATTACGTCGTCATAAGACTCGGCCCATCAACGCTTCCATTGCGACTGAAACGATTTCATGCTCGCTTTATGTTTGGTCCAACCAAACCTAGTTTCTCTCGGTCTGAGAATCCCATTCTCAAGCTCGTTTTAAATCCTTTGGATTACGCTCGTTGTGCGTGTGACCAAATAGGTTCTCGGTTTATGTTGGCCGTCTATTATTAACCATTAATTATAGAACGATCATGAGTGACACCTAGTAGTACATCATGATCCCCAATTAACCGAAAAGATCAACGGTTGATCCATAACTATTTCTGAAACCCTTCAACAGCTCGAATGATTCGTGCCCCATTCCCTTCACTTATCTTATACCCACTTAGTTCAGGACATGGTCTATTGTGTCAGTCCCCACTAGGCTGACTACGTCACACCTAGCCCAAGTATCATTTTCTCGTCCTACGGATTCTAGTTACTGCACATGTATTGAAGAGTACCTTACTCTAAACATGTAATGCTTTGGCCAAAGACTTTAGTAACAATCCGACGAGAGGCCATGGGTATACATCTCCTCGCAAGGAGTGGTGAATCCTTTATAGGCTATTCAAACATCTTCGATCACTTCGACTTATACCCAATCATCCCGGGTCCACATCTCCTTAGAGATGTTTGCTTAAGATGTCAAAGCATAAGTCTCCATGATCAAGATGACTTGAATACCGTAAGTCAAAGGAACATCGCACTTAAGCTACAGTAAGAACTTCATTGACATATCTATATATGCAGAGAACCATATGAAGTCTTACGGCTGGTCACTCCAATGAACTAGTTACCATAACTAGCATCCACGATCAACTCGGACATCACAATGTCTTCAAAGGTGAGAATCACCGCTTGGATACACCAAGGAGTATACCTCGTGCTAGTCTTGGAATTGATGGCATTCCAAATCCATCAATTCATCGACTAGGATAATTCCGATACATCACAATTACACATGTAGAGATACTCACTAGTTGTGATCCAATCACAAATTCTCTCATGCCGTGAATCGATCGTGGACATTCAAGAAATGAGTTTAAGATCCAATCAAATACATTAAACATGTATACTCAAATAGTGAATCTTCATTTATCATATAAATGGTTCATACATAAGGCGATTGCCTTAGGACATCTCTCATATATTACTAACAGACTCCCACTTGGCCTAATGCCAATCGCTACAGTATCCAATACCATAAGCTCTAACATGACCCTCAAACTTATTTTGAGGTAATGCCTTAGTCAAAGGATCCGCTAAGTTCCTTTCAGTGGGAATTTTCTCGATTTGTATTTCATTCCTACTGATAATCGCTCTGATAAGATGATAGCGGCGAAGCACATGTTTGGATCATTGATGAGACCACATCAAGTTTAGAGATGAACTTCTTGATCCAAACCGCTTCCTTTGCTGCTTCCAAAGCTGCAATGTATTCTGCCTTAGTGGCAGAATCTGCTATAGTGTCAAGCTTAGAACCTTTCCAACTTATTGCGTCTTCATTCCAGGTGAATACATACCCAGACTAAGACATGGAATCATCCTTGTCTGTCTGGATCTGGCATCCGTATACCCACGTATCACCATGTACCCTTCTCCATATATTAGGAACGCATCCTTAGTTCTTCTTAAGTACTTAAGGATCGTCTTAACAGTCACCCAATGATCAATTCCTGGATCAGACTGGTATCTGCTCGTGACACTCAGAGCATACGATACATCGGGCCTCGTACATAACATAGCATACATGATAGATCCTATTGCGGATGCATAGGGAATCTTACTCATGCAAATCCTCTCGTCTTCTGTGCGCGGACACATAGACTTCGAAAGGTGTACCCCATGCCTGATGGGTAGGAAACCTTTCTTGGATTCCGACATGCTAAACCTCTTTAGCACTCGGTCTATATATGTAGACTGCGAAAGACCAAGCAACCGTTTCGATCTATCTCTATAGATCTTAATCCCGAGGATGTAGGTTGCTTCTCCCAGGTCTTTCATGGAGAATGTCTTGGATAACCAAACCTTCACTGACTGTAAGATTGAAACATCATTTCCTATAAGTAGTATGTCATCGACATACAATACTAGGAATACGACTGCACTCCCACTAACCTTCTTGTACACACAAGGTTCGTCTGGATTTTGTGAGAAATCAAACTTTTTGATTGTCTCATCAAAACAGATATTCCAGCTCCTGGATGCTTGCTTCAATCCATAAATGGACCGTCGCAATTTGCATACCTTAGTTTTATCAACCGATGTGAAACCCTCAGGCTGTATCATATACACGTCCTCGAGCAGGTTTCCATTAAGGAAAGCTGTTTTCACATCCATCTGCCATATCTCATAATCATAATGAGCCGCTATGGCCAGGAGCATCCGAATGGATTTAAGCATAGCTACAGGCAAATAGGTTTCGTCATAATCAACACCTTGTTTTTGACGATATCCTTTCGCCACCAATCTAGCCTTATAGGTAATCACATTACCATCCATGTCGGTTTTCTTCTTGAAAACCCACTTGCACCCTATAGGCTTTATCCCTTCAGGTGGGTCAACCAAGTTCCAAACTTGGTTTTCATACATGGAATCCATTTCCGACTTCATGGCACCAAGCCACTTATCCCTTTCTGAACTTGTCAGCACTTCTTCATAACTGGTAGGCTCCTCATCATCAATTGCTCATCACTATGAGTTGTCGGCTGTTGTGCTTCACCAGGTATCTCATTAATGTCTATTTGAGTCTCTCGAGCCTCCTTAAGTTCGATGACACTCCAACTGTTTTCTTGCAAGAGAAACTCTTTCTCTAGAAACACAGCATGCCTTGAAACAAACACCTTTTGTTCCACAGGATGATAGAATTGGTAACCCCTTGTTTCCTTAGGGTATCCAATAAATAGACATTTATCAGACTTAGCATCCAGTTTGTCTGATACAGTCCGCTTCACATAAGCAGGACAACCCCATATCTTCAAGTAAGATACATGAGGTTTCTTACTATTCCATATCTCATATGGAGTAGTTGAGACTACCTTGGTAGGCATTCTGTTTAACAAGTAAACAACTGTCTGAAGTGCATAGCCCCAAAAGGACTTGGGAAGATTCGCATGATTCATCATTGACCTGACCATGTCCAACAAGGTCCGGTTACGCCTCTCAGATACACCATTATGCTGTGGTGTATATGGCGGAGTCCATTGAGACAATATACCATTGTCTCTTAGGTAATCAAGAAACTCCTGACTCAAGTATTCACCACCTTGATCCGATCGAAGTATTTTAATACTCTTGTCATGTTGTTTCTCTACTTCATTTCTGAATTCTTTGAACCTTTCAAAGGCTTCAGACTTGTGTTTCATCAAGAACACATACCCAAACCGTGAGTGATCATCGGTGAAGGTAATGAAGTAGCTATAGCCTCCTAATGCTTGAGTTGACATAGGTCCACTTACATCAGTATGTATTAGACCTAGTAACTCTCCCACTCGTTCACCTTTTCCAGTAAAAGGTAACTTAGTCATCTTGCCTTTTAATCATGATTCGCATTTATCGTATGAATCCAATTCAAACGATTCCAGAATTCCACATCGGTGTAATTCGGACATGCATTTCTTGCTTATATGGCCAAGACGACAATGCTACATATGGGAGTCTAATTGATTATCCTTTCGAGCACGCTTGTTGCTCGCTTCGATATTGAAGATGTCACTGGATACGTCCAACGTATAAACACCATTGCTTAAAGTTCCAGTCCCATAAAGAACTCCATTCAAAGTTATGTAACAACAATTGTTACTAAAAGTCAAATGGTACCGATTTCTATTTAAACAAGAAATAGAAATGATGTTCTTTATCAACGAAGGAACATAAAAGCAATTGTCCAGTTCTAAGACAAGTCCTGTAGGGAGTTTCAACAAATGCGTTCTGATGGCGACTGCAGCAACCTTTGCTCCATTCCCAACACGCAAATTTGACTCTCCCTTGACGAGTCTTCTTCTATTCCTTAGCCCATGTATGTCATTACATATATGTGAGCCACACCCAGTATCCAATACCCAAGTGTTTGAGGAAATAGAATGACAATCAATAACGAAGATATCTGAAGAAGATGGGGCATCCGATGTCTTATTCTTCTTCACGGACTCAAGATAAATCTTGCACTTTCTTCGCAAATGGCTCTCCTTGCCATAATGATGGCAAGTTTCCTTTTGTGCTAGTTCTACCCTCTTAGCCCTTCTCTTCTTTCCCTTCTGCTGTTCCTTTGACTTCCTCTTAGAACCTTTCTTCGAGGAATCAACTAATAAAGACCGCCCCTCGCTCATGCTTCTCAAGACTCCACACCTTCAAAGATATTGAGCAGACTACGATGAACCTTCTAGCATCTCAGAGGTGAAGAGGAGCTTTGAGACTTCGAACCTTTCGAATCTCACTTGCTCATCAACCAACTCACAAAGATGAAGGACTACGATATGAGCATCCATATGCTCATGCTGCTTTCGTAGCTTGGGTTCCATCGCGGCTAGCATGATGCAACTCATTTGTTCAGAATCACTCACATGTTTCTGATAGGCCAACAATTGGTCCAGAGTTGCATCGTCACTAGGACGGGCGGGAAGAGGCGCTTCGAGGACATTTGCAAGCTTTTCAACCTTGAGAACAATTCTCAAGCTTCTAAGCCAGTCCAAGAAGCTCGACCCAGTCAATTTATTCGAATCCAAAATGGAACGCAAATTCAAAGACATCATGATCAATCTTAGAAATACAAAACGAGCATATATGAGAAAATGATTTTTAAAATGCATCAATATACATTTATAAATCCCATTCATTTTTCGAATTTCAAAAACCCCAAAATCACTTCGGGAGATCGTAGGTCCATCTCCGAATGGGTTGATATCCATCATAGTTATGAACAACCTTGGAGAGAGTCGAACAAGTCATTCATAACTACGATGGTAGGTATCGTCTATACCAATTGCATATCACGTATATGCAACTATCACAATATGCTATCAATTAATTGAATGTTCACACATACATCGGGTTGTTAACACATTAACAAGTATGCATCATATACATAGCACCCAACTTCACCTCCCTTTACATCGACCTTGGAGAGAGTCCAACAAGCCGATGCTCCAGGTTAAAGCCAACCCATTAATCGGGAAATAGTTTTAATATGGTTAGAGCGCATTCAACCAATTAGCCCAGCTTGGAGAGAGTCCAACAACCAAAGCTAACGATTGACCTCTGACTCTTACCATATTAGTATTAAACTATTCCATGGTTTGAACATGTTCGGGTTTGAGCCGGGCTTGGAGAGAGTCCAATAACCCAAACAAGAAACGGAACTCTGGTTCTAACCATATTAATGGAAGGTGTAGGCTTTAATATTGTTTAAGGGTTTTTATGTCTCATCCTCTTTGCATGCAAATAACTATTATCTACATGGCATGACATACATGGCATACATCTACATGTCACGACACGCATGGCATAAAGTTATGCATCTAATGCAATTGCATGACATACAATTATGTCATGTATATATTTCCTTATATGTCATAACTATTTATGGAAATAAAATATGTTTAAGATTTAATTCTCCAAATCAAATCATAATTAAATTAGGAAATAAATTTCCAAATCTAATCACATATTTTATTCATGGAATTATTTGATTAAGGAAAATCTATTTAGGAAATCAATTTCCTAAATCATTAAAACTACTTATGGAAATAAAATATTTTAAGATTTGATTTCCCAAATCAAATCATGATTAAATTAGGAAACAAATTTCCAGAATCTAATCAAATATTTTATTTATGGAAAATATCAATTTCCATAAATACTTCCAACTTTCCAAAAGTGGAAGATTTCCATAAATACTTCTAGACTTTCCAAAATTGAAAAATTTCCATAAATACTTCTAAATTTCCAAAATTAGAAACTTTCCAGAAATACATTATGACTATCACAAAACCATTTTTACGATTATGTCGAAACACAACCTGGGCTCTGATACCATCAAGGTTTCCTAAGATCACAAGGCAGGTGTGTTCGATCATGTTTCGTAAATACAACACAGAAGCAATAAAAATAATAAATACTTCTATTTATTACAACACACACAACACACGCATGCATATTACAACAAGTGTAGACATAACCGTAAATTTAAATTTGCAATAAAAGGAAATTTAACTACGTTATACCTTTCGTATGACGTGTAGCGGAAACGGCATCAACCGGAACGATCCTCGCTAGAATCGTCTCTATCCATATCCACGCCGAGTTCCTCGGGATGACTTCGCTAAGCCACGAGCTTCGTCTTTGTACGGGTTACTAGCCTCGTGTTGAAGACGACGTGATCGAGAGATGATCACGATCCGAATCCAAATTCGGATCCTAATACGAGTTCTCAAAAACTCGCTTCTCTGGAGAGGTATTCGTCAACTAATTGACGAATCCTTCGTCCTCCACCTCAGAGGATTACCAGAGATGGAATCCCCGGTAAGTTAGCCACTGTCGGAGCTCTAACCGTCATCCAAACGACTCTCCGACTAGAGGAGAAGAAGCTGTCCAGAAAACTGGACAGCTTGGTGGAGGAGTAGGTGCCGGCCAAAATAAGGAAGCCAAGTGCTCACCTTATCGCCACACCCATAGAAGATCACTGGAGCACCAACCGGCAGCAGCTCGACGCCGGCGAGGGGGAAGGAAGGCTCCTTCTGGACGCCGGTTGGAGGAGGAGAGGGGCGACAGCCTAGGGTTGGCGCCGAATCCTTCAAGGGGTGGGCGGCAACTCTTTGCTAGGGCTTGGATTAGGGCTTAATTATCCATTAAGCCCGCTTTTATAGAGAACTAATTCTCTTAATGGTTATTGGATCATAACCATTAGGCCCGTTAACCCGCTCCATTAAGATAAGTTAAAATAAACCAAACCATGATGGTTTATTTTAAGTTAAAACGAACCGAACCAACTTTTGGTTCATTCGTTTAAAATAAACCAAATCCTTTGGTTTATTCTCCTCCATTGAATTAGAACCAAACCATTTTGGTTTATCCATTACGTCTTCATAAGACTCGGCCCATCCACGCTTCCATTGCGACTGAAACGATTTCATGCTCACTTTATGTTTGGTCCAACCAAACCTAGTTTCTCTCGGTCTGAGAATCTCATTCTCAAGCTCGTTTTAAATCCTTTGGATTACGCTCGTTGTACGTGTGACCAAATAGGTTCTCGGTTTATGTTGGCCGTCTATAATTAACCATTAATTATAGAACGATCATGAGTGGCACCTAGTAGTACATCATGATCCCCAATTAACCGAAAAGATAAACGGTTGATCCAGAACTATTTCTGAAACCCTTCAGCAGCTCGAATGATTCGTGCCCCATTCCCTTCACTCATCTTATACCCACTTGGTTCAGGACATGGTCTATTGTATCAGTCCCCACTAGGCTGACTACGTCACACCTAGCCCAAGTATCATTTCCTCGTCCTACGGATTCTAGTTACTGCACATGTATCAAAGTGTACCTTACTCTAAACATGTAATGCTTTGGCCAAAGACTTTAGTAACAATCCGACGAGAGGCCATGGGTATACATCTCCTCGCAAGGAGTGGTGAATCCTTTATAGGCTATTCAAACACCTTCGATCACTTTGACTTATACCCAATCATCCCGGGTCCACATCTCCTTAGAGATGTTTGCTTAAGATGTCAAAGCATAAGTCTCCATGATCAAGATGACTTGAATACCGCAAGTCAAAGGAACATCGCACTTAAGCTACAGTAAGAACTTCATTGACATATCTATATATGCAGAGAACCATATGAAGTCTTACGGCTGGTCACTCCAATAAACTAGTTACCATAACTAGCATCCACGATCAACTCCGGACATCACAATGTCTCTAGCCAGTGAGAATCAGCTGCTTGGATACACCAAGGAGTATACCTCGTGCTAGTCTCGATAGAATTGATGGCGTCCAAATCCATCAATTCATCGACTAGGGATAATTCCGATACATCACAATTACACATGTAGAGATACTCACTAGTTGTGATCCAATCACAAATTCTCTCATGCTGTGAATTGCATCGTGGACATTCAGTAAATGAGTTTAAGATCCAATCAAATACATGAAACATGTATACTCAAATAGTGAATCTTCATTTATCATATAAATGGTTCATACATAAGGCGATTGCCTTAGGACATCTCTCATATATTACTAACATATACATGTCTACATCCATATGTATTTGTATAATCATGGACCCCGAAGATAAACACAAAAACCGGCGATCCGTCCGTCATCTATTTCGCGGCTAACCGACTAGAAGAGTTTTGTTGCTTAAATAACTAGTTTGTTCAAGCGATCGTTCGAGTCGTTTGCACGACGACGAATTGGTTGAGCTTAGGAAACTCATCCCATCCGGATTAGTTTTCATTATTTAAAATTTTAATCCGGGGACATGGGAGCCAATGAGCCTCCAAGCTATGCCATCAAGGGTCTACCCTGTACCCTTTACCTGATGCCTGTGAACCACTGTTCATAGGTCTTCCATTCCAAGAATCACTTCCGGGACTTCGTACCAAGACTCCTCGTTTGGTCTTCATGTCAGGACTCTTTGTCCGGGTCTTCATGCCAGGACTCCTCATCCGAGTCTTCACTTGCAAGGACTCTTTGTCCGGGTCTTCACTTCCCAGGACTCCTCGTCCGGGTCTTCACTTGCTAGGACTCCTCGTCCGGGTCTTCATTTGCCAGGACTCCTCCTCTGGGTCTTCATTTGCCAGGACTCTTCGTCCGGGTCTTCACCACCTTGCATCCAGTCCTCAGCCTATAAGAAATTTTCTGAAAATACATCTCAACCAACCGCATGAGATAACACATAATTATCACCTAGACTTGAACCCTTGTCAAACACCAAAACATCATCTGGGCCTGATTGCACTAATAGATTGAGCTTCATGAAGGCACATCCGAAGTCAAACTAACAAGAAGGGAACTCCTCCGATCACAGCTCAACAACATCAAGTTAGAAAAAGGAGAAAATGTATTATCGTTACATTCAAGATTTAATGAGATAATTAATGGGTTGTCAAGTGTAGAGGAGAAGCTCTCGAACCATGATATGATAATGAAGGCAATTGATGTATTGCCCTAGTCATCAAAATGGAGCTCCATGGTGGATTCACTCTACATTTCAAGGAATCTAGAGGTAAGTACTCTAGAAGAATTCTTTTCAACCATGGAACTTCATGAATCTCGCCTTGAAGGTATAATAGAAGAACCAAGTTCACAATCAAGGGGAGTAACACTAGTTTCAAACAAGGGAAAGAAGAAGAAGACCACACCCTCCTCATCCAATGACGAATCACAATCTTTAATAGATAGAAATGAGGAGGCATATATGGTAATGAAGGTAAGATGTGCTCTTAAAAGTTTTAAATTTAACAAGTCTCATGATAGGAGGAGGAGGAGGAAGGTTATATGCTATAATTGTCAACGAGAGGGACACATGAGGGATGAGTGTCCCCTATTAAACAAGATCAAGGAAGAAAGGAAGAAGAATGACAAGAAGAAAGAAGAAAAGAAGTCAAAGGAGAAGGAAAAGAAGTCAAAAACCCATATCAGCATATTCGTTGCCTCATAAACTTCTTTTCCTTTGTCTAGTTGCCTTAAGTCCACGCCTAATTCTTTTTCCAGTAGTAACTCTTCATACTGGGACTTGTAATAGGCTACTTCTTTTTGTAGGCAATCTATTTCTCCTTCATAGCCTTGTTCCTAAAATGACAATAGGCAGGAAGCCGTCATAAGTCCAAGGGCACACCTGTGTGAGCATAAACTTGAAAATCCAACTACTTAATCTAAAATTTAGAAAGGCTAACTCTAAAAAAAAAAAGGTGCATACTAATAATTACATGAGCAATTATGCTATTACAAAAAGCACCATCTCCTACAAAGATGCCATTAAAGCCACAGAGCAAATTGAATCTCTAACCATTGGATTTGCAAGACCAAGTGAGCTGCAAGGAACAACCTCTGAAATTTCCATAATAATTAAGCAAAAAGACACACAACTTTAGCTTCTTGTTCAAATAGCCGAAAGCCTCAAAGATATTCAAGCTGATTTAAAGACTATTGTGGAGAAAACCAAAAGGGGTGTTCAAACAACCTCCATTCCTGATGAATTAGTGGAGAAACTGAAAATTCTAACTTTAAGTTCTTCCGAAAAACTGAAGGAAGGAAAGGAAAAGCTCTGGGTTTTTAAAGATCCTTACAAGATTCTAAAGGAAGAACAAGAGAAGCTCATAAGCTAATGGTGATAATAAGAACAACCACGGAGCAACAAACTCAACTGCCTCTCTTTGAAGATCAAATAAGAGAGTACAGATGAAACCATAGAAGCTTGTACACAACCCAGCAAGCAATAAGAAGACTGGGAAGGAGGATCATGTGGCTGGGGGGGGGGGGGGGGGGTTCACACCAGGTCAGACTCTTGAACAACAAATTGATCCCCAAACACAGTTAAGACTTTCTATGTAGGAACAAGCATCAATAGTCCCTGCTTAAGTCCTTTATCATTCAAGGAATGATGATATTCATCATCGGGTCTATGTTCATATATCTGAAGAACCACTCCTTGTTACAGAAGGCCATCAATTAGACAGAATGTTTATTCAGCAACAAAGCATTCATCAGCTCCAAAGAAGCGGGATACAATACCTCCATTTAGGTATTCTACAAGTACGCATCCAAACCCTCCACAGACATGAAGAAGGTACCATGGCGCTAATATTCTTTCCTGATAATCACTGGAATGGAGATCAGGCAATATTTGCAACCATGGAGGTGGATTTAACACAAGGAAGGCAATTAATTTATGTCATTCCAAACATACTAATGACAATTGGGGATTTCTACCGAAATATTCAACTTTCTATTCTAAATAGAGGATACGAAAGATGGCATAATGGGGAAGCAAACCTCCTAATAACTAGAGGGCATGTGGGAAGACTTTCAAATACCCCCAATGTCAGATTTGCTTGTGAAGTACAAGGCGTCATGGAATATTTAACAAGCCATGGAGTACGTGCCCTACCAGGAAGGCGATATTCAACCATAGAGTTGCAAGGGCTCAACTGGATTATTCGACCAACACAGCTTACAACCCCCATGCAACACACCGAGGTAAATAGTAGAAATCTAATTGATGGACGAATATCTTTAAGTTTTGCAAGATATACATATGTCCAAACTTTTCGCTATAAGGAGGAGGAACAAAGTGATGAAGAAAAACCCAAAGCTTCACACACCCTAGCCGTCCTTATTCAACAAAATCTAGACGACGAAGCAATAACAAGCTATTTTGACGCAAAGGGGTAGGCAGATTTGGAAGCAAGATATTTTAAAGATATGCAAGAACAAGCCCCATCTAAAATAAAAGCATATCCATATATCCTGGTACACAAATTAACCAATACAGCTTCTATGTTACAACATAAAACTCCTGGTGCTGCACGATTTGATCTAGCAGCCAATCATCCATGTATAATTCAACCCAGGGGCGGGCCCTGATCTCTATAGGACTTCGCTTGGAAATGCCCTGGAAAACATATGGGTGAATTGCTACAAGATCTAGCACCGGGTGGAAATTGGGCCTTGACATCGAAGCGGGTGTTATTGACTCCTACTACCGGGGGAAATCAAAATCCTAATATATTAATCACACAGATGAAGTGGTTTTCATTGAGAAAGGGGAATCAGTGGCTCAAATAATATTTGAAAAAAATAATTCTTCGTGAAATTTATGAAGTTCCCATGCTATCCCCTACCTCAAGACAAGGTAATAATAATCTCAGCACAACTGATAGTTCTTTATCACTACCACCACCACCAATCTTTGATATCCTTCTCCCACAAGAACGGAAGGATACACATGCTGCCTTCGTTCTTCACCAAGACTCTTTGGAAATCGATAGGGACTATGCAGGAGATGTACGCCCAGGGGCCACTGCACTCCAGTCAATAAAACCCCTTGAGGAACCCATGGCATCCGACCATGAATTTTTCGATTACCTCCAGTACATGGCATTCCTCTCCTTACTTAAACCTGACACATCCAAACTAATCTGGGATTCCTACCCTGATGATGATATTTGGCATAATCCCTTTGCCCCAGAAAATGGTATGGGTGAAGATTCTCAACAATTTATAGCAGGTGGCATGGTGTATCCAAGTATTTGTCAACTTCTTGATGAAGAGAAGTCTGAGCAACAACAAATTTACTCCTCTAGTACAATTATATCTCCATATAGACCTCCAACTGATACTGCTATGGGACCACCTGGCTATGCACCAGCAAGAGCAGATCCAGGGCCATCCCAACAACAACCAATTTTTGAACAACCTCCTCCAAGGACCAGATTCAGGGAATGATTTAATAATGAATTGTGGACTTTACCTTTAGAACAGCAGCAAGGAAAAGCGATTTTTGTAATTCCTGAGCAATTAGGACTCTTTGATGATGCATGCTCTCAGTGGGAATCAATTACAAAGAACCATGCAGCCAATTTGGGTTTTACAGATCCACGGGATAAGATCAAATACATGGAGAATTTACAAGGCAAAATTGAAAAAATTACCTAGGTACAATGGCAGATGAGTTACCCAATGGAGTAAGAAGCCCTAATTGGAACAGGCGAAGGTAGAGTAGGAACTCAAAATATACTCTCCCAAATGAGGCGAGTATTCTCTTCTGAAGACCCAATCTAAGGATCCACAATTATACAAGATGCTGCCTACAGGGACCTTGAAAAGTTGTCATGTTATAACGTGAAGAATATCATCTAATACATGAATTGTTGGAGATCTTTGAAAGGCTAGAGGGGGGTGAATAGCCTCTCTTGAATTCTACAAAAAAAGTTATCGGGAAAACAATACTAATGAAAACAAGAGATAAAAAAATGCAAGCGCTAACAAAAATGATTTAACGTGGTTCGGAGATTATGCTCCAACTCCACGACAATCCGTAAGGTCGATCAAACCAAGCAAATCTTCACTAAGAGCTCCTTTTAGGTGGAAAAGCCTTCTTTACAAATGAACTCCTTTTCTTACAAATGATGTAGATGAAAATAAAAGAAGAGGAGATTAGAAATCACTAGAAGGCTATTGAAGTTGTGGGGAGCTTGAGAGTATGAGTATGAATGTAAGCACTAGCCTCCTCAAGAACCCCATGACCTCTTTTTACAGAGAAGAGGATGATTTTCCCATTGGGGCTAGAGCAGTCGACTGATAGTCTCCATTAGTTGACTGCTGCTATAGCTGATGCAATCCAACGACTTTTGATGAGCTTGATCTTAATTTGTCACTATCCAACGGGAAGCTGATCATTCGACTGATCATACCATCAATCGACTGATTTAGCAATCAGTTGAGTGCTCTGAATCTTCACTCAACTGGAAAATATTCTATGCTGATGTCCACTATTAACAGTCGACTGCTAGGGTATTATAGTCGATTGATGGTGGATCAATCAACTGCCAAACCCTAGCAGTCAATTGATGGCACCAGAATGCTACCCTCATTAGTCGAGTGATTGATTAGTCGATTGGGACAGAGCATCAGTCGACAGATACACTTCAAGTATGATCAAATCATACTTGAAGTCAACTCCCTAGACCTAGACTCAACCTTCTATCTCTTCCTTCAGTCTTGCACCTCTAGGATCCCTCCGAGTCTGCGACTCCTTCATCCATGCGCTTTCTTCCAAGAGCTTCCCTCGGTTTCATCATGTATCGGGTTTCTCTTTTGCCAAAGTCCGCTTAGACTTTATGCCGCTAAGACTACATGCTTGGACTTACACTGCCAAGACTTTGCCTTTGGACTTCTTTTGCCAAAGGTCCGCTTGGACTTTACGCCGCTAAGACTACATGCTTGGACTTACACCGCCAAAACTTTCCCTTGGACTTCCTTTGCCAAGATTACACTTGGACTTTCCTTTACCATGTCTTCATACTTGGATTTTCCTATCACTTAACTTGTTCATGGTTAGATCACAAAATATCATTTAACTATAAATGATTACCCAAACATCAAAACATATAAATGCTTGAGGCATTGTTGCACCAACAATCTCCCTCTTTTTGATGTTTGACAATCATTTAAGTTAGGTCTTGAAATATGCTCAGAAATAAACAACATATATCAATATGAATTCTAACTTAAATTCTCCTTTTCCCCCTTTGACATACATCAAAAAGAGGACTAATAGAAATTAAGTTAATCATGAATAGAGTTTGTCATGCCTTGAACTAAGGTATAAGATAGAAAATAGGGCTTGACCTTAATCCAAGACACGGAACATGTTCAGAAAAGCCTGAAACAATAGACAAAAAATATATCTTAACTTTGCACCAACAATAGACATAATATAAATTTATGGAATAAAAGATTGCATAATAATAGCTCCCTCTAAATCAATGTATCAATGAGTTCTATACCTTCTTAATTACTTGTATTATCATACCATAAGGTTAGGACACTTAAGATAAAGAAATATGGCTGATTTGCAGAAATATCAGCATGTCAGTCGACTGAATACTCAAGCAGTCGACTGACAAGCCTGCAACGCCAATTTCAAGATTTCGGCCAAAATTCAAAAATGTGCCAAAAATTCAAGAAAGATCGAAAAATATTGAAATTTTGTGGACACATTTGTGACATCATATTCTATCATGTAAAAATAATTTAAAAAATATATCTTGTCTAGATTTTGAAAGTGGTACAAATTTGAAAACAAGTAAAAGCTTTAAGGTTTTGGCAAACATTGTATCACTTTTGCTTATTAAGTGAAAACTATTTTACAAAATATGATAAACATAGTTTAAAATATATTTTATTTCACATTTCCAATCATGTTCTTAGAGGTATATGCACATCAATTGTAGACAAACCTTCCCAATGATTGGTCCAATTAAGGATCAATGTCTCTAGATGGCACCTTGGTTCATAGTAATACATCATAACAAGCATGATGAAATAAGTGTATCTTGCTAACATCTCACATGATGTCTAAGTGGCTCAATACAAAAATCATGATTTCTTAGGTATTTTGTGAGATGTTATAGAGGTATAGTCCTAGATTTTCTATAGGATCATGCTAACCTAGACCTCTATTTTACAAAGCACATTCAAAGTTCTCTCCTAAGTGATGAAAAATATTCTTCGAGGACAGCCTTGGTGAAAATGTTGACTAGGTTGGACTTGGATTCTATGTAGTTGAGCTCAATGTGTTGGTGCAGTAGGCACATAAGTCGAACCTAAGTTTTAATTATAGCAAAAGACACAAAGTTAAGCCCATATTGTTATCTCACGAGGTGAATCAAGTGTGCATGAATGCTAAATTAAGCTGAAGGTCAGCGACACCCGGAGGGAATAGTGGTGGTCGGGCGACACCGAGAGGACTTCGGAGGGAGCTAAAGTCCATAGGTGGAGACTAGAGGCGAAGCTATAATCACAAAGGTAAGCTCAAGGTAAGCTCATGTGTGAGAGCATAAGTAAGGTCATGTCCTCCGTATGAGGACATCCTTAGGCAACGATCCGACCAAGACTTCCCATGGAAGGTCTAAGTTGAGATCAGATGATAAATGACCATCAAATTTACTTATATTAGCTGTATTTTCGAGCTAACTCTTCATTGTAGTTGGAAACCCTAGCAACATTTGACTGTCGGCTATTGGTAGTCAACTGCTGCCTCTATCAGTCGACTGATGTTAAAATTCTAGCCTCGAGGAGAGTCAAACCCTCACCCCCCTTATCTTAGGGTGAGGTGACTTTTGAAGATAAGGCTTCATCTCAACGATTAGGGTTTCTAAAGGCTATAAAAAGAAGGGGTTCTCCACACCATTTTCATCATTCTAAGAGCCTCCAAGTGCTTCCGATACACTGCGACTCTCCAACACTCCTACGACGACGAAGCACTCCCGAAACAACGACGATAAGAGCTCAATCTTCTCATCTACAAGTCTCGGTAAAAGTCTTCTTAGAGTTCAATCATTCCTTGTAATTCTTGGTTTTATTATCGTCCTTTTATCGTAACGAGGAGAGGGGGAGTGTCCCTCTACCTCAATCTTTTTTGTGGTTTTGTAATCGTCTACTCCTACAACCAACGTGGAGGAGTACTTTAGTGATTTGTCCTCCGTACGTAGTCTAGGACCACTAGGGCCTTGGATTAGCTGTCGGAAGGCTATGAACTAAGTAAAAAATGATTTGTGTACTTTACATTCCGCTGCATTTTACTCTTATTGCTTATCGAATAGACGAACAAATGAAGAATTTGTTTTGCGCTATTCACCCCCGCCCTTCTAGCGTTCATATCGATCCAATAAGTGATATCAGAGCCGGGGATACTATAATTTGGTGAATCCTCTGATCTAGCAATTTTTATAGATTTTTTGTTTATTTTTGGTTTTACAACTTTTTCATTTCGTTTGATTTCGTCCCCCGCACTACTAATCCAATACGAAAAGTCTTGGTACATTTGGTTGTTTTCGTTTTTTGTGAGGTACTTTTTTTGTCTAAATGGCCCATCTTGAAGGGTTTAGCACTATACAGCCTCCGTTTTACAACGAAGATAACTTCTGTTACTAGAAGCATCAGATGGAGTGCTTTCTTAAGACCCAAATCAAGATATGGATCGTAATCCAAACTAGATTCACGCTTCCTACTAATGAAGTGGGTGAATCATTCGATTACGATCAAAGGATGAACGCCATGAAAAGATAAGTTAAAGCCGACGCCAAGGCGACCCAAATCCTTCAATGTGGCTTGTCCAAAGAGGAGCTAAACTGCATCGGCCCCTTCATAAGTGCAAAAGATCTATGGAATAAACTCGTAGAACTACACGAAGGAACGGATGACGTGAAGGTGTGTAAGCGAGATCTTTTATTTAATAAATTGTATAACCTTAAGATGCAAAAACATGAGACGACAACTCAACTACATGCCCGTATTCAAGACATTGTAAATAGCATGCACTCCATCGGATAAAAGGTCGAAAACTGAGACATTGTAAATTCTTTTCCTAGGACTACCTTGTGAGCATCCATAGTCGATGCCTACAAGGTTTCTAAGGACCTTTCAAAGATTAGACTAGATTAATTATTCTCTGAATTTGAACTCCATGAACAGTCTAATTCGGCTCCCGAGAAAGGTATTGCTTTACTTCCAGGTTCAAAGAAGAAGGCCGTAAATAAACCACCCCCCAAGGAAGAGGACGAGTACGAGTCAGAAATAGACCCTGAGATGGAAACCGAACTAGTGAATCTAGTTCAAAAGATGATCAAGAGCCGAAGATGACCCATCAATCAAGGTAAATCTAAATCGAATTCTAATTTTAGATGTTTTGAATGTAACAGGTTCAGACACATCAAGTCGGAGCGTCCGAAACTCAAGAACAAAGAACCCATGTCCAAGAAAGTGCTTAACGTTGCTTGGGAAGAATCATCGGAGGAGGAAGATGATGACCTCATCTTCATGGCCAAGCCAACCAAGCCCGAACAAGAGTCTGAACCTGAGGAAGAGTCCAAGTCCGGATCCAATGACAAGTTGCTATTCAAGACAAGCCACGGATCTGCATTCGGTTTAAAAGGGTCACTTAAGGTAAGTCGATCTTTGCTTAGCACATTATATAATCCAATTAAATTCTTAACTAGAAAATTAGCTAAGTTCAAGTCCAAGCTCGAGACCTTAGTTGAGGAGGTTAAACTCCTTAAACACGAGGTCTCCCTAACCTCTTCGACTAGTCAAGTTCAAGAGGAGGACTTAACTTGAGTTGAAAAGCTCGAAGTTGAGAACTCACTTTTGAAAAGTCAAGTCGAAGACCTTAGGCATATGTTGGGATGGTTCACTTTGGGATTCAGGGGACTTGACCTTTTACTTGGATTGCAAAGAGTCGTGTATAACAAAGTCAGGCTTGGGTTTAGCTCAAATATGACTAACAAGTAGTATATGTCGATTGTAAGTCGAAACAAAAAACATGTCTAAGCATGGGTCCCTAAGACCGTTTTGATTTCTAAATTAGGATCTAACAAGTACTGGGTTCCTAAGGACCAAATCCACTATGTGGAAAGACTGAACCGATTCAATGGTCCAGGCGGAGCTTGTACAAAATTTGTTTGTGCTATTAATTAGATTTTGCATGCTTAGGTATTTTTCTTTTTATTTTTAGAATGGTTAGATAGTACCTATAACTAGCAAATTCTTGACAATATAGTACTAGGACGTGGCGAGATAATAGTACGCTAGGAAAGCGAAGATCCGTGTGTCCAAGTTAGATAAGGTGTATCTAGCTCAGTACACTCGACTAAGTGGAACTAGCTTAAGCAACTTCACCGTATCCTTAACTAGTTAGACCAGGAAATAAGTTTTAAGTGAATCAAGTTATTATTTTCTCAAACTTGGCTTTGTCTAAGGAAGTGGTCATTGTTCCGATCAAAGAAGGTCTTTGTGCCTTGCCACGACCTGGAAGCCAATTTCCTGAAAAGGTGACTTGACGAGCTTAGGGTTAAATCAGAATCTAACCCAAGGTTGACTAGTTTCAATTCATTAAAGTTAATCAAGTAAAATTGAAGTCATCTCACAAGAACACAAAAGGATAACGTGTTTGATCATGTAGAAATGGATGAGATGATCTAGGACTAATAATATTCAACCAACATTTAAATTCCAATATCCGATCCAACTACTATATGTGTAGGATCAATGGATGTTAGATAGTCGGTGTTCCCGATACATGACCGGAGACCAACTTAGAATTTCAAAGCTTAGATTCAAATGACAAGGATCGGTAGCTTTCGGAAACAACGACAAGCTCAAAATCATCGGATCAGTTGATATTGAGTTAAATTCAAATTTTACAATTCAAAATATTTTATTAGTCAATGATTTTTAATACAATTTACTTAGTGTAAGTCAATTGTGTGATAATAACTATAAGGTTATATTCCTAGAAAATGAATGCTTAATTAAAACTAATGCAACCTCTAAAACAATACTTAAAGGAACTAGGAATAGCAACACCTACACTATTAATCTACCTAACTCCTCAACCAAGTGTCTTATGACACAACAAGAGGAATCTTGGTTGTGGCACCGACGACTTGGTCACTTGCATCCAAGACTCGTTCACAAGATGAGTCAGATTGGCTTAGTCAGAGGTCTGCCTAACCTTAACAACTTAGACAATAGAATCTGCAATTCTTGTCAACAAGGTAAACAACCTACGATACAACATCAACTAACTAACCACGAACGAACCAAAAGTGTGCTTGAGCTCCTACATTTGGATCTATTCGATTCACATGGAGCCAAGTCACTTAATGACAGTCAATTTTGCTTAGTCATAATCGACAACTATTCTAGGTTTACCTGGGTTAGATTCCTTAAACACAAAAGTAAAACCTTAGAGCAACTCATCAACTTGTGTAAGTTAATCAAAAACCAAAAGAACCATAAAATAAAAAGACTTAGAAGTGATAATGGTGGTGAATTCGAAAACCACAGGTTCACAAATTTCTGTAACCTAAACGGATACCACCATGAATTCTCATATCCTAGAACCCCACAACAAAATGGCCTAGTCGAGCGGAAAAATAGAACCTTATAAGAAGCCGCTTGGACCATGTTGAACGAATACAACCTACCCGATAGGTTTTGGGCAAAAACTATTAGTACGACTTGTTATGTCCAAAATAGAATCCTAATAGTTAAGAGGCACCTTAAGACCTCATACGAAACCTACCATGACAAAGTACCTAACATTAAATACTTTAGGGTATTTGGATGTAAGGTACATATCCTAAACACTAAGGAATACCTATGAAAGTTCACATCCAAAACCTCAATTGGAATCTTCCTAGGATACTCAACTACGAGTAGAGCCTATAGGGTATATAACAATGACACCCTTAAAATTGAGAAAACCATTAATGTATTATTCGACAAAGGACATGAACCCAAAACACCCTTAGTAAAACCAACTGACGAACCAAATCATACCAGACTCGACTCTGACCATGAAATCGAGTCTAGTACTAATCCTAACTCGAGTCAGTCTAGGGTTCAATCAAATCATCCTATCGACCAAGTGATAGGTGATCCTAACCCAAGTCAGTCTAGAATTCAATCAAGTCATCCTATCGGGCAAGTGATAGGTGATACTAACCTAGGGGTTCGAACTAGAGCGTCATATCGAAACCTTAGTCAAATATCCTTGATTTCGAAAATTGAACCCAACTCAGTTGAACAAGCTCTTCTTGATCCCGATTGGATTATTACTATGCAAGAAGAGCTAGCTAAATTTATTAGGAACAAAGTTTGGGAATTAGTACCACCACCTAAAGTTAAATCAATTATTGGAACAAGGTGGGTCTTCTGAAACAAACTTGATGACAAAGGTGAAGTAGTTAGAAACAAAGTGAGATTAGTCGCAAAAGGGTTTAGTTAAGTAGAAGAGTTAGATTATGATTAAACCTATGCCCCTGTAGCTAGATTACAATCCATCCGAATGTTGTTGGAATACACTGCACATCGAGGATTCAAGTTATTTCAAATGGATGTCAAGTCAGCGTTTCTAAATGGACTTATTAAGGAAGAAGTATATGTTAGCCAACCCCCAAGATTCGAAAGTCTAGACAAACCCAACCATGTCTTTAAACTCAAGAAAGCTTTATATGGACTAAAACAAGCTCCAAGAGCTTGGTATGAGAGGCATTTTTTTGTACCTTAAGTCTAAGGGGTTTAGCCAAGGCTTAGTCGACCCAACCCTTTTCATAAAAACCATAGGCAAAGAAATTTTAATAGCCCAAATCTATGTAGATGGCATAATCTTTGGAACCACTAACTCAATCCTATTAAACAAGTTTATTTCACACATATAAAGTGAATTTGAAATGAACTTATTAGGAGAATTAAATTTCTTTCTAGGATTACAAATTAAACAAACTAAGGAAGGAATCTATTTACATCAACGAAAATATGTTAAGGAATTAATTAACCGATTCGGATTACAAAATGCTAAAATCATTAATACACCCATGGCAACAAATGTTAATATAGGAGAAGATGTAGACAGAAAACCTATTGACCTAAAATACTATAAATAGGAATCATCTTGTGGCCACTGGTTGGAATCGTAGGTGACATCTTCTTGTTCAAATTGTGAAGGTTCAAATATATCCGAACAATCGTTAATGGTAAGTCATGTTTCACCACAATGCTCACAATAAATGTTAGCAAAACTCACAGCATTAAATTGACCATAATCATGAGTAAAAGCATGCATCTTTATATACAGAAAAATATAAACAAGGGAAGGAATAATAGTGCCTTAGCAAGAGACTAAAAAAAATAGTAAAATAAAGGAAACCAGGTGCTAAGAAAATAACTATAAAGAAAAACTGCAAGAAAATAATTGAAGATAGAAGAAAAACTAAAATCTAAATTAGAACTAGATTAAACTAGAAATTAATAGAGACTAGGAAAATAAATCTAAACTAAGTCCCATCTAAACTATCCAATTTTGATTCGATATCGAATCAACAGTCCACGACAATGGTGCCAAAAACTTGATGCACGCGAATGCGACCTCTGTCACGCCCCGAGAGTATGTCATGCCGAAAAGTAAACGCACGACATCTCCACTGTACGTGGCAACATATCGGGTTAATACAAGGCCCATAGGCCCACAACAACAATATAGTATAAAGATATCAACATACCAAACACAACGGAAACATACTACAAATAAAACAAGATACAAAGACCCAACTGTGCACTCCGGAGTGACTTGACACGACAAGAAACATAATAGAAACCACATCAAAGGCCAAATACATACAACACATCCGTATATCACAAATACGAAAATAATACAAACTAAAACCTCAAAATGACAATCCACACAAATACAACATTACGGATTAAATATCCATCTGTTCGATGTGAGATGGGATCAGCTGGCAGAGCTCCGAACGTCCAAGGAAAATCTTCTACCTGTTACCTGGGCGACAGGAAACCCAGGGTCCGGAGTGGTGAATATAAAACTCAGGGGTAATATATAGAAAGTGCATGAACAACATATAGGATAACGAGATCTACAAGTATATATGTGAAGATCTACAGGTATACAGCATGAGTCCAATAGACATACAGACCTATCCAAATCTAATAACAAGTAACCACAGTATAGTCATACTAAATGTATATACTAAACTGATCAACTGAACATGAAGTAATGTACCAATGTACCTGACGGTCTGCATCACCATAAGCTATATCATCCTGAACAAATATACAATAACATAACCCATATAACGTACAAAGTCAATCTCATACCTGACCAACACTCAGACATATAAACAATGTATAATCACATGTAATAACATCCCGGTCCATACCACACTATGACATGATGCTAATCAAATGCATACAACAGTCTGGACCAACATATATATCATGCTCACGACACAACAATATATAATAAGCAAATGGCATGTATCATGATGTACAAACATATGCAGCAATCAAATGCAACATCTCACAGGCATATGTAAAACATATATCAAATACATACATACATATATATCAGCAATGCATATGCATGGTCATGTCTGCGGACCCGTCCAACCACGACCCCAGTATGGCCCGGGTGGCACGACATGATGACTAGCCCGACTCCAACTGCCACTACTCTCGAGTGACCGAGTTGGGTAGTATGAATGAGTATCATATAAGCATAAAAAGCTAACTACTCCCTGAGGGTCCCTGCTGCTGGCTGCTCCGTCACTACCCATGAGTAGACGAGCTCCGCACACAGGACAACTACACGTCACACAACCACCGTCTATAGTGGGCGAGTGCTAACACCACTCTGCACAATGGCCAGGTGCGCATCTCCAGCTACCACTGTCTATAGTGGCCGAGCGCGGTACATCCAATGCTCTACCCTCATTCCTGCTACCACTACCCTGAGTGGACGGGGAGGCAGGATGACTGATGACCCATCTCAACCACAAGGGAGACCCCAGTCGATAGCTTACATGCAATGTAATGATGCATAACTCCACATATGTATCCTCGTAACACTCCTTATCCCACGGGGAGTCTTGGTCAACCAAAAGTCAACTATGCAAGGACTACAATCCACAAGACTCTCTCTATTGCACAAAGAGTCATACACATCTAACAGTCAACCACGCTAAGACTTCTACTCAGTAGTGAGATACTATCGACCATCCATATAACCATACATAGATACACGATCCATAATGGATATACCATCACGTTAGGACCTCTAGTCCTTAGCCACATACTGACCACCACACACTTGTCTATGCACAAACAACTAGATCCACCATAGATGCACCACTGATATGGGTATGATATAACAATCGACTCCATAATCTAATCCATCACCTAACCCAAGTGATGTAACACGGTAACCCAATCTGAGGTCACAAAGATAACCTTAACCATCTGTACTTACTGAACATCCATCAGCTAATATATAATATGGTTTATAGTTCCTATCCGTGCTAGATAATCAATGAAGTAACAACAATATATCTCAAAGGTCAAGGCAGTACAAGCATATGATTAAATAAGATTGGATCTAAGATTAAAGTAATGGCATAAGTCCAAATTCATGCACCAGATTCAGATCAAAACTACCTGACCAGGATAGATATTACCCACCTGATATGTAATACGTGTTATCCGTCTCTACATCCATGTATCCATCACATTCAAAGTCCTGTAACAATATAATACAGTTAAGTACCATCACACATCTAATGATCGAATTAAATCTTATATCAACCTTGTATCATAATCAACAAGATTGATCTAGTTATCCAATTAACCTAATCAAGCCATCACATCTATCCTCATAATGCATCACAACTCACCTTGATTGAGTTTACCCGCACAACTTCTTGCCCCATTTTAGAGTACCTAATCTGTTGGATCGATGTGGTTCGCTAGAGGGGGGGGTGAATAGCGAAAAACTTTTTCTTTTTCTTTCGTTAAAACTCGAGAGATAATTAGTTAATTGCAGCGGAAATATAAAAATAAAAAAACAATCGACACAAGGGTTTTACTTGGTTCGTAGCCGAAGGCTACTACTCCAAGGCCCTAGTGGTCCTTGACCACGTACGGAGGGCAAAAGCACTAAAGGAACTCCTCCTCGTTAGAGGTAGGAGTTAATCGATACAAGAAGGAACCACAAAAACTTGAGGTAGAGGGACACTCCCCCTCTCCTCGTATACGATAAAAGCTCCGGAAATGTAAATGACAAGAAAAACTAATACCGACGTAAAAGAATAATAAGAGTTAAACCTAGACGTCGGAATGGATGGACTTCGTTGTCGGAGAGTTGCAGCGTAACGGAGACTTTTTGGAGGCTTAGAATTGTTGATAAAACCCTAGGTTTGGCCCTCCTTTTATAGCCTTTGAGCCCCTTTTCGAGTGGGTCTTCAACTAATCACAAATGGACACCAAACCGCTTTGAGGTGGAGTGATAAGCCTTGACTCCTCGAATCTGATCATTGACCATCAGTCGACTGATGGACATCATCAGTCGACTGATGGCAGCATCAGTCGATTGATGACCTTCGATACCGATCGATACACTGCAATGAGTCCTCCAAGCCGGCAATGATCGATGCTTGCTGCAAGTCAAAGTTAGCTCAACAAAAACATACTTCCAACGGTCTTTGACCGTCCGATCTCGACCTAGACCACCTATGAGAAGTCTTGGGTCAGATCTACGCTTAAGATCATCCCCGTAAAGAGGATACGACCTCACTTACGCTCACACACACGAGCTTACCTCGATACTTACGTGTTGCTTTTGCTTCCGGCCTTCCACTCGATTCCATCGGCTCCCTCCGAAATCACTCGAGTGTCGCCCGACCACCGCGGCTTTCTCCGGGTGTCGCTAGCCTTCAGCTCCAGCTATATCAATCTTTTGCACACTCGATTCAGCTCGTGAGAAAACAAAATAGACTTAACTTTGTGTCTTTGCTATAATCAAAACACAGGTTCGATTTCGGTGCCTCACTGCACCAACATAATCTGCATCAAATAACCAAATTAAGGCAAAACATAACTTAGATCATCCTCTTCACTTAATTGCAGCTATACAACCATACCGATATTAAACACACTGCAAATCAAATCCCACATTCTACAATACCTAGATCTACACATACCTCATACTGTCGATACAAACCCAGCCTTCCTTAGCTCCACCTCGATTACACACACAAGAGAACCGAATCAAAGATCCCAGCTACTGGCCAGAATGTCCTCAACCTACTGGAAACAGAGCCATAAAACTCAATGTTGCTGTGACAACACACAAATCCAGCTTACTATCTGCTATGAACAAAATTCACACCAAACCTACCTTGCAACAAAACTCACACCAATTCCCCTTCTAATCTACTCTCCTAGCTAAAGCAAAGAATCGTAGAAGCAAATTTACCTCATGGCAAGCGGTTATGGCGACGCCTGGAGAAAGGAAGAAGTCAGCCGAGAGGCGCCAATGCATCCAGCTGCTACGATGCTCAACGGAGAGAAAGAAAATGGAAGAAAAGGAAAATCGAAGATAGAGAAGTAGAGATTTGGTAGCGATGAAGTGGCAACGATGAGCAGCTTCGACCGGCTGGTGACGGAGAGCTCTGACAGTGGTGATTGGCAACATCGGGCATAGATCGACTAGCTCGGTGTTGACGGTGGCAAATCGTCAGAAGAGGTGAGATCCAGCTGGTGTTGGTCAACAATCGACGGTCTTCCGCATGAGGCGACCTCCGATGACCTCCGGCGACTAGGTGGCGACAGCGAGGTCGTCGCTTGCGATGAAGAGGGTAGCGATCGGGAAAGAGAAGAAATTAGGGATCGCGGTGGAAGTAGGAGCTTCGGCAGCGTTGAGGAAGAAGACAGAAATCGCCATTTGAGGAAGTGATGAATCGGAAATCGGCTTGTATAAGTTGTTCGGCCTCACACATGAACCCGCCTTAGGTTAAAACCTAACCTAAGTTGAACCCAAACTAACCCAAATCGGTTGAGCTAGCCCAAGACTAACCTAAGGCTAACTTAGGTTTAACTCAAACACCCCATTAGGCTTTAATCTTCCTCGTATGAACTCCTTTTGAATCCGGAAAAATTTCTATGAACTCCTGAGAAATTATATAATACAATTTCTCCATTAACAAGGGGTATTTTATTCTATTATTATTATTATTTTTCATATCTTACAACCTCAAATCTCGTGATGGGAACCGTCGAGGACTCAAAGTGCGCACTCACACTCAACTTCCGCAAGTTTACAGATGTCGTCATGTAATAAAGAATATCGATGCCACAGGGACTGAGATTTCGAGTATCAGTTTGTCCAGTGGATGTGTTATTGTTCGGATTGGGAATCCTAGGGTTCACGAATGAGAGGTTGACGATGGACTTTGTTGAGATGTATACTGAAAGGTCTATCTTTTGTATCAACATCTTTATTTTGAAATAAGAATCACATGATCATTATTTGCATATTTTTATGGTTATGCATATTGTCTAATACATTACATTGTAGATAACATGGTGTGTGGTATCACATGGGAGATCATGTTATCGGCTCCTTGTAAAGTATAAGTATAGGCTCACAATCGAGATGACTTTGGACAAACCATTGGTAAGGTTGTAGTGTGATTTGGTGTTGGTTTGTCTTGACCATAGAATCACACTACTACACTTTCTATGTATTGAGCATGGACCGACTTAGAGGTGATTCGATTTATTGCTGACTACATAATCGAATCAGACCTCAGATATTATATTGTACATACTCTTAATCCCGATATAATAACGGGCACATATACTTAGTATTCATTTCTTTGATTTACCAATGGGCAAGATTTATAGATTAAATCGATGGCTCGATAAGTTGGGAAATGATATTATTTATATGGTGTGTCGTTGATTATAGGAGGAAACCGTGTCCTATATATTAGGATGATGATGTCTCCTTGAGGAGCTCACAAGGTTCTTCATGTAAACCCTGCAGGTGGACTTGGTCCTGCATGATGAAAAGGTTGAGTGGTACTACTCATGGAGTTAGATATTGATTAATTAATGGTCAGTAAATTAATTAATCGACGGACATTCAAGATCTTAAACACGGGGAGAAAATGTACATATAATATATGGAGCCCATATTAACTTATGGGGGTTGGTGAGGTAGATCAATAATAATCCTTTAGTGGATTGGATTATCATTAATGGATCGGACTTTATGTGGGCTTGATCCATTGGGTGACCAAGATCCAACTCCTCCTCATGGTCCCTATTGTAGCCTATTAATACCTCATGAAGCCTAGATCCAATGGATGGAAACAAAACTCTATATCTAAAGGTAGAGATTAAATCTCTAGATCCGACGGTTGAGACTAAATCTCTAGATTTGACGGTTGAGATTAAATCTTTAAAACCAATGGTGGAGATTAAAACAAGGCTTATCCCTAACCTCTATAAAAGGAGGCTTTAGGGTTGGCGTGGACAACAAGAGGCAAGGGGAGAGGCTAGGGTTTTGGGCGGCTAGGAGAATAGGGGTTGGCGGCACCAAATAAGGAAATTATTTCCTTATCTTCTTCTTCCTCAAGCTTGTCGGCGCCCATATAGGCCCTTCCTCACTTTGGCCGGCATCCAAACTCCCTCAATCTCTTCTCCTTGGTCGGTGGAACCAAGGCTTAGGGTCCTCCCTTGGAGCTTTGGTCGACATTCATCTTTTCTCCCTTCTCCTTGTTGGGCGGCGACAAGCAACTTGCTTGTTGCTTGTTGGTTGGCTAAAGGAAGGAGAAGAGTCTTGTTTCTATTCTTCCTCTTGCTCGGAATGAGCATGGAAGGAAGATTGGTGATCTAGGAGCTTTAACTTTTGGTAGATCGTCGCCCACACGACGTTCGAAAGGAGGAAGGTCATACAATAGAAGATCGAGAGGTATATCGATTCTCTATTTTCATTTGTTACATGTTTATATTTGCTTTCCAATTATATGCATGATATATATTCTTTTTTGTGGCTAAATATACTTGGACCCCGAACATAAACACAAAAGTCGGCGATCCATACATAGTCTATTCCGCGCCTATTCGTAGAATAGTGGTTGGTCGCTTGAACAACAAGTTTGTTCAAGTGACCACTCTAATCGAATAGCACGACGATGACAAGGTTTCTTGGGCAATCCCTCTTGTCAAGGATAATTTTTTTTTATCCGGGGACGTAGAAGGGATCGCCATGAACAAGTGACCGAGTTGAAGTGGGAAGCGAAGATTCCCTTCCCTTCAAGTGGTATCAGAGTCACAGTTTCCGATTTTGTGTGTTTAGGATTCGGTTACTCTTATGCATTTTTCATATATTATATGTGGCGGATAATAGTAGGATATGCGTAGGTTAATTCTTTGGCTGCAGGCATAAGATCCGACTATTATGGCCATATGTGTGTATGTGATTGTATGTGTGTAATAGTATATTTTGTTGAATCCTCGGGGTTGACGAGGATAGTATTTAATTTTTTATAAATTAGATACGGTATTGTTTATCCACTCTTTCTATTTTAGTTTACTTTCGATCTAGATTTCATGTACACTCCCTCGTGGAGTATAGGATCCATGGATGTAAATTAAAATAGTTTTTTAGTCTCGGCTCAGATCTCTGGATGGCTCGTACATGGCATAGGAGGAGCGGACGAGATGGCGATGCGGCGGGAGACATATTGAAGACAAAATCCATAATAGTTGGAAAATATTTTATTTTTCATATTTATTGCTTATTGTTTGATATGCATGTCGTAGGCTAGAAAATTCCTCAATTTCAAATTACAAAGTGGGAGAGGGATATTTTTATAAATTCCCACGGCCTCCATTACGATTTGACAAGTGATGCAAACAAACTTACGCGTCAGCTCTAAGTGCCTTCCTCCCCATAGAATGAGTTTGTTTGCAGATCACAAGGTCGAATATGGTTATAGAGAATTATTAAGGTGCGTGTGTACTTCCCCATCAGAAGGCACATAACCCGAGATAATTACCTTGGTACCGAGTAATGGTGAACACTTCGATACAAATATAAGTATCCTCCCCATCGGAGTCACTGCTTTTATTTGTATGGCCAAAGAGAAACCAAATATTAATTTTACTTGTCAAAAAGTTAGGTTGACAAGATAGTAAAATTAATGGGTAAAACCTCTTTTTACAAATGTAAAATTCGTATATGTCCACACTATCGTGGCATACTAAATTCTCAGTGTTTTGAGGTGTTGGTCGATTTTAAAATTTTATTTTTTGAGGAATCAATAATTTTTTGAAATCTAATATTTTGATCTATGTGATTCTTAGGTTTTCTTTCAAAATGACTTTCAACCCGCTTGCTGTGACACTGAAAGAAAATAAACTTACTAGACCCAACTATGTTGATTGGTAGAGGAATCTTGACATTGTCTTGACTGCTGAGGAATACAAATATATACTCCTCGAAGAGTGCCCTCCTAAGCCTGCAGATGATTCTAGGGAAATGGAGAGAGAGAGTTATAAGAAGTGGATAAAGGCCGATGAGATGGCGCGGGATTACATTTTGGCATCTATGTCAAATGTACTGCAACATCAGTATCAAGCCATGCCCACTGCTTATGACATGATGCTCAATCTCAAAGAGCTTTTCGGACACCAGAATCGGGCTACAAGGTAGGAAGTCATGAGGAACCTGATGATGACCACCATGATCGGGGGAAAACCCGTAAGGGATCATGTTCTCAAGATGATGGCTCATTTGATTGAGTTGGAAGTCCTTGGAGCTGAGATCGATGGGAAAACCCAGGTCAATATCATTCTCCAGTCTCTACCTAGGAGTTTTGAGCATTTTCGCCTGAACTACAACATGAACAAGAGGATGTATTCGTTGGCAGAGCTTCTGACAGAACTCCAAGCGGCAGAGGGGCTATTTCGTCAGAGTGCACAGGCGCATGCCATGGTGACCCAAAAGGTTTCTACTTCTAAGATGAAAGGTAAGAAGAAGAAGAAACAAACTGGGGCGAAGGCGGTGGGAGGAACTCAGGGAGGAGTGAAGAAGCCGAAAGGCAAGTGCTTCACTTGTAAGCAGACTGGACACTGGAAGAAGGACTGCCCCAACCGCAAGCAGAACAAAGGTATATCTTTTGGTCTAGTCATTGAAACATGTTTAGTGGTGTTATCTACCGGCACCTGGTGTGTAGATATGGGAGCCACTGATCATATCTGCAATACTTTACAGGGGTTTCAGGAAACTAGACGACTGGCTGAGGGGGAGATTACCGTGTACTTGGGTGATGCCACAAAGGTGGCTGCTATTGCAGTGGGAGACGTTCATTTATCTTTTGAGAAAAATAATGTTTTGGTTCTTAAGAATTGCCTTTATGTACCTTTATTTAGAAAGAATTTAATTTCGGTTTATAAATTGTTTATGGATGGATATTCTATTTCTTTTAATGACAGAGTTGTTATAAAAAGGAATATGGACATTATCTGTTCAGGTGCATTGATAGGAAATCTATACACACTTGAACCAAAACCTCCCACGATGCAAATTGAAGTTAATAACTTATCTTCTAATTCCAATAAGAGAAAAGAACCTTCGAAGATGAACCAAACATATCTTTGGCATCTTATGTTGGTGCAATCGACCCAGGTCACGATTGACCAGGACTCGAGTTTGGCTCGAGTAATGTTTTGATGTGTTTTGATGTTTCGACAAAAACATATGACAATGTAATTGTCAAGGTAAAGTCCAAGTCATGGGTACTTGGCATGAAAAGTCCAACATGGGTTGGCAAGGGAAAGTCCAAGCATGGTCTTGGCAATGTAAAAGTCCAACATGGGTTGGCAAGGGAAAGTCCAAGCATGGTCTTGGCATTTGAGAAGTCCAACATGGGTTGGCAAGGAAAGTCCAAGCATGGTCTTGGCATGGAAAGTCCAACATGGGTTGACATTTGAAGTCCAAGGGGATTGATTTTGGCGGCGTAAAGTCCAAGCGGTAGTCTTGGCAGCATAAGTCCAATGGTTGGCGGCATAAAGTCCAAGCGGAGTCTTGGCGACGTAAGTCCAATGTGCCTTGGCGGTGTAGACACCGTTAGCATGACATAGCCGATGGAAGCACTTGAAGGCTAGCGCAATGAATGAACAAGTCATGGATGACTTGGAGGGATCCGAGAGGCGTGAGGCTGATGGAGGTGGCTAGAAGGCTTAGGTCTAGGCTAAGGGTAGTCTAGCAAGTATGGGGGAACCATACTTGGGCTAAAACCTCATGTTTGAGGTATGCCAGTCGACTGGTGCCATGTGGCAGTCGACTGGACCGAGTCAACTAGGGTTTGACTGTGGGTTATGGCCTAGCGATGATTGCGAGGCGCAGATGATCGATGGCGAGCAATGATCGACGATCATGTGATCCGATCGGTGCTTGAGAATTCGGCCACAAAATGGAGTCGAGACTGGACTGGTCGAGTGAGGACTCCATCAGTCGACTGATGGAGTCCTCACAATCAGTCGATTGATGGTAGATCCGTTGGACTTATCCAGCGTGGATCTAGCCGTTGTCTCACGATAATAGTGGCATCAGTCGACTGATGGTCCCGATCAGTCGACTGATCGACTTTTTCCAGCACAGATTGAAGCTATATATGGAGCTCGTGATGGAGGAAAAAGGGATCGGTTCTTGAGGGCTATTGGAGCGATTTGTTGGTGCAAATCAGGTCTCCAAGTGCAAGCAAGCAACCAAGCATTCAAGCAATCAAAACAAGTGTTGTAAAGTCTTTTCTTTACTTGTACTTCGTATTTACATTGTATATTGCTTGTATTCCTTTCGTTTATTGTTGTAAACGTTTGTACGGGGTTTCTCCGCCTCCGACTTGTGTCGAGAAGGAGTGTTTATCATTAGTGAGTGCGTGTGCATCACTAGGGCTCTTTAGAGCTCGATCCGTGGAGTAGGAACCATGTGGTTCCGAACCACGTTATATCATTGTGTTAACGTGATTGTATATTTCGTTATTGCTTTTATTATTTCTATTTCCGCTGCGCACTAACGAAATTGTAGACACGAACGCGATCGAATTTCATCTACGCTATTCACCCCCCCTCTAGCCGTTCCAATATTCCTAACAAGTGGTATCATAGCCAGGGGCTCTTCTACGGATTAACAACCTGGAGTCAAGACGCTAGAGGAACGAGATGGATCTTCAAGAAAGATGGGGTGATGACACAACAATTCCACCTGCTTTTGATCGCGAACATTTCGCGTATTGGAAAGGTAGGATGGAATATTTTCTAAAGACAAATATAGAAAATTGGTTTGCCGTGATTATAGGTTTTGATGCTCCAAGAGGAGAGAACGGCGAAATCCTCAAAATGAAGCGATGGACCAAGGAGCAACGAAAAACATTTAAGACAACCGTTAAGGTAACAAAAATGTTGATTGATTTGATACCTAACGATATTTTATCTAGATTAGGAAGCTATAGGGATGCCAAGGAATTGTGGAACAAGTTGGTCAAGTTCCACGACAATCCCGAATCGGTCCAAGAAGACTTGGAAGAGGAGGAGATTGAAGGGGAAGCTTCATCATCCTCAAGTGAAAGTGAGGAATCGGAAGTTGAGAAGGAATCAACTTCCGGATCGGTGGAAGAATTGGAGGAAACCTCCACCTCTAGGATTGAGGGGGAGGAGAGAGCATCCTCAACACCGGAGCAACAAGAGGAACCATCTACATCCGGTAGAGAGGAAGAGCAAGCTCAAGAGAATTCCACCACCATCCTAGGTAACTCAAGCATGTCAATTAATAATAAAATGAACATTATATGCTTTGAGTGTAGGGAGCAAGGACACTACAAGAGCAAGTGTCCTAAACGAGTTAAGAAGACTCCACCCGTGCCAAAAGTCAAGGAAACCGGTGTCTCAATACAAAAGAGCAAGGAGCAAGTGATTTGCTTCAAATGCCGACAACCAGGACATTACCGGAGTAAATGCCCGAAGGGGGAGAAGAAGGGGCAAAAGGGAGCTTCACAAGTAGGGGGAGCCACTAAGGCAAGCCCTAAGGTATATCATTTAAATAATGCACCTTCTTTAGTTAATAGGCAAAAGCATGCTAGAAGTTCTAATTCTCTTGCTATTGTACATGAAAAGCATGCTAGAAGTAATAGACATATTTGCTTAGGTGCTAAAAGTGTCCACTTAGGAAACAAGGAGACATTTGGGACTAATGTCCCTAGAAAAACCTTACCTAAGGAATCTGTTAGAAAAATACAAGAACACTTAGGTTTTAATCCCAAATGGACTAGGCATATGCCTAGGAAATCCTATGCCCAAGATTTAAATCAAAATTCTAAAATTGGGCAATTAGAATTAGAGAACCAAGTCTTGAGGTCAAGGCTTGAAAAATTAGAAAAGACCCTAAATAAGATCCAAAATCAATTTCAAGGGTCTAATGGTCAAAGTCAAAGGTCTAGGACTCAAAGTCAACACCTAGGACCTCAAAGTCAAAAGTCAAAAGTCAACCAAGGGCAGGCAAGGTTTGGGTCACAAACCTAAGCCTAAGGTGGCTTACCATAGTGTTCCATTTGATTATGGGACACAAACTAGGTCTAGGAAGACCAAGGTCAATAGGGAAGTCATCCCTAAGGTTGACCAAAGGTTGTGCCTAGTGGCTAGGGTCTCTAGGAAACCTAGGGTGGCCACTAAGAAGGTTGCAAGGGGAGTTACCCCTAGAGTCAACCTAGGTAAGACCCAAATGACCAAGGCTAATAAGCCTAGGAGGGTCATTAGGAAGGTATCTAGGGAGGTTATCCCTAAGGAATACCTAATTAACCCTAGGAGCTCAAATAGGTTTTGGGTTTCTAAGAGCATGATAGATTCACACTAGATGGGTTTAGAGTGTGCCAACCTTAATTGGATGGGTAGTTAACTCAACCATGGCAAAGGTGGCAATTTTAGGTTATTTTCAAGGTTATGGTTACCTTGGAAATACATTTGAGTCTTAATCCTAAAAGATTTTAGGATGTGCCAATATTATTTGAGAAGTTTGATAAAATGATTAAATTGGCACAGTTTAGGTTAGTGTGCCACTTTGGGTTTTTGGCACACTAGGGAGATTAGTGATAATATGACAAAATATAATTAATTATATCAAATGACAATTAATATTAAAATTTAGGTATACTTATACCTATACTTTTTACGTGCCATGATTTGTTTGTCATATGCCATGACATGACATCATGTTTATTTTCCATCATTTGTATGTCATGAGTATGCTTAGGGATTAAGGATAAATGTCATGTGTTTTTAGATTTCATATTATGCCATGACATCATGATCATTGGACATATTTTTATTTTGCCATCACTATGCCATGATCATTTCATGCATTAATTTGATTGAACATTGATTTAAGGAAAATGACATTACTTGAAGTCCCATTCATAAGGGAATCAAGTAGGGTTGCCTTAGAAGATGCATGAAATCCTAAATCAAATGAACCAAAGTCCACATCTCACATCAAATTGACATGTATGTGTACTTATACACTCTAGATACATGTGAGATGCTAGGATAATAAGTTAGGTTCAAGGTGCATGGGTAGTGCATCTAGATGAACTCAAACTTATTCTAATTATCACCAAGAATCATAAGGAAAGCTAATATACAAGCTATGTTATTTAGCCAATAAATTATGGTTCAAAATAGGCTTTCAAAAACATTTTAAAATCATTTTGAAAAACCTTGGTGAAGCCTATCTTTTGATAGCAATCACCATTGATAAGATTGATACAAAGTGAGCTTAAACTTTAAAGTTTTTAATCAATTTTGGATTTTGTATCAATCTCCTATTTCGATTGTAACAATATTTTTCCAAAAATTTTCACCGATTGTATGTGTGATAAGTAATTATACGTACCAAATTTTGTGATTTTTCGATATACGTATAATTAGTTATGATTTTTCAAAACTCGTTTCTGATAACTGAAAATCGGGATTTTCAGTTATCAGTCGACTGCCCTGGGTGGCAGTCGACTGATGAGTGTGTCAGTCGACTGGTAGCTGAACCACTCGACTGATTGTCTGATTTCGGGAAAACTATGGTTGTTTAACCCGTGTTCAGCCATGGTAAAGGTCCTTAACCACTCCTAACCCTAGGATATGCTTTGGGAAGCATTATAAAGGGTGACAATCCATTGGATATGGATTAGGAGAGTTGTTTAGGGTTTGTATTAATGTTAAGGTGTTGGAAAGTTCAATGTTGAATTTCTAACCTTAATTTTGATGGTTTAGAGTTCCTACTGGCTTAGGGACTGCCCAAGGACATTGTTGGTGCAATGGTCAGGGGGAGCAAGCCTTTAGGGGGAGGTATCCATCTTGGGATGATGGATGTGTTTTTCTCCTTGAAGAGGAGAAATTATTGGGAGAATATGACATCAATTGGGAAATTGATGGGACTTTTGAGAGACCCAATTTGGAAATTGGGAGAGTGAATAGGATTGCCTCTCTTGAGTGATATGGGACTTATCACTAGGAAGATGGTAGACATCCTAGATATTTTTAGACCAAGGGGGAGATTGTAAGATCTCATTGGGACATGAGACATTGACCTCCTTGGAGAGAAGACCTTTTTGATGTTAGTCAAAAAGGGGGAGAATATTTGGGGAAGAACACTTAAGATTACCAATTTGAGATAATTGGTAAGGGATTTGAGTTAGTGTTCTAACTCAATAATTTGTTTGGTTTTATTTGTTTGGTTTTTGTCAAACATCAAAAAGGGGGAGATTGTTGGTGCAATCGGCCCAGGTCACGATTGACCAGGACTCGAGTTTGGCTCGAGTAATGTTTTGATGTGTTTTGATGTTTCGACAAAAACATATGACAATGTAATTGTCAAGGTAAAGTCCAAGTCATGGGTACTTGGCATGAAAAGTCTAACATGGGTTGGCAAGGGAAAGTCCAAGCATGGTCTTGGCAATGTAAAAGTCCAACATGGGTTGGCAAGGGAAAGTCCAAGCATGGTCTTGGCATTTGAGAAGTCCAACATGGGTTGGCAAGGAAAGTCCAAGCATGGTCTTGGCATGGAAAGTCCAACATGGGTTGGCATTTGAAGTCCAAGGGGATTGATTTTGGCGGCGTAAAGTCCAAGCGGTAGTCTTGGCAGCATAAGTCCAATGGTTGGCGGCGTAAAGTCTAAGCGGAGTCTTGGCGGCGTAAGTCCAATGTGCCTTGTAGGTGTAGACACCGTTAGTATGACATAGCCGATGGAAGCACCTGAAGGCTAGCGCAATGGATGAACAAGTCATGGATGACTTGGAGGGATCTGAGAGGCGTGAGGCTGATGGAGGTGGCTAGAAGGCTTAGGTCTAGGCTAAGGGTAGTCTAGCAAGTATGGGGGAACCATACTTGGGCTAAAACCTCATGTTTGAGGTGTGCCAATGATCGCGGTGTCATGTGGCGGCACCGATCGACCGAGTCAACTAGGGTTTGATCATGCGGGTTATTAGCCTAGCGATCGCCAGAGGTGGGCGATCGATGGCCCGAGCAATGATCGATCGTGTGATCATCGATCGGCGGTGCTCGGGAATTCGGCCACAGAATGGAGTCGAGACTCGACTGGTCGAGTGAGGACTCCATCAGTCGACTGATGGTCATAATCAATCGACTGATGGTAGATCCGTTGGACTTATCCAGCGTGGATCTAGCCGTTGTCTCACGACAATAGTGGCATCAGTTGACTGATGGTCCCGATCAGTCGACTGATCGACTTTTTTCAGCACAGGTTGAAGCTATATATGGAGCTCGTGATGGAGGAAAAAGGGATCGGTTCTTGAGGGCTATTGGAGCGATTTGTTGGTGCAAATCAGGTCTCCAAGTGCAAACAAGCAACCAAGCATTCAAGCAATCAAAACAAGTGTTGTAAAGTCTTTTCTTTACTTGTACTTCGTATTTACATTGTATATTGCTTGTATTCCTTTCATTTATTGTTGTAAACATTTGTACGGGGTTTCTCCGCCTCCGACTTGTGTCGAGGAGTGTTTATCATTAGTGAGTGCGTGTGCATCACTAGGGATCTTTAGAGCTCGATCCGTGGAGTAGGAACCGTGTGGTTCCGAACCACGTTATATCATTGTGTTAGCGTGATTGTATATTTCGTTATTGCTTTTATTATTTCTATTTTCGCTGCGCACTAACGAAATTGTAGACACGAACGCGATCGAATTTCATCTACGCTATTCACCCCCCCTCTAGCCGTTCCAATATTCCTAACATCTTAGGCTTGGTCATATTAACCTAAGAAGAATTCAAAGGTTAATAGCTGATGGACCTCTGGGTTCATTAGTGGTGGAAGATTTCCCAACCTGCAAATCTTACTTGGAGGGTAAAATGACCAAGAGGCCTTTTAAGGACAAGGGGTATAGAGCCAAAGATGTGTTAGAATTGGTTCATTCTGATTTATGTGGTCCTATGTCTATCCAGGCTAGAGGTGGTTTTGAGTATTTCGTCTCTTTTATAGATGATTATTCGAGATATGGATATATTTAATTGATGTGCCGCAAGTCTGAATTCTTTGACAAGTTCAAAGAATTCAAGGCTGATGTGGAGAAATGTCAAGGTAAAAGTATCAAGACACTACGATCTGATCGTGGTGGTGAGTACCTCTTTGGAGAGTTTAGGAATTACTTATCAGAGGCTGGGATTCAATCTCAATTGTCTACACCGGGCACACCCCAGCAGAATGGTGTAGTAGAGAGAAGGAATAGGACTGTTATGGAGATGGTTAGATCGATGATGAGTTATTCTGAGTTGCCAGATTCGTTCTGGGGATATGCTCTAGATATGGCGGTGTACATTCTGAACTTGGTTCCATCTAAATCTGTGCCTTCTACTCCCACAAAATTATGGACTGGGTGAAAGCCCAATCTAAGACATATTCGAATTTGGGGGAGTCCAGCACACGTGCTGAAGGCAGATGCTGGTAAGTTTGAACCTCGTACAGAAGTATGGATGTTCGTTGGTTATCCTAGAGGAATGAAAGGTGGTTTGTTTTATAGTCCTAGAGATCAGAGGGTGATCATTAGCACGAACGCCAGATTTCTAGAGGAAGACTATGTGATGAACCACAAGCCCATGAGTAAGATTATTCTAGAGAAAATAAAAGGGGAAGTCACATCTTCAGTACCACTGGTACAAGAGGATATACCACGAGTCACTGCACCACGTGTCACAGAGGATACACAGGTAATACCTCGTCATAGTGGAAGGATTGTGAGACTGCCTGATAGATTCATATTCTTGGGAGAATCTTCTAATTTGGTCCCTAGCGAACATGAACCTTATCCCTGGACATATGACGAGGCAATCCAAGATAAAGATGCAGCATCTTTGCAAAGTGCAATGAATCCTGATATTGAATCTATGGATTCAAATCAGGTATGGGAGCTAGTGGAACCACTCGATGGTGTAAAAACCATTGGATGCAAGTGGATCTACAAAAGAAAGAGAGGAATAGACGGGAAGGTGGAGACCTTCAAAGCGAGGCTTGTTGCGAAGGGGTATACTCAGAAAGAGGGTATTGATTATGAGGAGACCTTTTCGCCGGTAGCCATGCTTAAGTCTATCCGGATTCACTTATGCATTGCAGCTCATATGGATTATGAGGTGTGGCAGATGGATGTCAAGACAACTTTCCTTAATGGAAGTCTTGAGGAAAACATCTATATGAAGCAACCAGAGGGATTCATTGTGAAAGGCAAAGAGCATCTTGTATGTAAGCTTAATCGGTCCATTTATGGATTGAAGCAAGCTTCGAGGTCTTGGAACATCCGATTTGATGAAGTAATCCAGTCTTATGGATTTATTCAAAGTCTGGATGAGTCTTGTGTATACAAGAGATGTGATGGAAACGTAGTGGTATTTCTTGTACTATACGTAGATGACATTTTGTTTATTGGCAACAATATCAAGGTGTTATTGGACGTAAGGGTATGGTTGTCCAAACAGTTTGATATGAAGGACTTGGGAGAAGTGGGACACATCCTTGGGATCAAGGTTATAAGGGATCGCAGGAAAAGGATGTTGTGCTTATTCCAAGCTTCATACAAAGACACAATTATGAATCGTTTTAGCATGCAAAACTCCAAGAAAGGTTTTTTACCTTTCAGGCATGGAGTTCCATTATCTAAAGAGATGTGTCCTAGAACATCTGAGGAGATAGAGGAGATGAGGGCGGTTCTTTATGCTTCGGCGGTAGAAAGCCTAATGTGTGCGATGCTTTGTACGAGACCAGATATCTGCTTTACCGTGGCCATGGTCAGCAGATATCAGAGTAATCCAGGACAGGGACATTAGACTACGGTAAAGCATATATTGAAGTACCTGAGAAGGACTAGGGATTATATGTTGGTTTACCAGGCAGACCAATTACTCCCTGTGGGTCACACAGATTCCGACTTCCGATCAGATAGGGATAACAGTAGATCTACCTCAGGTTTTGTATTTACTTTGGGAGGTGGAGCCATTGTATGGAGGAGTGTCAAGCAGAAATGCGTGGCGGACTCCACCATGGAAGCTGAGTATGTGACAGCCTCTGAGGCGGCCAAAGAAGTTGTGTAGCTCAGGAACTTCCTGATGGACTTGGATGTGATTCCTGTTTTGCTCAGAACTATCACAATTTATTGTGATAATAGTGGTGCAGTTGCAAACTCGAAAGAACGACGAGCCTATAAGGCTATTAAACACATAGAGCGCAAGTACCACCTGATTTGAGAAATCATAAAGAGAGGAGAAGTTGCTGTGGACATGATTGCATCGGAGGATAACCTGGCAGATCCTTTTACTAAGGCCCTTCCGGCGAGAGCTTTTGATAGGCATGTGGAGGGAATGAGGATCAGATGTATGGTAGTTTGAGGACAACATAGTCTTTTAGTATAAGTGGGAGATTGTTGGGATGTATACTGAAAAGTCTATCTTTTGTATGAACATCTTTATTTTGAAATAAGAATCACATGATCATTGTTTGTATATTTTTCTGGTTATGCATATTGTCTAATACATTACATTGTAGATAACATGGCGTGTGGTTTCACACGGGAGATCATGTTATCGGCTCCTTGTAAAGTATAAGTATAGGCTCACAACCGAGATGACTTTGGACAAACCATTGGAATGGTTGTAGTGTGATTTGGTGTTGGTTTGTCTTGACCATAGAATCACACAAGTATACTTTCTGTGTATTGAGCAGGACCGACTTAGAGGTGATTCGATTTATTGCTGACTACATAATCGAATCTGACCTCAGATATTATATTGTACATACTCTTAATCCCGATATAATAATGGGCACATATACTTAGTATTCATTTCTTTGATTTACCAATGGGCGAGGTTTATAGATTAAATCGATAGGCTCGGTATGTTGGGAAATGATATTATTTATATGGTGTGCCATTGATTATAGTAGGAAAACGTGTCCTATATATTAGGATGATGATGTCCCCTTGAGGAGCTCATAAGGTTCATCATGTAAACCCTGCAGGTGGACTTGGTCGCATGATGAAAAGGTTGAGTGGTACTACTCATGGAGTTAGATGTTGATTAATTAATGGTCAGTAAATTAATTAATCGACAGATATTCGAGATCTTAAGCACGGGAGGAAAATGTACATATAATACATGGAGCCCATATTAACTTATGGGGTTGGTGAGGTAGATCAATGATAATCCTTTAGTGGATTGGATTATCATTAATGGATCGGACTTTATGTGGGCTTGATCCATTGGGTGGCCAAGATCCAACTCCTCCTCATGGTCCCTATTGTAGCCTATTAATACCTCATGAAGCCTACATCCAATGGATGAAAACAAAACTCTAGATCCAAAGGTAGAGATTAAATCTCTAGATTGGACGATTGAGACTAAATCTCTAGATCCGACGGTTGAGATTAAATCCCTAGAACCAATGATGGAGATTAAAACAAGTCTTATCCGTAAACTCTATAAAAGGAGGCTTTAGGGTTGGCGTGGACAACAAGAGGCAAGGGGAGAGGCTAGGGTTTTGGGCGGAAAGGAGAATAGGGGTTGGCGGCACCAAATAAGGAAACTATTTCCTTATCTTCTTCTTCCTCAAGCTTGTCGGTGCCCATACAACCCCTTCCTCACTTTGGACGGCATCCAAACTCCCTCAATCTCTTCTCCTTGGCCGGTGGAACCAAGGCTTAGGGTCCTCCCTTGGAGCTGTGGCCGACATTCATCTTTTCTCCCTTCTCCTTGTTGGCCGGCGGCAAGCAACTTGCTTGTTGCTTGTTGGTTGGCTAAAGGAAGGAGAAGAGTCTTGTTTCTATTCTTCCTCTTGCTCGGAACGAGCAAGGAAGGAAGATTGGTCATCTAGGAGCTTCAATTTTTGGTAGATCGTCGCCCACACGACGTCCGAAAGGAGGAAGGTCATACAATAGAAGATAGAGAGGTATATCGATTCTCTATTTTCATTTGTTACATGTTTATATTTGCTTTTCAATTATATGCATGATATATATTCTGTTTTGTGGCTAAATATACTTGGACCCCGAACATAAACACAAAAGTCGGCGATCCATACATCGTCTATTCCGTGGCTATTCGTAGAATAGAGGTTGGTCGCTTAAACAACAAGTTTGTTCAAGTGACCACTCTAATCGAATAGCACGACGATGACAAGGTTGCTTGGGCAATCCCTCTTGTCAAGGATAATTTTTTTTATTCAGGGACGTAGAAGGGATCGCCATGAGAAGATTTGAAGTGACCGAGTTGAAGTGGGAAGCGAAGTTTCGCCTCCCTTCAGACTTAACTCAAGTACGGTGTCACACGGTGGATGAGAATATTTGCTACAAGTGTTTGAATGGGATTCTAGGACTTTGGTTTCTCTTGTGTGTCTCAGAACACACTATCAATTGAATGTCGTCTAGATTTCTAACTACAGTTTTGTCGAAGGGACATCATACACTTCCCTAATGAGCTTTCGCATCTATCGGAAATAGGCCAACCCCTATCTTTAGGACAGGGTAGGCGGTACAAGGATGTTAAATCAATCCTATGATGAATCGGAATGTGACTCATTTCTGACTCTATCACACCCTTCTATCTACGGTTGCCGGAGAGAGGTTAACCCCTTGGCTCCTCCTTAGTTCTCCTAAATTTTTGATATGAGGGTTGTCACCCCTCGTATCGACTACACACAGTAGATAGAAAGCCAAAAAAAATAATTATCGATCTAAACAAATATCAATTGTAAATATGAATTCAAGAATAGAAATATATTTGAAATAGCATGTTCTACGCACACAAACTACTTCCTAATCCTAGAATTTGAGAATCTACTCCATGAATACAAGAAGAGAAACACAAAGCATAATTGAATTCATAGAATAATGTAAATTGTGCAAGGAACGTGAATTACAATGCAATATGGCTCTTCTCTCTGGCATTGAAGTGCAGAACTTGATCCTTGAGAAACTTCCTTCCTCCCCGTTGTGAGTTTCTGTTGCTTTTTAAGGCACTGGTGTGTCGTCCCGACTGTCAGGCCTCCTCCTAGGGTTTGGGTGTATCTTTCTTTATATAGACATGAGGCTATCTTTTCATAAAATCTGAAAAAAAACCCTAGTCACATCAAAATGACTTGTCACCACACGGTCGTGTGTTTCCACATTGCCAGGTCATGTGTGGTGATGTGGTGGTCGATCTTGAGCCTCGGACACAGCCGTGTGTAGTCACACACCCTGGTTGTGTCCCCTTCAGTGTCCAACTGCCAAATACCCATCTTTTGCTCCGAAAGTGCGCCATTTTCCCCATAAAATGTTATTTTGTACACAAAAGTACAAAGAGCATATCTCCGAACTAGAAAATAGGAAATGCTTGCAAAACAAAGTGAAATATACATGAAACAAGTCTAAAATGCAATGGGATGTGAGCACAAACTACTCCTAAAACCCTATATGTTTTGCTCACATCAGTGTTCTAAGACAATAGAACTCAAGCTTGTACCCTTATTCTAAGCAAAAATTTAAGAAATTAGAATTCTCATATTCTCCACCATGATCACTATGGATCCGATTGATTTTGAGATTTCATTCATTCTCTACTCTTTTGCTAAAACCTGTGATTATTCCTAGGGTATCATCTTTATGTTTCATAAAGTAAACCCATATATACCTAGAAGAATCATCAACTATGACTAAACAATATTTACTACCATTCAAAGAGGGAGTACTATGGCAATCAAATAAATCCAAATGTAAAATCTCTAAAGGTAATGAAGTACTAGTTAGGGTTTTACCTTTGTGTGATGATTTTGATTGTTTTCCTTCTTAGCATGCATCACACATCTTGTCTTTAATGTACTTGATCTTTGGTAACCCTTTCACTAACTCCATTTTAGCTACCTTGGCTATGTTCTTCATATTGATATACCCTAACCTTCTATGTCATAGCGACCCTTCCTCTTCTTTTGCCATAAGACACTTAGTGGAAATGTTAAAAGCATAGGATAAATCAACATAATAAATATTGGATTTCATATATATCCAACTGACATGCAATCATTTAATTTCAACATTAAAATCGGCATCACAAAGTTGGCTAACACTAAGTAAATTGAATTTCATGTTTTTAACTAAAAAGATTTTATGAATAATAAGTTTTGGGGATACCTCAATTGTGCCTTTGCTTAGAATTTTGAGTTTACCACTATTTCCAAAGGACACGGTTCCCTTGCTAATGTAGTTGATTATTGAAAACTTGCTCACATCTCTTGTCATATGTCTTGAGCAACCACTATCCACAATCCACATACTTGGCCCACCTACCTATACAACATGAAAAATAAATTCCTTAGGTACCCAAATTTTTGGACTGGTAGCATCAATCAAAAATCTTTTGGTAACCCATGGCTTCTTGACCTTACCCTTAGTTGTTGTCTTTCTACTAATAAGGAAGGTATATGTTACTTCCTTATTCTTAGGTATATATGTTGGATCGAGAAGCATCGCTAGAGGGGGGGGTGGAATAGCGATCGTAAATCTTTCGTTCGAATTCGTTCGTTGAGACGCAAGTAAACGAGTAAGCACAGCGGAAAATAAAGTGACACGTTTATTTTACTTGGTTCACAACCCAACGGTTGCTACTCCAAGGCCCTATCAGTCCTAGACCGCGTACGGAGGGCAAAGCACGATAACGTCTCCTCCTCGTTGGAGGTAGGAGACAACGATCACAAAATCCGGAAGTACGAGGATGAGGCAACAAGCTTACCTCACCTCGTTATGAATAAAAACAACGAATATAATATTAAAATATATTACTAGATGCTGCTGCCGACGAAGAAGATCTGAGCTTGTTGTCACGTCGGCGTTATGACGGTGTTGGAGCGTTGGCGTTGTAGGAGCACTTGATGAATAAACTTGATGATGTTTGGAGTTGAAATCCTCCCCTCCTTTTATAGATTTTGGCCTATGAATTTGTCTCCTTTTTTTTTTGGAACAGATCACGAAGTTGTCCAAATTTTATCGCGAAGTGGCCGCGTCAAACGTTATCCATTTTGACCTAGCGCAAAGGCTGATTCGTCGCCATCAGTCAACTGATGCCTCCCATCAGTCGACTGATGAGCATCAGTTGACTACTCAATGTCCAGCAGTCGACTGTCAGCCTGACCACTTCCCTGCAGTAAGAGGTTAGCTCAGAAAATGATAAATGCGACGGTTTCTAACCGTCCGATCTCGACCTAGACCTTCCACAGGAAGTCTTAGTCGGATCGCCGCCTACGGTCATCCCCGTAAAGAGGATACGACCTTACAATCTCTCACTCACACGAGCTTTCCTCGATACTTACCTTGTAGCTCTCACTTCTAGCCTTCCACTCGATTCCTTCGGCTCCCTTCGAAGTCACTCGAGTGTCGCTAGCCTTCAGCTCCAGCTTTAGTACTTTTCTGCACACTCGATTTAGCTTGTGAGATAACGATGTAAACTTAACTTTGTGTCTTTGCCATAATTAAAACACATGTTCGATTATCTAGTGCCCCTGCACCAATACTATATCCTATGTCGGCCTAGTTATAAATGACCCTTTAGTCCCTAAGTATCATATCAAGGTATTTAGACCCACTAGTGAATTTTTCTATGCATGTCCTTAGTTCACAAACTTCATTTTGGAGTTTTTCATTTTCCTTTCTAAACATGCAAAAATCATTGCAATCATTACATGAAGGTTCTACATTTTTATTTGCCCTAATTTCTACCATCAAGTTCTTAATCCTAGATTTTGATTTATCTAAAGCATTTTTAAGATATGCAATGGTTTTATATAATAATTATACACTAGGGGAGTCCTTTACCTCATCGTCACTAGAGGACGATTTGTCGCTTGAGGAAGACTCTTCTTGGCTTGATGCTTCGGTGTCATCTTCCAAGTCCATGAGTGTCATGTTGCATGTGATGTGGCATACCTCCTCCTCATTGGATGAGTCTTCAACGCTTTGTGTGTCCTATGTTTGTGCTAGCATGGCTTCCTACTTTTTCTTCTCCTTCTTGTCCTTCTTCTTTTCTTTTTCTTCCTTCTTCTTTAGTTCTGGGCAATTTGGCTTGATGTGCCCCTTTTTATTGCAACCATAACAAGTGACATTAGTGGTAGAAATTGAACTACTAGATGATTTTGTTGGGTTTTTCCGAGCCGCAAAAACCGCTTTTTGCGTTGCGGAAACCTCGGAATCCCCGGCAACAGATCCGTGCGAAGATATATTAAAATAAAACATGTATGTGCTTACTAAAAACCCTAGATCTACCTTAGATCTAAGAGGTTAGATCATTACCCTCGTAGCGACGCCCTTCGCTTATCCCGCTCGTCCAAAAGTTCGCCGGAACTCGAGAGTGTCAAGTGCACACTCCTTTATTGGTATCCACACAAGCAATAGGTGGAGAAAGAGACAAACTTGAGTGTGCTAGAACTCCTAGAAGGTCTCGGCAAGATGAGGAAGAAGAAGGAGAGCTTGAAGGAAAAAATCCCAAGGAAGAAGATGATGGAATGAGTAACTCACCAAAATGAATTCCTCACTAATGGAATGGTGGCCGACCACTTCATGGAAGGGGGGTTACATGCATGCATGTAACTCCCATGACCCTTGGTCTCCTTCATGATGTGGCACCAATTGACCAAGTCAATGATGATGTGGAGCATCATCATTGGCCGGCCATGCCAAGTCATCATCATGACATGACATTTGGTCAAGTCAAACTTGACCTTTCATCTTCCCTCTCAAGTTAAGTCAAACTTGACCTCTAATCTCCCATGGTTGATCAAATCTAACCACTTGACTCAAGTCAATTTAATTTAATGAATCTCTATTCATTAATTTAAATTGATTTGATGAATCAATTCTAAATTAGACTCATTCAACACTTGAATCAACTTGAGTCTAACTCAATTAGTCTAATTTGGATTACTCTTAATCCAATTTGGTTCATCCCATGAACCTAATCTCCATCTAATTGCTCTTATGTGTGTGACCCTATAGGTTCTTGTAACATTGGCAATGTCCCTAAACGGATTTAGGTGTTGGTGCAATCGGCCCAGGTCACGATTGACCATGAACTCGAGTTTGACTCGAGTGATGTTTTGATGTTTGACAATTTCACTTGACATTGATGTTTGACATTGATGTCGGTTAATATGTTTTGGAGAGATTGTTTATACAATCGACCCAGGTTATAATTGACCAGACTCGAGTTTGACTCGAGGGAGACATTGATGGTTGACCAGGGTTGACCATGTGATTATGGGAAAGTCCAAGCGGAGTCTTGGCAAGGTAAAGTCCAAGTCATGGGTACTTGGCATGGAAAGTCCAAGTGGGACACTTGGCAAGTGGGGAAAGTCCAAGTCTTGAGCAATTGGCATGAGAAGTCCAAGCATGGGTCTTGGCATGGAAAGTCCAACATGGGTTGGCAAGGGAAAGTCCAAGCTTGAGTCTTGGCATTTGGGAAGTCCAAGGGGATTGATATTGGCGGCGTAAAGTCCAAGCGGAGTCTTGGCGGCGTAAGTCCAATGTGCCTTGGCGGTGAACACACCGTTAGCATGACATAGCCGATGGAAGCACCGGGAAGCTAGCGCGATGGATGAACAAGTCATGGATGACTTGGAGGGATCCGAGAGGCGTGAGGCTGATGGAGGTGGCTAGAAGGCTTAGGTCTAGGCTAAGGGTGGTCTAGCAAGTATGGGGGCACCATACTTGGGTTAAAACCTCATTCTTGAGGTTGGCAGTCGACTGGCATTATGGCCGGTTCGACTGCCGTGAGTCGACTTGAGTTCGACTGCCGTTAGAGCCGATTGCTCGGCTGATCGATCATGGGATCGGCCGATCGATAGCTCGCAATGACCGCCAAGGGATGGCAATGATCGCCGAGTGTCGAGCACGTAACGCTCCGTGGATCGGCGACTACGCGCGCGTTAGCGCCGATCGCCAATGTTGGCGATCGCCAAGAGATCCGCTGGAGTTTTTCCAGCAGGATCGAGCCGTTGTCTCACGACAACAAGTGGCATCGATCGACCGGTGACTTATGGCGATCGATAGCGGAAATCCGTGTCGCGCCGCAAGGATAAAAGGAGCTCGACGAAGGATTTTTGCATCGGTTCTTGAGGGCTTTTGGAGCGATTTGTTGGTGCAAATCAGGGTCTCCAAGTGCAAGTCAAGCAACCAAGCATTCAAGCAATCAAAAGCAAAGTGTTGTAAAGTTTTCTTTACTTGCATTATATTTCATTGTTGTAATTGCTTGTATCTATTTCTTATTGTTGTAAGAATAGTTTGTAAGAGGTTTCTCCACCTCCGACTTGTGTCGAGAAGGAGTATTTGTGGTTAGTGATTGCATTGGCATCACTAGAGCTCTTTAGAGCTCAATCCGTGGAGTAGGAACCGCATGTTCAACCACGTTATATCGTGTGTGTTGTGTTTGTGTTATTGTGTTTGTATTTCATTATTGTTATTATTTCTATTCCGCTGTGCACTAACACGAATTGTAGACACGAACGCAAACGAATTCCATCGACGTACGGGTCACACGCTATTCACCCCCCCTCTAGCGGGCATTCAATTCCCAACAAGTGGTATCAGAGCCCGGGGCTCTTCTACGGACTAATCGCCGGGAGCTAAAAGGCTAGAGGGAAGATGGAATTCCAAGACAAGCTTGGATGGGACATCAACACACCGGTGCCCTACACCCTATACGGACGAGAAGGATTCAATTCTTGGAAGGGAAGAATTGAGGATTTTATTATGATGAGAGATTTTGAGGAATGGTCCATTTTGATGGATGGATTTGAATATCCAAGAGGACCAAGAGGTGGATTCCTCAAAAAGAAGAGGTGGACCGAAGAGCAAATTCAAGCATCCGAGAAAAATGATAAGGTGATAAAATTTTTAATTGATTTAATACCTAACAATATCTTGTGTATGTTAGGTAATTATGTAGATGCTAAAGAGTTATGGAGCCAAGTGGCAAAGCTCCATGAAAATTCATCATCGGTCCAAGAAGAAGAAGAAGATGTAGAATGCTCATCGGTCCAATCGGAAGAGGCCAAGAAGTAAGCTCCTCCTCACAAGCAGTGAGGATTCGAAGTTGAAGAAGAGTCAACATCCGGGTCAAGAGGAGAGTGTGAAGAATTGGAGGTTGAGAGGCCATCAATCTCCAAGGAGGAAGTAGAGGTGGAAGAAGCATCCACCTCAAAGATTGAGGGGGAGGAAAGAACCTCCATACCGGAACATCAAGAAGAAGCTTCGACATCCGGTCAAGATGAAGAAGCCCAAAGTCCAATTCCTCCACCACCCTAGGTAACTCAAGCATGTCAATTAATAATAAAATGAATATTATATGCTTTGAGTGTAGGGAGCAAGGGCACTACAAGAGCAAGTGCCCAAAGAAGATTAAGAAGGCTCCACCGGCACCAAAAGTCAAGGATGCCGGTTCCCCAAATATCAAGAGCAAGGAGCATATCATATGCTTCAAGTGCCGACAACTGGGACACTTCCGGAGTCAATGCAAGAAGGGGGACAAGAAGACTCAAAATGGAGCATCATATGTAGGGGGAGCTAAGGCAAACCCTAGGGTAACTTTTAATTTTGCTCCTTCTTCAATTTATAAGCAAAAGCATGCTAGGGATTTCAATTCACTTGCAATTTATGAAAAGCATGCTAATAGGAACAAGTATTTTTGCTTAGGAGCTAAGAGTGTCCATTTAGGAAATAGGGAGAAATTTGGGACTAATGTCCCTAGAAAAACCTTACCTAGGGAATCTATTAAGAAAGTGCAAGAACATCTAGGTTTTAATCCAAAATGGACTAGGCATATGCCAAGAAAGTCAAATGCCCATGATTTAAATCAAAACTCTAAAATTGGGCAATTAGAAAAGGAAAATCAAGTCTTGAGGTCAAGACTTGAGAAATTAGAAAAGACCCTTAGAAATATACAAAATCAAGTTCAAGGGTCTAACGGTCAAACTCCTAGGTCAAAAAGTCAAGGTCAACACTTAAGACCTAAGAGTCAAAAGTCAACCAAGGGCAAGCAAGGTTTGGGTCACAAACCTAAGCCTAAGGTGGCTTACCATAGTGTTCCATTTGACTATGGAACACAAACTAGGTCTAGGAAGACCAAGGTCAATAGGGAAGTCATCCCTAAGGTTGACCAAAGGGTGTGTCTAGTGGCTAGGGTTTCTAGGAAACCTAGGGTGGCCACTAAGAAGGTTGCAAGGGGAGTCACCCCTAGAGTCAACCTAGGTAAGACCCAAATGACCAAGGCTAACAAGCCTAGGAGGGTCATTAGAAAGGTATTTAGGGAGGTTATCCCTAGGGAATACCTAATCAACCCTAGGAGCTCAAATAGATTTTGGGTTCCTAAGAGCGTGATTGATTCACGCTAAGTGGGTTTAGGGTGTGTCAACCTTGATTGGATGAGTAGTTAACTCAACCATGGTAAGGTGGCACTTTAGGATATTTTCAAGGTTATGGTTACTTTGGAAATAGATTTGAATCAATTCTAAAAGGATTTTAGGATGTGCCAATATTAATTATGAAGTTTGATAAAATGATCATTTTGGCACAATTTAGGTTTAGAGGTTAGTGTGCCATTTTGGGTTTTTGGCACACTTGGGAGAAAAATAGAAATATGGCAAAATGTGATTAATTATATCAAATGGCAAGTAATATTAAAATTTAGGTATTACATACCTTTATATCTTATTTGCCATGCTTTGATTTGCCATATGCCATGACATGACATCATGTTCATTCTCATCATTTATATGTCATGTACATGGTTAGGATTAAGTTTTAAAATGTCATGTGTTTTTAGATTTTATCATATGCCATGACATCATGATCATTGGCCATGATTTATTTTGCTATCATTATGCCATGATCATCTTCATGCATCTAAATTGATTAAAATTGATTTAAGGACTATGGCATGACTTGGAGTCCCATTTATAAGGGAATCAAGTAGAGTTGCCTTAGAAAAATGCATGAAACCCTAGTTTAGGGAGAACAAAACCCACATCTCACATCCAATTGACATGTATGTGTATTTATACACCCTAGATACATGTGAGATGCTAGGATATGAGTTGAGTTCAAGGTGCATAGTTTTTGCATCTAGATGAACTAAAACTCATCTAATTTTATTGGTGGATCATTGGGAAAGCTTGTGTACAAGTCATGTACTTAGAGCCCAAGGAATATGATCCAAAATAAGGTTTTGAAATCATTTTAAAATCAATTTAGAAAACCTTGGTGAAGTCTATCTTTTGATAGCAATCACGATTGATGAGATTGATACAAAGTGAGCCAAAAACTTAGAAGTTTTCTTCACTTTTGAATTTTGTATCAATTTCGATATTTTATGGGTAAAATAATTTTAAAATATTTTTCACCCATTGTATTTCTTATAAGTAATGTACGTATTAAGTTTCATGAATTTTTAAAATACGTAGAATTACTTATGCATTTTCAAAATTCGATCTGATAGCTGAAATTGAATTTTGCGATCGATCGCCACTTTGGCATGGCGATCGAGAGTGGCATCGGTCGATTCATCGCGAGTCATCGCCAGTCTGATTTCGGGTTAACAAGGTTTGTTTAGCCCGTGTTCAGCTATGGTAAAGGTTCCTAACCACTCCTAACCCTAGGATATGCTTTGGGAAGCATTATGAAGGGTGAAAATCCATTGGATATGGATTAGGAGTTATGTTAGGTCAAAGTATCAAATTTAGGGTGAGTAAAAAGTTCTATGTTGAACTTAGAACCTTAATTTTGATGGTTTAGAGTTCCTATTGGCTTAGGGGCTTTCCAAGGACATTGTTGGTGCAATGGTCAAGGGGGAGCAAGTCTTTAGGGGGAGGTATCCATCTTGGAATGATGGATGTTTTTTTATATGGGGAGAATGTTATCAATTGAAAATTGATGGGTGTTTGATACCCAATTTGGAAATTGGGAGAGTGAGATAGGATTGCCTCTCTTGAGTGATATGGGACTTATCACTAGGAAGATGGTAGGCATCCTAGGTATTTTTGATAAAGGGGGAGATTGTAAGATCTCATTGGGACATGAGACATTGACCTCTTTGGAGAGTAAACCTTTTTTGATGTTAGTCAAAAAGGGGGAGAATGTTTGGGAGAATGTTTTGGAAATGTTTGGGAGAGAACATTTGGTGAGTGTTTACCGATTTGGGATAATTGGTAAGGGATTTGAGTTAGTGGTCTAACTCAAATGATTTGTTTGGTTTTTGTCAAACATCAAAAAGGGGGAGATTGTTGGTGCAATCGGCCCAGGTCACGATTGACCATGAACTCGAGTTTGACTCGAGTGATGTTTTGATGTTTGACAATTTCACTTGACATTGATGTTTGACATTGATGTCGGTTAATATGTTTTGGAGAGATTGTTTATACAATCGACCCAGGTTATAATTGACCAGACTCGAGTTTGACTCGAGGGAGACATTGATGGTTGACCAGGGTTGACCATGTGATTATGGGAAAGTCCAAGCGGAGTCTTGGCAAGGTAAAGTCCAAGTCATGGGTACTTGGCATGGAAAGTCCAAGTGGGACACTTGGCAAGTGGGGAAAGTCCAAGTCTTGAGCAATTGGCATGAGAAGTCCAAGCATGGGTCTTGGCATGGAAAGTCCAACATGGGTTGGCAAGGGAAAGTCCAAGCTTGAGTCTTGGCATTTGGGAAGTCCAAGGGGATTGATATTGGCGGCGTAAAGTCCAAGCGGAGTCTTGGCAGTGTAAGTCCAATGTGCCTTGGCGGTGTAGACACCGTTAGCATGACATAGCCGATGGAAGCACCTGGAAGCTAGCGCGATGGATGAACAAGTCATGGATGACTTGGAGGGATCCGAGAGGCGTGAGGCTGATGGAGGTGGCTAGAAGGCTTAGGTCTAGGCTAAGGGTGGTCTAGCAAGTATGGGGGCACCATACTTGGGTTAAAACCTCATTTGAGGTTGGGCAATGACCGGCATTATGGCGGCTCGATCGCCGTGAGTCGACTTGAGTTCGACTGCCGTTAGAGCCGGGATTGCTCGGCAATGATCGATCATGGGATCACGATCGATGGCTCGCGGCAATGATCGCTAAGGATGGCAATGATCGCCCAATGTCGAGGTCGAGCAGAACGCTCCGTGAGCCGATCGCGCCGACTACAGCGTTAGCGATCGGCGCCAATGTTGGCGATCGCAAGAGATCCGCTGGAGTTTTTCCAACAGGATCGAGCCGTTGTCTCACGACAACGCGGCATCACGACCCGTGACTTATGGCGGCGATCGATAGCGGAAATCCAGGTCGCGCGCAAGGATAAAAGGAGCTCGACGGGAAGGATTTTGGCATCGGTTCTTGAGGGCTTTTGGAGCGATTTGTTGGTGCAAATCAGGGTCTCCAAGTGCAAGTCAAGCAACCAAGCATTCAAGCAATCAAAAGCAAAGTGTTGTAAAGTTTTCTTTACTTGCATTATATTTCATTGTTGTAATTGCTTGTATCTATTTCTTATTGTTGTAAGAATAGTTTGTAAGAGGTTTCTCCACCTCTGACTTGTGTCGAGAAGGAGTATTTGTGGTTAGTGATTGCATTGGCATCACTAGAGCTCTTTAGAGCTCAATCCGTGGAGTAGGAACCGTTACGGTTCCGAACCACGTTATATCGTGTGTGTTGTGTTTGTGTTATTGTGTTTGTATTTCATTATTGTTATTATTTCTATTCCGCTGTGCACTGACACGAATTGTAGACACGAACGCAAACGAATTCCATCGACGTACGGGTCACACGCTATTCACCCCCCCTCTAGCGGGCATTCAATTCCCAACATTAGGAACATAAGCAATGAACGGTATCTAGCAACACATCATTGCTACCCAAGTTACAAGAATGTTGAGCTCCAACATCACCTTTGTGACTACTAATTGTGACTCTCACAATATGTGACAATGTCCCTCTATCCTTGACATCTAGATTGGCCAATCGAGGCATAGACCATGTCATCCTCAGTACAATCTAAATCTTGATGTCCAAGTAGACTCACTCTAATCAAATGAGCTCAATATCTCATATTGACTCATTTGGGCATGGCCATGCACTTCGTGGTCTCACTCTATCAAGAATATCGATGTCACCCCGTCATATAGGAGGGATAGATCCCATCTACATCACTCACATCCCTCCTCATAAATTATTACATACCCAGTAATCACCTTTATAGTCCACCCATTTACGGGTGACGTTTGACGAAGCCAAAGTATGCAACTCCTTATATAGGGAACCATGGTGACTTCAGGTCTAAGGACTAATAGTCATACTAATAGCTACATGAGAAAGTATATGACACTCATATAACGATCCATGATACTTTCTCATGGCGGGTCATTCAGTATACATTCTCCAATGCATACCCATGTGTCAACTTGATATCTCATATCCATGACTTGTGAGATCAAGTCATCGTGTTGACCTACATGCTAGTCTCTACGCATTAACATTGTCCCTGAATGTTAATACTCGACTAGGAATGATTAAGAGTAGTGTTCTATATATCATCTCATTATCGATTCAACCAATCGATTGATATAGATAAGAACCTACTACTCAAGGACATTATTATATTTAGTTATTTGGCACCAATACAAGTAAATATAATAACCATACCTTTATAAATAGGAATATGATACAATAAAGTCCATACAACAATCATCACATGATTGGCTCTAGGGCTTTCACTAATAATCTCCCACTAGCACTAGTGCCAATCACCGTAGTATCTAATACCCAATGACCTAGTGTGGCCATCATGCTTTTTCTATGCCAAAGCCTTGGTCAAGGGATCTGCGATGTTAGCCTCTGTGGGTACTCTGCTAATCTTCACATCTCCTCTATCGATAATCTCTCGAATGAGATGGAAGCACTGATATATATTCGGCCTCTGTTGTAGAATCAGCAACTGTGTCCTGCTTGGAACTCTTCCAGCTCACAGCACCACCATTCAAGCAAAACACGAACCCTGACTGCGATCTATAATCTTCCTGGTTAGTTTGGAAGTTGACATCGCTGTAACCCTTTACAGCTAGCTCCTCATCACCTCCAAATATCAAGAAATATTCTTTAGTCCTTCTCAAGTACTTAAGAATATTCTTGACTGCTATCCAGTGACGCTCACCTGGATCTGACTGGTACCTACTCATCATGCTCAAAGCATACGAGACATCAAGACGAGTACACAGCATGGCGTACATGATAGATCCTATAGCAGATGCGTAAGGGATCTTATCTATGCGGTCTCTCTCCTCTCTAGAAGAGGGACTTTGAGTCTTCGAAAGACTCACACCATGTGACATTGGCAGAAGTCCCTTCTTGGAATTCTGATGGCAAACCGTAGTAATGCTGTGTCAATGTATGTACTCTGACTTAGGCCAAGCAATCTCTTAGATCTATCTCTATAGATCTTGATGCCTAGAATACAGGCTGCTTCACCTAAGTCCTTCATTGAGAAGCACGTCCTCAGCTATGTCTTCACAGGCTGTAGCGAAGGGATGTCATTCCCAATGAGTAGTATGTCATCCACATGCAATACAAGGAAGACAACTGTGTTCCCATTAACCCTCTTGTAGACACAGGGTTCATCTTCATTCTTGATGAAATTAAACTGTTTGATCGCATCATCGAATTAAAGATTCCAGCTCCGAGAAGCTTGCTTTAGCCCATAAATGGACATTTGCAGCTTGCATACTTTCCTAGTATGCTGTGGATCTTTAAAACCCTCAGGTTGTGTCATGTACACATTCTCGAGTAAGTTTCCATTCAGAAATATAGTTTTGACATCCATATGTCAGATCTCATAATCGTGGTATGCTGCAATAGCAAGCAAGATCCAAATGGACTTAAACATCGCCACTGGAGAAAAAGTTTCATCATAGTCAATACCATGAATTTGCTTGAAACCTTTAGCCACCAATCGGCCCTTATAGGTATGCGTAAGTCCATCCATGTCAGTCTTTCTCCTAAAGACCCACTTACACCCAATGGGTTTGACCCCTTCAGGTGGATCAACCAAAGTCCATACTTGGTTAGTGTACATGGATTCCATCTCGGATCTCATGGCCTCTAGCCATTTCTAACTGGCTCATCACACTTCTCGATAGGAGGTAGGCTCATTCTCAATGAGCATAACGTCATCATGGTCAGACAAGAGAAATGAGTATCTCTCAGGCTGACGACGTACCCTATCAGACCTGCTAAGAGGTAGGTCTACTTGAACAGGTGGTTGTTCCACAACTCTTTGTGCAACAACCTCATCACCCACAACACTTTGTGGTTCCTGTTCAACCTCCATCAAGGCCTCAGTGCTATGGTCCTTATCTTGAATTTCTTCAAGATCGAAGGTACTCCCACTAGTTTTTCTAGAAACAAAATCCCTTTATAGAAAAACCCCAGTCTTTGCCATAAACACTTTGTCTTAGGGAATGTAAAGTAATATCCCTTTGTATCCTTGGGATATCCAACAAAATAGCACCTATCGGATTTGGGTCCCAGTTTATGCGAGACTTGGCGTCAAACATAAGCCTCACAACCCCAAATCCTCATGAAAGACATCTTGAGATTTCTCCCCCATATCGTATATGGTGTCTTTATCACTGACCTTGGATGGTACATGGTTAAGGGTAAAGGCTAAGTGTCTCAGAGCATATCCCCAAGGATATAGGAAGATCTGTGTGACTCATCATAGATCGTACCATATCTAATAGGTGCGATTCCTCCTTTCGGATACACCATTCCACCGTGGTGTTCCAGGGAGGAGTGAGTTGGGATAGAATCCAACACTCGGCTAGATAGTCACGAAACTCATGGCTAAGGTATTCACCACCTCGATCTGATCGAAGTATCTTAATACTCTTGCCAAGCTGGTTTTGTACTTCATTCTTGAATTCTTTGAACTTTTCAAAGGATTCTGATTTATGTGTCATGAGATACACATAACCATATCTACTGAAGTCATCAAGAAATGTAATGAAGTACTGTAACCACCTCTAGCAACATTGAAAGGGCCACATACATCACTATGTATAAGTCCTAACAAATCTTCTTCTTCGTAGTCCACTAAAGGGAGTCTTGGTCATCTTTCCTAAAAGGCAAGACTCGCATATCTCATATGATTCAAAATCAAATGAGTCTAGCAGCCTATCCTTATGGAGCTGAGATAAGCGACTCTCATTTATGTGACCTAAGCGACAATGCCAGAGATAGGTTTGGTTCAACTCATTTGACTTGAACCTCTTGGTACTTATGTTATAGATAGGGCTCTCTAAGTCTAGAAAATAGAGTCCGTTCATTAGAGGTGCACTACAATAGAACATATCATTTAAATAAACTGAACAACATTTGTTCTTTATTATAAATGAAAATCCTTTCTTGTCGAACAAGAAAGCGAAATGATGTTCTTAGTTAAAGCGCACACATAACAACATTCATCTAATTCTAGTACAAGCCCAGAGGGCAAAGATAGATCATAAGTTCCTACAGCAACAGCAGCAACTCTTGCTCCATTGCCTACTCGTAGGTCCACCTCGCCCTTTGTCAATGCCCTGCTATTTCTCAGCGCCTGCACATTGGTACAAATGTGAGATGCACATCCGGTATCTAATACCCATGATGAAGAAATAGATAGATTGACTTCTATAACATTTATACCTGAAGTAGAAGTCTCACTTCTCTTCTTCTTAAGATCTTCCGGTATGCTCTTGCGATTCCTTCCAGTGTCCTTCCTTGCAGTGGAAGCAAGCCCCTTCCTTAGCTACCCCTCCTTTGGGTTTAAGTTCTTTGCCTTTGCCCTTGGCAGGACTTTCCCTTACCTTTAGGCTTGCCCTTGCCTTTCTTCTTTGCACCATCAAAATGGTGTCGATTTTCCCTTCTTAAGGTTAAGCTCTGATTCTCAACATGTTGAGCATTTCAGACAATGACTTATCAATTTCATTCATGTTATAATTCATGACAAATTGATTGAAGGCTTGTGGCAAAGATTGCAAGATCAAGTCAGTGGCTAGCTCTTGGCCAAGTGGGAATCCCAACCTTTGTAGGTTCTCTATGTACCCAATCATCTTGAGTACATATGTACCTACGGGAGTCCCTTCTTGCATTTTGGACCCAAATAATGCCTTAGAGACTTCATATCTCTCATGCCTAGCTTGTCCTTGATATAGTTGACGAAGATGTCCAACCATATCATAAGCATTCATGAACTCGTGTTGCTTCTGAAGCTCAGAGTTCATGGTCGCGAGCATAAGACATGACACATCTAATGCATCATCTTGATGCTTCTTGTAAGCATCTTTGTCAGCTCGCGAGGCAGTGACAGGAGGTGCCTTCGGAATGGGCTTCTCCAGGACGTACAGCTTCCTTTCTTGGGTGAAAATAATTCTCAGGTTCCTGTACCAGTCCAGGAAATTTGCTCCATTGAGTTTGTCCTTCTCAAGGACAGAACACAGAAAGAGAGTGTTCATGTTTGTCGACATAGTTATCTACAACATACAATGTAGAGAATTAATATCATATTCCTTTTATCATTTAGCCTTTAATCAAATGATGCTCCCACTAAATTATAGGAATTTTGTAAAATCGAGTTATTGATGTGGTCAAACCACATTACTAGATTCATACAAACTAGCTATAATTCTTGTGGGACAAGATCCACATCATACTAAGCCTTGAGTTAGCTTTGGCTAAATCGCCCAAGACTTAGTACGATCGGTGGGTAACACATTACCGATTACATCTCTATGCAACTCTTGTTTATAGGATCAAGATCCACATTTACAAAAGACCTTGAGTTAGCTTTGGCTAAATCGCCCAAGATTCAGTGTAAATGCGATCTTAACCTATCTTTCCAACGATTGGAATATGCCTATAGTTCTACTCGATCCAATTGAGTTTAACTAGTTTTGCTCAATCTAATTGAGCTTACTCTAACCCAAGCGTGATAGGTGGGACCAAGATTGTCCCTCCGCACCATACCAAGATAATATGCGTTGCTCTGCTTTGACAGATTCAACAATAACAAATGATCGAGGTAGTGAGGGGTATCAAGGCTCGGTAGGCATTTTCGAGTTGATTCGATTATGATCTAATCTAATCGTAATGTGTATCTTATATGCATTTAGACCTTTATTATCATATATTAGCATGCATCACATACATACATTCATTATTCTAGCATGCATCATATACATACAAGAAAATTATCCTAGCATGCATCATATACATACAAGCATTATTCTATTAGCATGCATCACATACATACAAGCAAAATCAATTAAGTATATATATATATATATATATATATATATCAACATATATATATATAATTAAATGTGATATAGTCATGTCCCTACTACGATCTTCTCAAGCCAATGAGAAGATCGGACGGTCAACCTAAGGCTAGCGGCTTCTCCAAGCGCTTCCTTTGACCGCCATGTGTCGTCGTCACCCTTCTCGTAATCTCATCTTCGAGTGGACTTTCCACCGCTCCATTTTGTACATTACAAATATGAAACTCGAGTTACATTCGAGTCTAAAACTATTTACAACTAGAATATCAAAAGAAGAGGTACGACGCGCAGGTCGCATACACTATACAACACGCACAACCACAAAACGGCACGCAGGCCGTATTATGAATTACAACACATATAATCCAATCAAATTGGGGTCATTGGGCCATGACAATCACAGAATTATACATAATTCTAAATTATTTATTTTTACAGAAATTTCTATAATTTTTCCTAATTTTATTTTCAAATTAATGAGTCACCTCTCCGTAACGGTCCCGCTAAGCGGTTTCCGGGCACGATCACGGGACAAAGCCCCTTTCGGGGATAGGGGCAGCGCCCATACTCACAAAATTAACTTTGCGAGTGTCCCTACTGAGATCCTACAGTGACTTAAGTCGTTGTCCCAAAAACCTAAAGCGAGAACTCACCGTTTCAGAGAGTTTTTCTCGACGATTGAAGCCTACAAGTGTCCCAACACTCGTTGCTTCAACTCTTTGAGAAAAATACCCAAAAATTTTGTAAAATTAGGAAATTTATAGAAACATATAAATCAGTAATTTTTATATCTAATACAAAAATTACAAAAATGAAACACATACATGCTTCGCACGTGGCTCTAATACCACTGTTGGGTTTTTTCGAGCCGCAAAAACCGCTTTTTGCATTGCGGAAACCTCGGAATCCCTGGCCACAGATCCGTGCGAAGATATATTAAAATAAAATATGTATGTTTTTACTAAAAACCCTAGATCTACCTTAGATCTAAGAGGTTAGATCATTACCCTCGTAGCGACGCCCTTCGCTTATCCCGCTCGTCCAAAAGTTCGCCGGAACTCGAGAGTGTCAAGTGCACACTCCTCTATTGGTATCCACACAAGCAATAGGTGGAGAAAGAGACAAACTTGAGTGTGCTAGCACTCCTATAAGGTCTCGGCAAGATGAGGAAGAAGAAGGAGAGCTTGAAGGAAAAAATCCCAAGGAAGAAGATGATGGAATGAGTAACTCAACAAAATGAATTCCTCACTAATGGAATGGTGGTCGGCCACTTCATGGAAGGGGGGTTACATGCATGCATGTAACTCCCATGACCCTTGGTCTCCTTCATGATGTGGCACCAATTGACCAAGTCAATGATGATGTGGAGCATCATCATTGGCCGGCCATGCCAAGTCATCATCATGACATGGCATTTGGTCAAGTCAAACTTGACCTTTCATCTTCCCTCTCAAGTCAAGTCAAACTTGACCTCTAATCTTCCATGGTTGATCAAATCTAACCACTTGACTTAAGTCAATTTAATTTAATGAATCTCTATTCATTAATTTAAATTGATTTGATGAATCAATTCTAAATTAGACTCATTCAACACTTGAATCAACTTGAGTCTAACTCAATTAGTCTAATTTGGATTACTCTTAATCCAATTTGGTTCATCCCATGAACCTAATCCTCATGGTTCATCATATGAACCTAATCTCCATCTAATTGCTCTTATGTGTGTGACCCTATAGGTTCTTGTAACGTTGGCAATGTCCCTAAACGGATTTAGGAACATAAGCAATGAGCGGTATCTAGCAACACATCATTGCTACTCAAGTTACATGAATGTTGAGCTCCAACATCACTTTTGTGACTACTAATTGTGACTCTCACAATATGTGACAATGTCCCTCTATCCTTGACATCTAGATTGACCAATCGAGGCATAGACCGTGTCATCCTCGGTATAATCTAAATCTTGATCTCCAAGTAGACTCACTCTAATCAAATGAGCTCAATATCTCATATTGACTCATTTGGGCATGGCCATGCACTTCGTGGTCTCACTCTATCAAGAATATCGATATCACCCCCGTCATATAGGAGGGATAGATCTCATCTATATCACTCACATCCCTCCGCATAATTTGTTACATACCCAGTAATCGCCTTTATAGTCCACCCATTTACGGGTGACGTTTGACGAAGCCAAAGTATGCAACTCCTTATGTAGGGAACCATGGTGACTTCAGGTCTAAGGACTAATAGTCATACTAATAGCCACATGAGAAAGTATATGACACTCATATAACGATCCATGATACTTTTTCATGGCGGGTCATTCAGTATACATTCTCCAATGCATACCCATGTGTCAACTTGATATCTCATATCCATGACTTGTGAGATCAAGTCATCGTGTTGACCTACATGCTAGTCTCTACGCATTAACATTGTCCCTGAATGTTAATACTCGACTAGGAATGATTAAGAGTAGTGTTCTCTATATCATCTCATTATCGATTCAACCAATCGATTGATATAGATAAGAACCTACTACTCAAGGACATTATTATATTTAGTTATTTGGCACCAATACAAGTAAATATAATAACCATGCCTTTATAAATAGGAATATGATACAATAAAGTCCATACAATAATCATCATATGATTGACTCTAGGGCTTTCACTAACAGATTTACCTTGAGGATTAGAGCATCCTCCTAACATCTTTCTTGGTGAGCCTTCTTGATTTCCCACCAAACCTCTTGATGTAGTGTGCCACTTCACTTGCCAATAGCTCCTCATCACTACTACAAGACTCATCCTCTGACTCAGATGATGAAGAGACCTCCTTCTTCTCCTTCTTCTTCTTCTCCTTCTTACCTACAACAAGAGTTATACCATTCTCCTTTGACGAAGTGTTAGCTTGTTCATGCAATTGAAACTCACAAAAAAAATTCATCTAATTTAACTAAAGAAAGGTCCCTAGAAATCTTATAAGCATCTACCATTGATGCCCATAGGGTTGTTCTAGGAAATGCTTGAGGAACATACCTTACTAGATCTCAATTCTCCACCTTTTCACCTATTACATGTAGTTTGTTGACCACCTCCTTGAATCTACTGTGCATTTGGCTCATGGTCTCATTTGTCTTCATGCTAAAACTTTGGAGTTGACCTATTAATAGGTCCCTCTTGGCTCTCCTTGTCTCCTTGGATCCTTCATTAAATTCGATGAGCTTCTCCTAAAGCTTTTTTGCGGAGTCGAAGGGGTTGACCTTGCTCAATTGTTCCTTGGATAGGCCACATTGGAGAGTGGTTGTTGCTTTGGCATTTGCTTGAGCCTTTTTTTATCATTTCTTTAGTCAAATCCTTGGTTGGTAGTGGTGCTCCAAACTCATCAACTAGCTTCTCGAACCCATCTACAATGCTAAACCAATTTTCAATATCATTCATTAAATAATACTCCATCCTACCTTTCCAATAGGCGAAGTCATTTCCATCGAAGAAGGGAGGTCTTGTCATGTTATTACCCTCCTAAAATGCCATCTAACCCCGATTGATTGTTAGATCCTCCAATAGAATCCAGGCAATTCGTAAGGTGGATTAACCCTTGCAAATCTTCCACTACAAGCCACCTTTTGATGATCACACCAAGGTGGATAAGCCTTCTTTACAATGCACTCTTCTTCTTACAAATGATGAAAATTAAGAATAGAGAAGAATAGATTTGAAAGTACTAAAAGACTTAGAGAAAAACTTGGTGAGCTAAGAGTAGAGTTTGGAATTAGAGCACTAGCCCTCTCAAGCTCCCTAAGGCCTCTTTTTATAGATAAGAGGTTGATTTTCTCGTTGGGGCTATAGTAGTCGACTGATCAAGCCATCAGTCGACTGCTGTTGTAGCTGATCTCCTCCAACGGCTTCTGACAAAGCTTGATCTATGATCGTAATAGCCCAATGGAACCTTGATCAGTCGACTGATCGATCCATTAGTCGATTGCTCTAAGCAATCAGTCAAGTCAAAATATTTTTGTGCCCATGTCTACTTATAACAGTCGACTGCCATGGTATGGCAGTCCACTGTGGTGGACCAGTCGACTGCCAAACCCTAGTAGTCGACTATTAGACCATAGAACTCAACCGACTTCAGTTGATTAGCTGATCAGTCGACTGGGACAAAGTCACAGTCGACTGACACACTTCAAGTATGATTAATTTCTTCAGGATCCCTCCGAGTCCGTGACTCCTTCATCCTTGTACTTGCTTTTAAGAGCTTCCCTCGCTTTCATCATGTCTCGGGTTTCTCTTTTGCCAATGTCCACTTTGACTTTATGCCACCAAGACTACATGCTTGGACTTACGTTGCTAAAACCTTGCCTTTTGACTTCCTTTGCCAAGGTTCGCTTAGACTTTACCCCACCAAGACTATATATGCTAGGACTTATGCTGGCAAGACTTTCCTTGCCAAGATTACACTTGGACTTTTCTTTACCAATTCTTCACACTTGGATTTTCCTGTTACTTAACACATTCAACGGTTAGATCACAAATATTTTCTAACTATAAATGATTATCCAAACATCGAAATACATAAGTGCTTGGGGCATTGTTTCACACACAAGAAGTCCTAGCAAGTGAAGACTCGGCAGGTCAGGGAGATCATGTTTGGGCGAGTGAAGTCCCGACAGGTCAGGGAGACCATGCTAGGCTAAGGGTACCCAATAGCATGACATAGCCAATGGAAGCACTTGAGGGCTAGTGCAAGGGTGAGATGTCATGGGCTCAAACCAAAGACATGAGGCTGATGGAAGTGGCTTGAAGGCTTAGGTCTAGTATAAGGGTAAGTGTCAAGCATGAGAGAAGCATACTTGTGTTAAACATCAATTTTGAGGTGCACTAGTCGACTGATGGTGTTGGCCAATCGACTGGTCGAGTGCTTGAGTAGTCGGGATCTCAAGGAGCAAACCCAGTCAAGGCGGCACCTTGACTAGAAGTGGGTGGACGAGCGAAGTTCGGGCATGCGGTGCTATAGAAGCACTTGACTAGAACCTCGACTAGAATCTAGTCAAGGTGGTGCATCGACTGGAGGCACTCAACCATCACCTTAACTAGATCTGAGAGAAAGCATGACATCAACCACTCATAAGTGAGGCATGCTCGGCCGACACCTCGACTAGGTGCTAGTCAAGGTGGCTCCTCAACTGGACCACTCGACTAGCACCTTGAATGGATCCGAAAGTAGGCATGATAGGAGACAATCAGAAGCAAGGCACACTCGACCAACACCTCGACTAGGGTATCAGTCGAGGCGGCACCTCTACTGACGAAGCGATTGTTGCATTGCAATATTTGGAATCATGAGTGCTGATGGGAGATGTTGGAGACTTCGATGGGGCTTATAAGAAGGAGGCTTGTGGACATTTTCCAATGTCGGTTCTTGGAAGATTTTGAAGGCAAAGTGATGATTCATTCCAACCTTTTAGGGCATTCCAAAGCAACCAAAAAGTGATCAAGTTGTGATCCCTCTTGTGTAAAGTATTATTTTCATTTGCATCCTATTTATTTCCTTTACATTTTGTGTGTGGTTGTTTTATTGTAAAGCTCAAGCTTGTAAGAGGGTTTTCTGCCTCCAAAAGTTTCCGAGAAGGAGGAAGGATAGTGGTGATTCGGAGAGCTAGGCCGTGGAGTATGAATCAGGGATTTTTGAACTACGTAAAATGCTTGTGTTGTGAGTTCTGTTTGTTTTGTATTTTATTTATGTTGTTTCCATTTGACATAACCTTGTTGTAGATAAGCACGACAAATGAAATCGAAGATTGAAATCAGAGATTAAGAACAATCGATAATTGAGTCAAGAAATTGAACTCTATTCACCCCCCCCCCCTCTAGCAACGCCAATGGTCCTTCAAGTGGTATCAGAGTTGGTCACTATTCACCAGACTAACTGCTGACGGAGCAAAGGCTAGAGGAATGAAGTTTAGCGATGGATTTAGGTGTGACACTCGATTTCCACAACCCTATGGATTTGGTGGATTCACTTAGTGGAAGACAATGACTGAGTTATTCTTCCAAAAGGACATCAAAGAGTGGTTCACATTGATGGAAGGTTTCAAGCCTCCAATTGACAAGAAAAGGAATCCACTTCAGAAGAGTGAAGAGTAAATGGATAAAGGACCAAATTAAGAGATTCAAGGGTAATGATAAGTGATGTGTGATGGCATTGCTCGGAGGCTCGTTGGCTCCCATGTCCCCGGATTAAAATTTTCACAAATGAAAACTAATCCAGATGGGATGAGTTTCCTAAGCTCAACCAATTCGTCGTCGTGCTGACGACTTGAGCGATCGCTTGAACAAACTAGTTGTTCAAGCTACCAAACTCTTCTAGTCAGTTAGCCACGGAAGAGACAACGGACGGATCGCCGGTTTTTGTATTTATCTTCAGGGTCCATGATTATACAAATACATATGGATGTAGACATGTATAATCAACACATACAAACATATTAATAAGAACATGCAAAGATCAATAATAAAACTTGTAAAACTTTTAAACCTCTCGATCTTCTATCGTATGTCCTAACCTCCTTGTAGACTTCGTGTGGGCGAAGATCCTCCACAAGTTGAAGCTTCCTAGATCTTCTTCAATCAAAAGAAAGAAGAACTCTCCTTCCCTTCTTGCTTGAGCCAACCACCAAGCCACAAAGGCTTGATGCCGCCGGCCCCAAGAAAAGAGAGAACAAGATGGCCAACCAAGGAACCGAACAAGGGAACAATCCCTAGCTCCTTTGTGCCGCCGGCCAAGAGGAGAAGAGGAATAGGTTGAGCGCCGACCAAGGTAGAGGGAAAAGAGATAGGAGCCGGCAACACCTTAAGAAGAAGACCTATTATTGCCGCCCACTCTAACTTCCAAACCCTAGCCGCCCAACCAAACCCTAACCTTCCTAGGGTTTCTTGCCGCCCAAGCTAATGATAGGCAAAACCCTAATCTCCAAAACCAACCAACCACTTAGCTTGCCGCCCACCTTAAGCCTCCTTTTATAGAGTTAGGCTTAAGCCTTGTTTTAATCTCCACCGTTGGTTCTAGGGATTTAATCTCAATCGTCGGATCTAGAGATTTAATCTCAACCGTCGGATCTAGAGATTTAATCTCAACCGTCGGATCTAGAGATTTAATCTCAACCGTCGGATCTAGGGATTTAATCTCAACCGTCGGATCTAGAGATTTAATCTCAACCGTCGGATCTAGAGATTTAATCTCCACCGTCGGATCTAGGGATTTAATCTCAACCGTCGGATCTAGAGATTTAATCTCAACCGTCGGATCTAGAGATTTAATCTCCACCATCGGATCTAGAGTTTTGTTTTCCATCATTGGATCTAAGCTCCATGAGGTTTTAATAGGCTACGATAGAGACCATGAGGAGGAGTTGGATCTTGGCCACCCGATGGATCGGAACTACACAAACTTGATCCATCAATGATGTTCCATTCCACTAGAGGATCATCATTGAATTACCTCACCAACCCCCATAAATTAATATGGGCTCCATACATTATTTGTACATCCATCTCCCCATGTTTAAGATATCGAATGTCCGCCAATTAATTGATTTACTGACCATCAATCAATTAACATCTAACTCCTCGAGTAGTACCACTCAACCTTATCATCATGTTGACTAAGTCAACCTGCAGGGTTTACCTGATGAACCTTATGAGCTCCTCAAGGGGACATCATCAACCTAATATATAGGACACGGTTTTCTCCTATAATCAATGGCACACCATGTAAATAATAGCATTTCCCAACTTACCGGGCATATTGATTTAATCAATATAAATCTCACCCTTTCGTAAATCAAAGAAATAAATACTAAGTACATGTTCCTGTTATTATATCGGGATTAAGAGTATGTACAACATAATATCCGAGGTCCGATTCAATTATGTAGTCAATAATAAATTGAATCACCTCTATGTCGGTCCTGCTCAATATACCTAAGTGTACTAGTGTAACTCTATATTCAAGACAAAACAATACCAAGCTACACTACAACCATGCTAATGGTTTGTCCAAAACCATCTTGGTTGTGAGCCTCTACTTATATTCTACAAGGGACTGATAACATGATCTTCTGTGCTACACCAAGCACCATGTTATCTACAATGTAAAGTATTAGACAATATGCACACATATAATAAATATAAAGTGCAAACAATGATCATGTGATTCTTATTTCAAAATAAAATTGTTCATACAAAAGAGCTAGGCTTTCAGTATACATTCCAACAATCTTCCACTTATACTAAAAGACTATGCTGTCATCATACTGCCATACATCTGATCCCCATGTCCTCATGCCTATCAAACGCTTTCGCTGGAAGGGCCTTAGTGAATGGATCCGCCAGGTTATCCTCTGATGCAATCTTGGCGACAGCTACTTCTCCTCGCTTTACGATCTCTCGTAGAGGTGGTACTTGCCTATGTGTTTACTCGCTTATGGGCTCGTGGTTCCTTCGAGTTTGCAATCAAGACCATATTATCACAATAAATTGTGATAGTTCTGAGCAAACCAGGAATCACATCCAAGTCCATCAAGAAGTTCCTGAGCCATACAGCTTCCTTGGCTGCCTCAGAGGCTACCACATACTCAGCTTTCATGGTAGAGTCCGCCACGCATTTCTGCTTGACACTCCTTCATATTATGGCTCCACCTCCAAAAGTAAACACAAACCCCGAGGTAGACTTATTGTTGTCCCTATCTAATTGGAAATCGAACTCAGTAACCCATGGACTAATTGATCCGCCCAGAAACCAAAGATATAATCCCTAGTCCTTCTCGTGTACTTCAATATATGCTTTACCACACCAATGTCCGTCAGATTACTCTGATATCTGCTAACCATGCCCACGACAAAGCAGATATCTGGTCTCGTACATAGCATAGCATACATGAGGCTTCCTACTGCCGAAACATAAGGAACCGCCTTCATCTCCTCTATCTCCTTTGATGTTTTGGGACACATCTCTTTAGATAAAGGTACTTCATGCCTAAAAGGTAGAAAACCTTTCTTGGAGTTCTGCATGTTAAAACGAGTAAGGATAGTGTCAATGTATGAAGCTTGAGACAAGCACAACATCCTTTTCTTGTGATCCCTTATCACCTTGATCCCAAGGATGTGTCCCACTTCTCCCAAGTCCTTCATATCAAACTGTTTGGACAACCATACCCTTACGTCTGATAACACTCTGATATTGTTGCCAACTAAAAAAATGTCATCTACGTATAGTACAAGAAATACCACTACGTTTCCATCACATCTCTTGTATACACAGGGCTCATCCGGACTTTGAATAAATCCATATGACTGGATTACCTCATCAAAGCGGATGTTCCAAGATCTAGAAGCTTGCTTCAATCCATAAATGGACCGATTAAGCTTACACACAAGATGCTCTTTGCCCTTTAGCAATGAATCCTCCGTTGTGATATAGATGTTTTCCTCAAGACTTCATGAAAGTCTATCTTGACATCCATCTCGCCAAATCTCATAATCCATGAGCACTATAGATAAGAGAATCCTGATAGACTTAAGATAGCTACGCTAAAAGGTCTCCTCATAATCGATACCCTCTTTCCGAGTATACCCTTTCAACATAAGCCTAGCTTTGAAGGTCTCAACCTTCCCGCCTACTCCTCTCTTCTCTTGTAGATCCACTTGCATCCAATGGTTTTTACACCATCGGGTGGTTCTACTAGCTCCCAGACATGATTAGAATCCATAGATTCTATCTCAATTCATCGCTTTTGCCAAGATATCGTGATCTCTATCTTGGAGTTGCCTCCCATATGTCCAGGATCAGTTCATGTTTACTGTGACTAAGTCCAAGACTCTCCCAAGAAACATGAATCTCACGGGTTGTCTAACAACCCTCCCACTACGACGAGGTGCCTCTGTATGCTCGTGACACGGTGCGTTGACTTGTGGTATTTCCTCTTGTCGTGGTACAAGTCGGACTTCCCTCAACTCCTCAAGAACAATCCTACTCGTGGGCTTGTGGTTCATCACATAGTCCTCCTCTAGAAATCCATTCAGACTAACGATCACCTTCGATCTCTAGGACTATAGAACAAACCACCCTTCGCTCTTAGGTAGCCAACAAACAAGCGACTTACATTTAGATTCTAACTTACCAACATCTCCCTTCAGCACATGTGTTGGACTACCCCAAATCCGAATATGTCTTAGACTAGGCTTTCCCACCCACAATCAGGAGTAGAGGTAATCGACTTAGATGGAACCAAGTTGAATGTGTCGCTGCTTTCCTGAGCAAACCCCGTAACGAATCGTAACTCGTAATAACTCATCATCGATCCGACCATCTCCATAAGAGTCCTATTCCTTCGCCCGCCACACCATTCTCGCTGGGTGTGCCAGTGACAATTGGGATTGAATCCCATCCTTTGATAAGTAACTCCTAAACTCTCCCAAGAGGTACTCGCCACCACGATTAGATCGTAGTTTCTTGATACTTTTACCTTGACGGTTCTCCACATCAGCCTTGAATTCTTTGAACCTGTCAAAGCATTCAGACTTGCGGCGCATCAAGTAAATGTATCCATACCTTGAATAATCGTCTATAAAAGAGACAAATATTCAAAGCCACCTCTCCTGCCCGATAGACATAAGGACCGCACAAATCGTAATGAACCAATTCTAATACATCTTTGGCTCTATACCCCTTAGCCTTAAAGGCCTCTCTTGGTCATTTTACCTTCCAAGCAAAGACTCGCAGTTGGGAGATCTTCCACCACTAATAAACCCAAAGGTCCATCACCTATCAACCTTGAATTCTACTCAGGTTAATATGACCAAGTCTTAGGTGCCAAAGATATGCCTTGTTCATTTTCGAAGGTTCTTTTCTTTTATTAGACTTAGAAGATGAGTTATTCACTTCTATATGCATCGTGGGAGTTTTCGGTTCAAGAGTATACAAATTGCCAACCAATGTACTGCATCAGATAATCTCCTATTCCTTTTATAACAACTTTGTCATTAAAAGAAACAGAATATCCATCCATAAACAATTTAGAAACTCAAATTAAATTCTTTCTAAAAGTAGGTACATAAAGACAATTTCAAAACCAAAACTTTATTCCTATCAAAAGATAAATAAACGCCTCCCACCGCAATAGCCGCCACCTCAAGCATTGCCCATGAAGACTGTAATCTCTCCTCACTAGTCATTGTTTCTGGAACCCGCAAAGTATTGCAGACATGATCGTGGCTCTCAGATCTACACACCGTGCAATCGGTAGATAACACCGCTAAACATGTTTCAACAACTAAACAAGAAGATATACCTTTGTTCTTTCGGCGAGACACCGCCTTCCAATGTCCACTGCTTGCAAGTGAAGCACTTGCCTTTTGGCTTCTTCACTCCTCGAGGTCCCATCGCCACTTTCTTCGCTCCACCTTGCTTCTTCTTCTTCTTACCTTTCGGTTTAGAGGAAGAAACCTTCGAGCAACCATGGCTTGAGCTTTGAAAAAAAGCCCTCTCGCCACTCGGAGTTCTCACGAAGCTCCGCCAACTAATACAACCTCTTGTTCATGTTGTAGTTGAGGCGAATCGCCAAAACTCCTAGGCAGAGACGAGAATGATATCGACTGGGTTTCCATCGATCTCAAATCGAGGACTTCCATCTCATTAAGATGAGCCATCATCTTGAGAACATGATCCTAACGGGTGTTCCTCGATCATGGTGGTCGCATCAAGTTTCTATAGCCTCCTCGCCTAGCCGCCTACTCGATGTCCAAAAAGTTCCTTGAGATTGAACATCATGTCATAAGTGGCTATGGCTCGACAAGCGATGTTGCAAAGACATTTGACATAGATGCCAAAATGTAACACCGCGCCATCTCATCCGCTTTGATCCATTTCTTATAACTTTCTTTCTCCTTTCATCGAGTCATCTGAGGGCTTAGGAGGACAGACTCAAGAGTACAAATTTGTACTCTCGCAGCTTAAGACAATATCCAAATTTCTTTTCCAATCAATATAATTTGTTCCAAGAAGTTTATTTTCTTTTAATATCACAGAAGTGGGTTGAAAGCCATTTGAAAAACCTAAGAATCACAATGATCAAAATATTAGATTTCAAATATTATTGATTCCTCAAAAACAATAAAATTTCGAAATCAACCAACACCTCAAAACACCGAGAATATCGCATGCCACGATAGTATGGACGCATACGAATTCTACATTTGTAAGAGGAGGTTTACCCATTAATTTTATTATCTTGTCAACCTTACTTTTTGACAAATAAAATTAATAGTTGGTTCTTCTTTGGCCCTATAAATAAAAGCAGTGACTCCGATGGGGAGGATACTTTTTATTTGCATCTAAGTGTACACCATTACATGATACTAAGGGAATTATCTCGGATTATGTGCCTTACCAATGGGGAAGTACACACGCTCCTAAATAATTTCCTACAACCATTATTTGACATAGTGATCCGCAAACAAACTCATCCGATGGGGAGGAAGGCACTCAGAGCCGACGCGCAAGTTTGTTGCATCACACGTCAAATTGTAATGGAGGCCGCGGGAATTAATTAAAATGTCCCTCTCCCACTTAGTAAATTGACAGTGAGGAATTTTCAAGCACACACAACATGCATATAAAAGAAATCAGCAATAAATATGGAAAAAATCAGAATTTTCCCAACTATTATGGCATTGTTCTCCAATATGCGTCCCGTCGTGTCAAGATGATGCATCATGACAAGAAGCATCAAGATGATGCATTAGATGCATCATGCCTTATGCTTGCAACCATGAACTCTGAGCTTCAGAAGCAACATGAGAACATGGATGCCATTGATATGGTTGCACACTTGAAGCAACTATATCAAGGGCAGGCGAGGAACGAGAGATCTGAGGTATCTAAGGCATTATTTTCATGCAAAATGCAAGAAGGAACACCCGTAGGAACTCATGTACTCAAGATGATTGGGTATGTTGAGAACCTTGAAAGCTTAGGGTTTCCTTTAGGCCAAGAGTTGGCCACTGACCTTATTCTGTATTCGCTGCCTAGAGGCTTTAGTCAATTTGTCATGAATTATTACATGAGCGAAATTGACAAACCATTGCCTGAGCTCTTAAGCATGTTGAGAACTGCTGAGAGTAATCTTAAGAAGATGCAACCTGGTACTAGTGATGTACTTATGGTTAAAAAGGGCAAGGGTAAGAAAAAGTCTAAAGGCAAGGGTAAGACCCAGAATAAAGATAAGGACAAAGCATTGAAGCCTAAAGGTGGGGTGGCCAAGGAAGGGACTTGCTTCCACTGCAAGAAAGCTGGACATTGGAAGAGGAAATGCAAAAAGTATCTCGAGGAAGTTTAGAAGAAGAAAGGAAGTGAGACTTTCACTTCAGGTATACATGTTATAGAAGTCAATATATCTATTTCTTCCTCATGGGTATTAGATACCGGTTGTGCTTCTCACATTTGTACTAATGTACAGGGCTTGAGAAGAAGTAGATCTTTGACAAAAGGAGAAGTGGACCTACGTGTTAGCAATGGCGCAAGAGTTGCTACTATAGCTGTAGGAACATATTCCTTATCATTACCGAGTGGTTTAATTCTAGAATTTGAAGAGTGTTATTTGGTACCTGCAATAATTAAGAACATTATATCTGTGTCTTGTTTGGACAAGAAAGGTTTTTCATTTATAATTAAGGACAAGTGTTGTTCTGTATATTTAAATGAAATGTTCTATTGTAGTGCACACTTGATGAATGGACTCTATGTTCTAGACCTTGAAAACCCAGTCTATAACATAAATACCAAACGATTCAAATCTAATGATTTGAATCAGACATATCTTTGGCATTGTCACTTGGGTCACATAAATGAGAAACGTTTGTCCCAGCTTCATAAGGATGCATTACTGGACTCATTTGATTTTGAATCATATGAGGTATGTGAATCTTGTCTTTTAAGCAAGATGACCAAGACTCCATTTAGTGGACAAGGCGAACGAGTGACAGATTTGTTAGGCCTCATGTGGTCCTTTCAAAGTCATGACGGAGGAGGTTATCGATGCATCACATTTACTGATGATTTCAGTAGATATGGATATGTGTATCTTATGAGACACAAATCAGAATCCTTTAAAAAGTTCAAAGAATTCAAGAATGAAGTACATAACCAACTTGGTAAGAGTATTAAGATGCTTCGATCAGATCGAGGTGGGGAATACCTAAGTCAAGAGTTTTGTGACTATCAAGTTGAGTGTGGGATAAGATCTCAGCTCACTCCACCTGGAACACCACAGTGGAATGGTGTATCTGAGAGGAGAAATCATACTCTATTAGATATGCTACGATCAATGATGAGTCATACAGAACTTCCTCCTTCCTTCTGGGGATATGCTCTAGAGACCACCGCTTTCACACTAACCGTGCTCCTTCTAAGGCAGTCGTAAAGACACCATATGAGATATGGACTGGGAAGAGTCCCAAGATGTCTTTTATGAAGATTTGGGGTTGTGAGGCTTACGTACGATATGTCTTTTATGAAGATTTGGGGTTGTGAGGCTTACGTATGAAGATAAACTAGGCCCCAAATCAGATAGATGCTATTTTGTTGGATATCCCAAGGAAACTAAGGGATATTGCTTTTACAACCCCACACAAGGCAAAGTGTTTGTTGCTAGAAATGGTGTTTTTCTAGAAAGGGAATTTATTTCTAGAAAAATAAATGGGAGTAAAATTGATCTTGAAGAAGTTCAAGATACACAAAATAGCACTGATACCTTAATGGAACAAGAACAGTCATCACAAGGAGTTATGGTACAACCTATTCATGTAGACCAAGTTCTGTGAAGGTCTGATAGGATACGTCGTCAACCCGAGAGATATTCTTTTCTCTTGGATGACAATGATGGTATCATGCTTGATGAGCCGACATCCTATCAGGAAGCTGTAATGAGCCCAGATTATAAGAAATGGCTTGAGGCCATGAAATCCGAAATGGAATCCATGTACACTAACCAAGTATGGACTTTGGTTGATCCACTTGAAGGGGTCAAACCCATTGGGTGTAAGTGGGTCTTTAGGAGAAAGACTGGCATGGAAGGTAATGTGCATACCTATAAAGGGCGATTGGTAGCAAAAGGATTCAAGCAGATTCATGGTATTGACTATGATGAAACCTTTTCTCCAGTTGTGATGCTCAAATCCATTCGGATCATGCTTGCTATTGCAGCTTACTATGACTATGAGATCTGGCAAATGGATGTCAAAACAACATTTCTTAATGGAAATCTACTCGAGGATGTGTATATGACACAACCTGAGGGTTTTGTCGATCCAAAGGATGCTGGAAAGGTTTGTAAGTTGCATAGGTCCATTTATGGTTTAAAGCAAGCTTCTAGAAGCTGGAATCTTCATTTCGATAATGTGATCAAAACGTTTGGTTTCATTAAGAACGAAGATGAACCTTGTGTCTACAAGAAGGTTAGTGGGAGCTCAATTATTTTCCTCATATTGTATGTAGATGACATACTTCTCATTGGAAATGATATCCCTATGCTGCAGTCTGTGAAGACTTAGCTTGGGAATTATTTCTCAATGAAAGACTTAGGTGAAGCAGCCTATATTCTAGGCATCAAGATCTATAGAGATAGATCTAAGAGATTGCTTGGCTTGAGTCAGAGTACATATGTTGACAAGGTGCTTAAGCGTTTTGCCATGCAAAATTCCAAGAAGGGATTTTTGCCAAAGTCACATGGTGTGAATCTTTCGAAGACTCAATCTCCCTCTTCTAAGGAGGAGAGAGATCGCATGGATCAGATCCCTTATGCATCAGCTATAGGATCTATCATGTATGCCATGATTTGTACTCGCCCCGATGTCTCGTATGCTTTAAGCATGACGGCCAGTACGATTAGATCCGGTGATTATCCGAATAATTTGTCAAGAATATTCTTAAGTACTTGCGAAGGATAAAATAATATTTCTTGATATTTGGAGGCGATGAGGAGCTAGCTGTAAAGGGTTACAGTGATGCAAGCTTCCAAACTGACAAGGATGACTCCAGATCACAGTCATGGTATGTATTTTGCTTGAATGGTGGCGCTGTGAGCTGGAAGAGTTCGAAGCAGGACACAGTCGCAGATTCTACAATAGAAGCCGAGTATATTGATGCTTCTTCTGCAGCAAAGGAGGCTGTTTGGATCTGAAAGTTCATCATTGAACTTGGGGTGGTTCCTAGCATAGCGGACCCTATAGACCTCTATTGTGACAACAATGGAGCTATTGCTCAGGCTAAGGAACCTCGCTCTCATCAGAGGACCAAATGCATACTGCGGCGGTATCACCTCATTTGAGAGATCATCGATAGAGGAGATGTTCAGATATATAGAGTAGACATTGATGCTAACATTGCGGATCCCTTGACCAAGGCTTTGACATAGAGGAAGCATGATGGTCACACTAGGTCACTGGGTCTTAGAGATTACAGTGATTGCCACTAGTGCTAGTGGGAGATTGTTAGTATGAGCCCTTAGTGCCAATTATGAGATGATTGGTGAGGGAGACGTTTGTATTATATTCTTATATTAATAAAGGCAAAGAGTGGTTATTATATTTCTTTATGCGTGTGCCAGCTAAATAAATATAATAATGCCCATGAATAGTAGGTTATTATCTACAGTATATCAATTGGTAGAATTGATTATGAGAAGATGTAGAGAACACTATTCTTAAAAATTCCTAGTCGAGTATTGTATTAATAGACAAGGGCTATATTGATACATAGAGACTAGCATGTAGGTCAATGGATGACTTGGTCTCACAAGTCATGGATATGTATATCACATTGATACATGGGTATATATATTGGAGACTATATATACTGAATTGACCCACCATGAGAAAGTATCATGGATCGTTATATGAGTGTCATATACTTTCTCATGTGACTATTGGTATGAATAGTCCTTAGACCTGAAGTTACTACGGTTCCCTACATAAGGAGTTATGTACTTTGGTATCGTCTAACGTCACACCGTAACTGGGTGACTATAATGGCGATCACTGAGTATGTAACGAATTATGCAGAGGGATGTGAGTGATGTAGATGGGATCTATCCCTCCCATATGATGGGAGAGATATCTTTGGCCTCTTGATAGAGTAAGACCATGAAATGCATGGTCATGCTCAAATGAGTCAATATGAGATATTGAGCTCATTTGTTTGAGTGAGTCTACTTGGGGATCATGAAACATAAAGATTGATAAGAGGGTGACACGGTCTATGCCTCATTGATCGATCTAAGATATCAAGGATAGAAAGACACTGTCATATGATAATAGTCACTGAAGAGGTTGTCGGATCTCGACATTCTCATCACTTGGGTAGCAATGATGTATTGCTAGATGCCGCTCATTGCTTATGTATCTAAAATGGTTTTGGATACATTGCCAACGTTATGAGAGCCTATAGGGTCACACACAAAGAACATATTATTTTGGAGAGGAAATCATTTTAGTTTGACTAAAATGAATTATTACTTAATTGGATTAACTAGAATGAGTAAGACTCATTACTTGGCTAAATTTGAGTTGGACTCAAATTGGTTTATGTTGAGTAAGACTCGAGTGAAACCAAGTGAAGAAGGCTTAAATGATTAATTGTGATTAATCATATTTTTGCATGATTAATTATGATTAATCATGTGATCACACAAACTATTGAAATAGAGTTTTAAATGAGATTTAAAGTCTCATTTAAGGTGCATTAAATGAGCATTAAATGAGCATTAATGGTTTTCCTATTTTTCATTCACGTTGAAAGAAAGATTAGGAAAAATGGTAATGCATTTAATGTATCATTAAAGTGCATTAATTTGATTAATGCATCGTGTGTGTTTGAATGATGATTTGATTCTCATTTTTCTATTGGTGGTTCAGTTCGTGGAAAAAGAAAAACAAGATCGAAGGACTTCTTCCTTGTAGCCGAGTAAGAAGAAAGGGAGTGGACAGATATTTTGTGGTTGCTAGCACAATCATTAGTTCACTTATTCTCTCCAAGTGTGTGTGTGTGCAGTAGGCGTGGACATTCGACATATTGAGATCCGCAAGTATTCTTGTGGGAATTTGAAGGGCACACATCGAAGGTAATCTCGATTCCTATAGGATAGAATCGATAATAGAAACGAGTATGATTTTTCGCTTGGATCTCTGGAGGGATCCTAAGTTTTTCGCTGCGAAAATTTTGTTTAACGCTCGGGATCCCTAAAGTTGGTTCCATGCATATTTTACTTTGTTTTGCATGTATATCCTATTTTCTGGTTTGGAGATCTGCTCTTTGTACTTTTGTGTGCAGGATAGCATTTCATGGGGAAAACGGTGCACTTTCGAAGCAAAAGAAGGCCATTTTGCAGCTGGACACAGAAGGAAGAACGACCAGGGCATGTGGAAACACACGGTCATGTCCAAGGGTCGAAATTGCTCACCCCAATGCCACACATGGCTTGGTGATGTGGCACTGCATGATTCTGATGTGATTCGGTTATTTTCCAAGTTTCAGGGAGATCCAGGCTGAAGTTTATATAAAGTGTTGGGATGTATATTGAAAGCCTAGCCTTTGTATGAACATTTTCATTTTGAAATAAGAATCACATGATCATTGTTTGCAATTTATATTTATGCATATTGTCTGATACTTTACATTGTAGATAACATGGTGTGCCGTGTCGCACAGAAGATCATGTTATCAGTTCCTTGTAGAGTATAAGTAGAGACTCACAACTAAGATGGTTATGGACAAACCATTGGCATGGTTGTAGTGTAATTTGGTATTGGTTTATCTTGACCATAGAATTACACTAGTACACTTTGTGTGTATTGAGCATGACCGATTTAGAGGTGATTCAATTTATACTGACTATGTAATTTAATCAGACCTCAGATATTATGGTGTACATTCTCTTAATCCCGATATAATAACAGGCACATGTACATAGTATTGATTTCTTTGATTTACCAATGGGTGAGATTTATGTCTTAAATCGATAGGCCTGGTAAGTTAGGAAATAATATTATTTACATGGTGTATCATTGATTATAGGAGGAAATTGTGTCCTATATACTAGGATGATGATGTCCCCTTGAGGAGCTCATAATATTAATCATGTAAATCTTGTAGGTACACTTGGTCCAACATGGTGATAAGGATGAGTGGTACTACTCATGGAGTTAGATATTAATTAATTAAATTTTCTATAATTTAATTAATTAATGGGCATTCGATATATTAAACACGGAGAGATATTTTGTACAAATAATATGTGGAGCCCATATTTAATTATGGGGGTTGGTGAGGTAGATCAATGATGATCCTCTAGTGGAATGGATTATCATTAATGGATCGGGTTATATGTGGTTTGGATCCATTTGGTGGCCAAGATCCAACTCCTCCTCATGGTCCCTATTGTAGCCTATTATAAATACCTCATGAAGCCTAGACCTAATGATAATCTTTTGGGTTGGCATTGGAGAGGCTTGGGCGGCAACAAGTTGGAGGCTAGAATCTTGCTTCCCAGGGCTAGCAGCAACAACAAGGTATAGGGTTTTCCTTTCTTCTTGGCCAGTGCCTCTTCTCCTTCTCCAAGGTTCGACAGCATCAAGGGTTTAGGGGTTATCCTTCTCTCTTGGCCGGCGCCACCTTCTCCCTCTCATTAGGGCCGGCGGACACCAAGGACTTGGTGTTTGGTGGTCGGCACAAGCAAGGATAATAAGGGAAGATTTTCTTCCCTTGTTCGGAGTGAGCAAGGAAGGGAAGATACGCGGTCTAGGAGGCTTCAATTCTTAGAAGATTGTTGCCCACACGACATCCAAGAAGAGGATAGGAATACAATAGAAGATCAAGAGGTAAAACAAGAGGTATAATCTTGTTTATTTTTTATTCTTGTTCTTTTGTATTTGTATGTTATTGATTGACAAGGACCCCGATGATAAACATAAAATTCGGCGATCCGTACATCATCTATTCTGTGACTAATCGAGGAAATGGGTTAGGTTGCTTGAACAACAAGTTTGTTCAAGCGACCGCTCAAATTGAATAGCACAATGATGAATCGGTTGCTTAAGCAATCCATCTCCGTCCGGATTAGTTTTAACTAATAAAATTTTTAATCTGGGGATGCGAGATATGATAGCCATGCACAAGCGACCGAAGCGAAACACGACTTTCTCTTCAAGTGGTATCAGAGCCACGGTTTCCGATTTTGTGTGTTTTGGATTCGTTTAATTTCCCATATTTATTATATATTATTTATGTCAAATAATAGTAGGATATGCGTAGGCTAACTTTTTTCTTGCAGGCATAAGATCCAACTATTATGGCTATGTGGATGTATGTGATTGAGTGTGTGTGATTGTAATTAATTATTTGAATCCTCGGGGTTGACAAGGCTAATTAATATTTAAATTTTGTAATTAAATAGAGCACTGTTTAGCCACTCATTTTAATTTACTTTTGATCTAGATATGTTGTACACTCCTCTGTAGAGTATAGGATCGATGGATGTAAATTAAAATAATTTATCTCGGCTCGGATCTCCTTGTGGCTTGCGCATTGTAAAGGGAGGAGCGGACGAGGTGGCGACACGACGGGAAGCATATTGGAAAACAAAAGCCATAATAGTTGGAAAATTTAGTTTTTCATATTTATTGCTTATTGTTTGATATGCATGTTGTGTGTGTTTGAAAATTTCTCAATTTTAAATTACAAAGTGGGAGAGTGATATTTTTTAATTCCCGCGGCCTCCTTTAAAATTTGACATGTGATACGAACAAACTTGTGTGTTGACTCTGAGTGTCTTCCTCCATATCAGATGAGTTTGTTTTGTGGATCACTAGGTCAAATATGGTAATAGGAAATTATTTAGGAGCCTGAGTACTTCCCCATCAGAAGGAACATAATCCGAGATAATTGCCTTAGTATCGAGTAATGGTAACACTTAGATGCAAATAAAAGTATCCTCCCCATCGAAGCCACTACTTTTATCTGTAGGGAAAAAGAAGAACCAACTATTAATTTTATTTGTCAAAAAGTAAGGTTGACAGGATAATAAAATTAATGGGTAAAACCTCCTCTTACAAGTGTAGAATTCGTATACATCCACACTATCATGGCATACGATATTCTCGGTGTTTTGAGGTGTTGGTTGATTTTAAAATTTTATTGTTTGAGGAATCAATAAATTTTTTTAAATCTAATGTTTTGATCACTGTGATTCTTAGGTTTTTCAAAATGGCTTTCAACCCACTTCCTGTGATTCTGAAAGAAAACAAACATACTAGACCTAACTATGTTTATAGGAAATGGAATCTGAATATTGTCTTGACTTTTGAGGAGTACAAATATATCCACTTCGAAGAGTGTCCTTCTAAGCCTACAAATGATTCTGGTGAAAAGGAGAAAGAGAGTTATAGGAAGTGGATCAAGGCAGATGAGATGGCGTGGTGTTACATTTTGGCTTCTATGTCAAATGTACTGCAACATCAGCATCAGGTCATGACTACTGCCTATGACATGATGCTCAATCTCAAGGAACTTTTCAGACACTAGAATCGGGCTGCTAGGCAGGAAGCTATGAGGAACTTGATGACGACTACCATGATTGAGAGAACACCCGTGAGGGATCATATTCTCAAGATGATGACTCATTTGAATAAGCTGGAAGTCCTTGGAGCAGAGATCGATGGGTAAACCCAAGTTGATATCATTCTCCAATCTCTACCTAGAAGTTTTGAGCAGTTTTGCCTGAACTACAACATGAATAAGAGGTTGTATTCATTGGTGGAGCTTCTGATAGAACTCCATGCGGTAGAGGGGCTTTTTTTTCAGAGTGCTCAGGCTATGGTTGCTCAAAAGGTTTCTACTTCTAAGCCGAAAGGCAAGAAGAAGAAGAAACAAGGTGTAGCAAAGATGGGGTAGGATCTCAGGCACGAGTGAAGAAGCCAAAAAGCAAGTGCTTCACTTGCAAGTAAATTGGACTTTGGAAGGCGGACTATCCCAACTGCAAACAGAACAAAGGTATATCTTTTAGTTTAGTCATTGAAAAATATTTGGCAGTGTTATCTATCAGTACCTAGTGTGTAGATACAGGAGCCACTGATCTTGTTTGCAATTCTTTGCAGGGGTTCCAGGAAACCAGACGGCTAGCTGAGTGAGAGATTACCGTCTACATGGGCAATGCTATGAAGGTGGAGGCTATTACAGTAGCAGATGTTTATTTATCTTTTGATAAGAATAAAACTTTGATTCTGAGAAATTGTCTTTATGTACCTTCATTTAGAAAGAATTTGATTTCAATTTCTAAATTGTTTATGGATGGGTATTCTATTTCTTTTAATGATAGAGTTGTTATAAAAAGGAATAGGGAGATTATCTATTCTGGTGCGTTGGTAGGAAATTTATACACTCTTGAACCAAAAACTCCCACGATGCAAATAGAAATAAATAACTCATCTTCTAAGTCTAATAAGAGAAAAGAACCTTCGAAAGTGAACCAAACATATCTTTGGCGTCTAAGGTTAGGTCATATTAACCTGAGTAGAATTCAAAGGTTGATAGTTGATAGACCTTTCGGTTCATTGGTGGTGGAAGATTTCCCAACCTGTGAATCTTGCTTGGAAGGTAAAATTACCAAGAAGCCTTTTAAGGCCAAGGGGTATAGAGCCAAAGATGTGTTGGAATTTGTTCATTATGATTTGTGTGGTCCTATGTCTATATAGGCTAGAGGTAGTTATGAATATTTTCTCTCTTTTATAGACGATTATTCAATATATGGATACATTTACTTGATGCGCTGTAAGCCTGAATGCTTTGGCAGGTCAAAGAATTCAAGACTAATATGGAGAAACATCAAGGTAAAAGTATTAAGACACTACGATCTGATCATGGTGGTGAGTACCTATTGGGAGAGTTTAGGAGTTATTTATCAGAGGTTGGGATTCAATCCCAACTGTATGCACCTAGTACTCCCCAGCAGAATGGTGTGGTGAAGAGAAGGAATAAAACTCTTATGGAGATAGTTAGATCGATGATGAGTTATTCTGAGTTAGCAGATTGGTTCTGGGGGTTTGCTCTGAAAATGACAGTGTATATTCTGAACTTGGTACCATCTAAATCAGTAACTTCTACTCCCATAGAATTGTGGACTGGGCGAAAGACTAGTCTAAGACATATTCGGATTTAGGGTAGTCTAACACATGTGATGAAGGGAGTTGTTGGTAAGTTGGAATCTCGTACATAAGTGTGCTTGTTCGTAGGCTATCCCAGAGGAACAAAAGGTGGTTTGTTCTATAGTCCAAGAGATTAGAGGGTGATCGTTAGCACGAACGCTCGATTTTTAGAGGAAGACTATGTGATGAACCACAAGCCCATGAACAAGATTGTTCTGGAAGAATTTAGAGGGGAAGTCACTACTTCAGTACCAATGGTATAAGAGGACATACCGCAAGTGACTACACCGCATATCAAAGAGGATACACATGTGATATCTCATCGTAGTGGGAGGGTTGTTAGACAACCTGATAGATTTATGTTCTTTGGAGAATCTTCTGATTTGGTCCTTAGCGAACATGAACCTGATCCCTGGACATATGACGAGGCAATCCAAGATAAAGATATGGTATCTTGGCAAAGGGCAATGAATTCTAAGATAGAATCTATAGATTCAAATCAGGTCTGGGAGCTAGTAGAACCACCTAAAGGTGTAAAAGGCATTGGATGCCAGTGGATTTACAAAAGAAAGAGAGGATCAGATGGGAAGGTAGAGACCTTCAAAGCAAGGCTTGTTGCGAAAGGGTATACTCAGAAAGAGGGTATCGATTATGAGGAGACATTTTTGCCGGTAGTCATGCTTAAGTCTATCCAGATTCTCTTGTCTATTGCTGCTCATATGGATTATGAGGTTTGGCAGATGGATGCCAAGACAGCATTCCTGAATGGAAGTTTTGGAGAAAACATCTATATGGAGCAACCAGAGGGATTCATTGCCAAGGGCAAAGAGCATCTTGTGTGCAAGCTTAATCGGTCCATTTATGGATTGAAACAAGCTTTGAGATCTTAGAACATCCGCTTTGATGAGGTAATCCAGTCATATGGATTTATTCCAAGTCCGGATGAGTCTTTTGTATACAAGAGGTGTGATGGAAACGTAGTGGTATTTCTTGTACTATACGTAGATGATATTTTTCTCATTAGAAACAATGTCAAAGTCTTATCAGACGTAAGGGTATAGTTGTCTAAAAAATTTGATTTGAAGAACTTGGAAGAAGTGGGACACATCCTTGGGATCAAGGTTATAAGGATCGTAAGAAAAGGATGTTGTGCCTATCTCAAGCTTCATACATAGACATTATTTTAGCTCATTTTAGCATGCAAAACCCCAAGAAATATTTTCTACCTTTACGACATGGAGTACTATTATCTAAAGAGATGTGTCCTAGAACATCAAAGGAGATAGAAGAGATGAAGGTGATTCCTTATGCTTCGGCGGTAGGAAGCCTCATGTATGTTATGTTATGTACGAGACCGGATATCTGCTTTGTCATGGGCATGGTTAGTAAATATAAAAGTAATCCAGGACAGGGACATTGGACTGTGGTAAAGCATATATTGAAGTACCTAATAAGGACTAGGGATTATATGCTGGTATACCAGGCAGATCAATTACTCCCTGTAGGTTACACAGATTCTGATTTTCAATCAGATAGGGATAACAGTAAGTCTACCTCGAGTTTTGTGTTTAATTTAGGAGGTGGAGCCATTATATGGAGAAGTATCAAGCAAAAATGCGTGACAGACTCTACCATGGAAGTTGAGTATGTGGTGTTGGGATGTATACTGAAAAATCTATCTTTTGTATGAACATCTTTATTTTGAAATAAGAATCACATGATCATTGTTTACATATTTTATGGTTATTCATATTGTCTAATACATTACATTGTAGATAACATGGTGTGTGGTGTCACATGGGAGATCATGTCATCGGCTCCTTGTAAAGTATAAGTATAGGCTCAACCCGAGATGGCTTTGGACAAACCATTGGAATGGTTGTAGTGTGATTAGGTATTGGTTTGTCTTGACCATAGAATCACACTAGTAAACTTTGTGTGTATTGAGCAGGACCGACTTAGAGGTGATTCGATTTATTGCTGACTACATAATCGAATCAGACCTTAGATATTATATTGTACATGCTCTTAATCCTGATATAATAACGGGCACATACACTTAGTATTCATTTATTTGATTTACCAATGGGCGAGATTTATAGATTAAATCGATAGGCTCTGTAAGTTAGGAAATGATATTATTTATATAGTGTGTCATTGATTATAGGAGGAAACCGTGTCCTATATATTAGGATGATGATGTCTCCTTGAGAAGCTCATAAGGTTCATCATGTAAACCCTACAGGTGGACTTGGTCCGTCATGATTAAAAGGTTGAGTGGTACTACTCATGGAGTTAGATGTTGATTAATTAATGGTCAGTAAATTAATTAATCGACGGACATTCGAGATCTTAAACACGGGGAGGTATATCACTTATCTATCTTCATGTGTAACATGTTTATATTTATTTTTCAATCATATGAATGTTATATCCTGTTTTGTGGCTAAATATACTTGGACCCCGAGCATAAACACAAAAGATGATGATCCGTACATCGTCTATTCCGCGACTATTCGTAGAATAGAGGTTGGTCGCTTGAACAATAAATTTGTTCAAGCGACTACTCTAATCGAATAGTACGACGATGACAAGGTTGCTTGGGCAATCCCTCTTGTCAAGGATAAATTTTTTTTATCCGGGGACATAGAAGGGATCACCATGAACAAGCGACCGAGTTGAAGTGGGAAGCGAAGTTTCCTACCTTCAAGTGGTATCAGAGCCACAATTTCCGGTTTTGTGTGTTTACGATTCGGTTACTTTTATGCACTTTTCATATATTATATGTGTCGGATAATAGTAGGATATGCGTAGGTTAACTCTTTGGTTGCCGGCATAGGATCCAACTATTATGGCCATATGTGTGTATGTGATTGTATATGTGTAAATGTATATTTTGTTGAATCCTCGGGATTGACGAGGCTAGTATTTAATTTTTTTTGTAAATTAGATACGACATTGTTTAGCCACTCTTTTTATTTTAGTTTACTTTCGATCTAGATTTCATGTACACTCCCTTGTGGAGTATAGGATCGATGGATGTAAATTAAAATAGATTTTAGTCTCGGCTCGGATCTCCGGATGGCTCGTACATGGCATAGGAGGAGCGGACGAGATGGCGATTCGACGGGAGACATATTGAAGACAAAAGCCATAATAGTTGGAAAATAATTATTTTTCATATTTATTGCTTATTGTTTGATATGCATGTCGTAGGCTAGAAAATTCCTCAATTTAAAATTACTAAGTGGGAGAGGGATATTTTTATAAATTCCCACGGCCTCCATTACGATTTGACAAGTGATTCAAATAAACTTGCGCGTCGACTCTGAGTGCCTTCCTCCCCATCAGATGAGTTTGTTTGCAGATCACAAGATCGAATATGGTTATAGGAAATTGTTAAGGATCTTGTGTACTTCCCCATCGGAAGGCACATAACCCGAGATAATTACCTTGGTACCGAGTAATGGTGAACACTTAGATACAAATATAAGTATCCTCTCCATCAGAGTCACTGCTTTTATTTGTAGGGTCAAAGAGGAACCAACTATTAATTTTACTTGTCAAAAAGTTAGGTTGACAAGATAGTAAAATTAATGGGTAAAACCTCCTCTTACAAATGAAGAATTCATATACGTCCACACTATCGTGGCATACGATATTCTCGGTGTTTTGAGGTGTTGGTTGATTTTAAAAAAATTTTGTTTGAGGAATCAATAATTTTTTGAAATCTAATGTTTTGATCTATGTGATTCTTAGGTTTTCTTTCAAAATGACTTTCAACCCACTTCTTTGTGATCTGAAGAGAATAAACTTTCTTTGGACTAACTATGTTGATTGGAAGAGGAATCTTGACATTGTCTTGGCTGCTGAGGAATACAAATATGTACTCCTCGAAGAGTGCCCTCCCAAGCCTGTAGATGATTCTGGGAAAAAGGAGAAAGAGAGTTATAAGAAGTGGATAAAGGTCGATGAGATGACGCGGTGTTACATTTTGGCATCTGTGTCAAATGTGTTGCAACATCAGCATCAAGCCATGCCCACTGCTTATGAAATGATGCTCAATCTCAAAGAGCTTTTCGGACACCAGAATCGGGCTACATGCAGGAAGCCATGAGGAACTTGATGACGACCACCATGGTCGAGGGAACACCCGTGAGGGATCATGTTCTCAAGATGATGGCTCATTTGAATGAGTTGGAAGTCCTTGGAGCTGAGATCGATGGGGAAACCCAGGTCGATATCATTCTCCAGTCTCTACCTAGTAGTTTAGAGCAGTTTCGCCCGAACTACAATATGAACAAGAGGTTGTATTCATTGGAGGAGCTTCTGACAAAACTCCAGGCGGCAGAGGGGCTATTTCGTCAGAGTGCTCAGGCGCATGCCATGGTGACCCAAAAGGATTCTACTTCTAAGCCGAAAGGCAAGAAGAAGAAGAAACAAAATGGGACGAAGGCGATGGGAGGAACTCAGGGAGGAGTGAAGATGCCGAAAGGCAAGTGCTTCATTTGTAAGCAGACTGGACACTGGAAGAAGGACTGCCCCAACAGCAAGCAGAACAAAGGTATATCTTTTGGTCTAGTCATTGAAACATGTTTAGCGGTGTTATCTATTGGCACCTGGTGTGTAGATACGAGAGCCACTGATCATGTCTGCAATACACATGGGGTTCCAGAAACTGCATTTAACGTGAGGGGGAGATTATTTATCTTTTGAGAAAAATAAATTTTTGGTTCTTAAGAATTTCCTTTATGTACCTTTATTTAGAAAGAATTTAATTTCAGTTTCTAAATTATTTATGGATGGATATTCTATTTCTTTTAATGACAGAGTTGTTATAAAAAGGAATAGGGACATTATCTGTTCGGGTGCATTGATAGAAAATCTATACACACTTGAACCAAAAGCTCCCACGATGCAAATAGAAGGTAATAACTCATCTTCTAATTCTAATAAGAGAAAAGAACCTTCGAAGATGAAGCAAACATATCTTTGGCATCTTAGGCTTGGTCATATTAACCTAAGCAGAATTTAAAGGTTGATAGCTGATGGACCTCTGGGTTCATTAGTGGTGGAAGATTTCCCAACCTGCGAATCTTATTTGGAGGGTAAAATGACCAAGAGGACTTTTAAGGGCAAGGGGTATAGAGCCAAAGATGTGTTAGAATTTGTTCATTCTGATTTGTGTGGTCCAATGTCTATCCAAGTTAGAGGTGGTTTTGAGTATTTCGTCTCTTTTATAGATGATTATTCGAGATATGAATACATTTACTTGTTGCGCCGCAAGTTTGAATGCTTTGACAAGTTCAAAGAATTCAAGGCTGATGTGGAGAAACGTCAAGGTAAAAGTATCAAGACACTATGATCTGATCGTGGTGGTGAGTACCTCTTCGAAGAGTTTAAAAATTACTTATCAGAGGCTGGGATTCAATCCCAATTGTCTGCACATGGCACACCCCAGCAGAATGGTGTAGCAGAGCGAAGGAATAGGACCCTTAAAGAAATGGTTAGATCGATGATGAGTTATTCTGAGTTGCCAGATTCGTTCTGGGGATATGCTCTAGATACGACAGTGTACATTCTGAACTTGGTTCCATCTAAATCAATGACTTCTACTCCCACAGAATTGTGGATTGGGCGAAAGCCTAGTCTAAGACATATTCGGATATGGGAGAGTCCAGTACATGTGCTGAAGGCAGATACTGGTAAGTTGGAACCTCGTACAGAAGTACGCATGTTCATTGGCTATCCTAGAAGAACGAAAGGTGGTTTGTTTTATAGTCCTAGAGATCAGAAGGTGATCGTTAGCATGCATGCTAGATTTCTAGAGGAAGACTATGTGATGAACCACAAGCCTATGAGTAAGATTGTTCGGGAGGAAATAAAAGGGGAAGTCACTTCTTCAGTACCACCGGTACAAGAGGATATACCACAAGTCACTGCACCACGTGTCACACAAGATACACAAGTGATACCTCGTCGTAGTGGGAGGGTTGTGAGACAACCTGATAGATTCATGTTCTTGGGAGAATCTTATGATTTGGTCCCTGGCGAACATGAACTTGATCCCTGGACATATGATGAGGCAATCCAAGATAAAGATACAGTATCTTGGCAAAGTGCAATGAATACCGAGATTGAATCTATGGATTCAGATCAGGTCTAGGAGCTAGTGGAACCACCTGATGGTGTAAAAACCATTGGATGCAAGTGGATCTACAAAAGAAAGAGAGGAATAGATTGGAAGGTTGAGACCTTCAAAGTCAGGCTTGTTGCAAAGGGGTATACTCAGAAAACAGGTATCGATTATAAGGAGACTTTTTCGCCGGTAGCCATGCTTAAGTCTATCTGGATTCTCTTATGCATTGCAGCTCATATGGATTATGAGGTGTGGCAGATGGATGTCAAGACACCTTTCCTTAATGGAAGTCTTGAGGAAAACATCTATATGAAGCAACCAAACGGATTCATTGCGAAGGGCAAAGAGCATCTTGTATGTAAGCTCAATCGGTCCATTTATGGATTGAAGCAAGCTTCGATGTCTTGGAACATCTGATTTGATGAAGTAATCCAGTCTTATGGATTTATTCAAAGTCTGTATGAGTCTTGTGTATACAAGAGATGTGATGAAAACGTAGTGGTATTTCTTGTACTATACGTATATGACATTTTGTTGATTGGCAACAATATCAAGGTGTAATCGGACGTAAGGTTATGGTTGTCCAAATAGTTTGATATGAAGGACATGGGAGAAGTGGGACACATCCTTGGGATCAAGGTTATAAGGGATCGCAGGAAAAGGATGTTGTGCTTATCCCAAGCTTCATACATAGACACGATTATAGATCATTTTAGCATGCAAAACTCCAAGAAAGGTTTTCTACCTTTCAGGCATGGAGTTCCTTTATCTAAGGAGATGTGTCCTAGAACATCTGAAAAGATAGATGATATGAAGGTGGTTTCTTATGCTTCGGCGGTGGGAAGCCTAATGTATGCGATGCTATGTACGTGACCAGATATCTTCTTTGTCATGGGCATGGTCAGCAGATATTAGAGTAATCTAGTGTAGGTTTTTGTGATCAATCCGTGAGGGGAAACTTCGCTTCCCACTTTACCTCGGTCGTTTGTTCATGGCGATCCCATCGATGTCCCCGGATTAAAAATATTTAATCCTAGACAAAAGGGATTGCCCAAACAACCAAGTCATCGTCGTGCTATTCGTTTAGAGAGGTAACTTGAATAAACTTGATGTTCAAGCGACCAACCTCTATTCTACGAGTAGCCACGGAATAGACGATGTACGGATCGCCGGCTTTTGCATTTATGTTCGGGGTCCAAGTTATATTAGCCACATACATAAAGTAAACACCCACATACAACATGCATATAATTGAAAAGCAATTATAAACATAATACAAAAGAAAACTAATCAAAATAAAATAGATTATACCTCTTGTTATACCTCTTGATCTTCTATTGTATGTCCTTCCTCCTTTTAGACGTCGTGTGGGCGACGATTTTCCAAAAGTCGAAGCTCCTAGATCGCCAATCTTCCTTTCTTGTTCACTCCGAACAAAAGAAGATTATAAAACAAAACTCTTCTTCCTATCTAGAACCGGCCACCAAGTCAATAAACTCGATGTTACCACCGGCCAAGGAAGAGAACACGGAGTATGGAAACCGGCCAAAAGGGAAATCAATAAGAGCATGGGCGTCGGCCAACACTTGGAGAAGAGAAAGGAAACCAACCATTCTCCTTGTTTCCGCCCAAAACCCTAAACCTAACTCTCCTAATTGCCGGCCAAGGAAGAGGGGAAGAATGATAGGATGAGCACCGGCCAAGGTAGAGGGAAGAAGGATAGGAACCGGCCAAACCTTAGGAAGAAGAAGAAGAGTCCTCCTCCACTTGTTGTCCCCACCACCAACACCCAAACCCTAACCCAAGCCGCCCACTCCAAATCCTAATCTAATAAGGATAGCTTTCCTCCCAAGCCTCATCCATCTATCAAGTTGCCGCCCACCCCTATCACCTTCTTTTATAGAGTTAGGGATAAGCCATGATTTAATCTCCTCCATTGGTTCTAGGGATTTAATCTCAACCGTCAGATCTAGAGATTTAATCTCAAACGTCAGATCTAGAGATTTAATCTCTACCTTTGGATCTAGAGTTTTGTTGTCATCCATTGGATCTAAGCTTCATGAGGTGTTAATAGGCTACAATAGGGACCATGAGGAGGAGTTGGATCTTGGCCGCCCAATGGATCAAGCCCACATAAAGTCCGATCCATTAATGATTATCCATTCCACTAGAAGATTATCATTGATCCACCTCACCAACCCCCATAAGTTAATATGGGCTCCATATATTATTTGTACATTTTCTCCCCGTATTTAAGATCTCGAATGTCCGTCGATTAATTAATTTACTGACCATTAATTAATCAACATCTAACTCCATGAGTAGTACCACTCAACCTTTTCATCATGCCGGACCAAGTCCACCTGCAGGGTTTACATGATGAACCTTATGAGCTCCTCAAGGGGACATCATCATCCTAATATATAGGACACGGTTTCCTCCTATAATGAATGACACACCATATAAATAATATCATCTCCCAACTTACCGAGCCTATCGATTTAATCTATAAATCTCGCCCATTGGTAAATCAAAGAGATGAATACTAACTATATGTGCCCGTTATTATATCGGGATTAAGAGCATGTTCAAAATAATATCTGAGGTCCGATTCGATTATGTAGTCAGCAATAAATAGAATCACCTCTAAGTCGGTCCTGCTCAATACACACAAAGTGCACTAGTGCGATTCTATGGTCAAGACAAACCAATACCAAATCACACTACAACCATTCTGATGGTTTGTCAAAAGTCATCTCGATTGTGAGCCTTTACTTATACTTTACAAGGAGCCGATAACATGATCTCTCGTGTGACACCACACACCATGTTATCTACAATGTAATGTATTAGACAATATTGCATAACCATAAAAATATGCAAATAATGATCATGTGATTCTTATTTCAAAATAAAGATGTTCATACAAAACATAGACTTTTCAGTATGCATCCCAACAATCTCCCACTTATACTAAAAGACTATGCTGTCTTCATACTGCCATACATCTGATTCCCCTTCCCTCCTCATGCCTATCAAAGGGTCTACCAGGTCATCCTCTAATGCAATCTAGGTGACAACAACTTCTACCTCCTTTACGATTTCTCGTATCAAGTGATACTTGTGCTCTATGTGTTTACTTACTTTATGGGCTCGTGGTTCCATCGAGTTAGCAACTACACCACTATTATCACAATAAATTTTGATAGTTCTGGGCAAACTAGGAATCACATCCAAGTCCATCAGAAAGTTCTTGAGCCAGACAACTTCTTCGGCCGCCTCAGAGGCCTCCACATACTCAACTTCCATGGTGGAGTCCGCCACGCATTTCTGCTTGACACTCCTCCATACAATGGCTCCACCTCCCATAGTAAACACAAAACCTAAGGTAGACTTACTGTTATCCCTATCAGATTGGAAGTCGAAATCCGCGTAACCCACAGGGAGTAATTGGTCTGCCTGGTAAACTAGCATATAATCCCTAGTCCTTCTCAGGTACTTCAATATATGCTTTACCGCAGTCCAATGTCCCTGTCCTAGATTACTCTGATATATGCTGACCATACCCATAGCATAGTAGATATCTGGTCTCGTACATAGCATCACATACATGAGGCTTCCTACCGCTGAAGCATAAGGAACCGCCTTCAACTCCTCTATCTTCTAAGATGTTCTAAGACACATCTCCTTGGATAAAGGAACTCCATGCCTGAAAGGTAGAAAACCCTTCTTGGAGTTCTGCATGCTAAAACGATCCATAATCGTGTCTATGTATGAAGCTTGGGATAAGCACAACATCCTTTTCCTGCGATCCCTTATAACCTTGATCCCAAGGATGTGTCTCACCTCTCCCAAGTCCTTCATATCAAACTGTTTGGATAACCATACCCTTATGTCCGATAACACCTTGATATTGTTGCCAATCATCAAAATGTCATCTATGTATAGTACAAGAAATACCACTACGTTTCTGTCACATCTCTTGTATACACAAGACTCATCCGAACTTTGAATAAATCCATAAGACTGGATTACCTCATCAAAGTGGATGTTCTAAGACCTCGAAGCTTGCTTCAATCCATAAATGGACCGATTAAGCTTACATACAAGATGCTCTTTGCCCTTCGCAAAGAATCCTCTAGTTGCTTCATATAGATGTTTTCCTCAAGACTTCCATTAAGGAAATCTGTCTTGACATCCATCTGCCACACCTCATAATCCATATGAGCTGCTATGCATAAGAGAATCCGGATAGATTTAAGCATGGCTACTGGCGAAAAGGTCTCCTCATAATCGATACCCTCTTTCTGAGTATATCCCTTTGTAACAAGCCTCGCTTTGAAGGTCTCAACCTTCCCTTCTATTCCTCTCTTTCTTTTGTAGATCCACTTGCATCCAATGGTTTTTACACCATCGGGTGGTTCCACTAGCTCCCAGACCTGATTTGAATCCATAGATTCAATCTCAGTATTCATTGCACTTTGCCAAGATGATGCATCTATATCTTGGATTGCCTCGTCATATGTCCAGGGATCAGGTTCATGTTCGCCAGGGACCAAATCAGAAGATTCTCCCAAGAACATGAATCTAACAGGCTGTCTCACAACCCTCCCACTACGATGAGGTATCACCTGTGTATCCTTTGTGACACACGGTGCAGTGACTTGTTGTATATCCTCTTGTACCGGTGGTACTGAAGAAGTGACTTCCCCTTTTAATTCCTCCAGAAAAATTTTACTCTTGGGCTTATGGCTCATCACATAGTCTTCCTCTTGAAATCTGGCGTCCGTGCTAACGATCACCCTCTGATCTCTAGGACTATAAAATAAACCACCCTTCGTACCTCTAGGATAGCCAATGAACATGCGTACTTCTGTACAAGGTTCCAACTTACCATCATCCGCCTTCAGCACATGTGCTGGACTCCGCCATATCCGAATATGTCTTAGACTTGGCTTTCGCCCAGTCCACAATTCTGTGGAAGTAGAAGACACTGATTTAGATGGAACCAAGTTTAGAATGTACACCACCGTATCTAAAACATATCCCCAGAACGAATCTGGCAACTCAGAATAACATATCATCGATCTAACCATCTCTATAAGAGTCCTATTCCTTCGCTCTGCTATACCATTCTGCTAGGGTGTGCCAGGTGCAGTCAATTGGGATTGAATCTCAGCCTCTGATAGGTATTTCCTAAACTCTCCCAAGAGGTACTCGTCACCACGATCAGATCGTAGTGTCTTGATACTTTTACCTTGAGGTCTCTCCACATCAGCCACGAATTCTTTTGAACTTGTCAAAGCATTCAGACTTGCAGCGCATCAGATAAATGTATCCATATCTTGAGTAATCGTCTATAAAAGAGACGAAATACTCGAAACCACCTCTAGCCTGGATAGACATAGGACCACACAAATCAGAATGAACCAATTCTAACACATCTTTGGCTCTATACCCCTTGGCCTTAAAAGGCCTCTTGGTCATTTTACCCTCCAAACAAGATTCACAGGTTGGGAAATCTTCCACACTAATGAACCCAGAGGTCCATCAACTATCAACCTTTGAATTCTGCTTAGGTTAATATGACCAAGCCTAAGATGCCAAAGATATGTTTGGTTCACCTTCGAAGGATTTTTTTGTAGGGGATCGATCGGCCGACTAGAGGGGGGTGAATAGCCGTCTTTCGTTGGATAACGTAATTTGCTCATTCTCGTTGCGTTGCTTGCCTACGATTGTTGTTAGCATAGCGGAATAATAATGATAATAACAATACTATCAACACATAACAATCACAAGCAATACAAAAGCATATACGTGGTTCGGAACCGAATGGTTCCTACTCCATGTGCGAACTCACCAAGCTCTAGTTATGCACACAACACTAACTAAAACTCCTTCTCGACTACACGTCGGAGGTGGAGAAACCTCTCACAAGCTATTACAACAAGTAATATGAAATACAAGAAGAAATATAAAGACAATACAAAAGAGAACTTTTACACAATTGCATTGATCACTTTCTTGTTGCTTGCTTTAGATGGCTCATGAAGGTCTGGAATGCAGCAGCAATTCCCCTCCAATAGCTTCACAAAAGGCATGGCAAAAACCTCCATCTCGAGCTCCTTTTATAACCTGCATTGAGCTATTTTTGCGCCTAGCAGTCGACTGCCAAAAGGCCCCAGTCGACTGCCCCTATAGCCGTTGTTTCATAACGGCCAGATCCACGTCAGATAAGTTCCAACGGATCACCTACGATCATCGCACCCAAGCGATCGGGTATTTAATCGATCGGCCCGATCGAGAGCGATGCAATGCTCACGACACTTCCATCGATCGATCATCATCCCTCGCGATCGCCATCGACATCGATCGATCACCGATCCATGGTAGTCGATCGCCGACAAAACCCTAGCCTTACATCAGTCGAACCCTAGTCGACTTGGACCAATCGAACTGACACCTATGCCAGTCGACTGACGTCGGGAAAAACCTCAAACACTAAGTTGTTTGAGCATCCGATCGTCGGGTAAACCTCAAACATCAAGTTTGAGCCTCCGACACTCAATCTTAGCCACTTGGCCAAGTCCACATCATCCCTCATGGAGTTCCCCACCGAAGCTCTCTTCCCTCGGCCTACGTCCCTCGGATGCGCCAAGCGCACGGCTTCGCAACGCCATCTTTCGCGTCTCCTGCCCTCGAAGTATGCTTCTCTTTGGGCTCACTCCATTCGCTCCCCGTCCGACGGTCCCTCGGATGCACCAAGCGCACGGCTTCGTAATGCCATCCTTCACCGACTCAAGGACCCCGAGCCTAGTGAACTTACCAAGTCTACAAGACTTCCCATATGCACAAAGCGCATGACTTCGCAATGCATTTCTCACTAAGTACCAAGCGCACGGCTTCGCAATGCTTTGGACTTTTCCACACCAAGCTCCATGCTTGGATTTTCCATGCCAACCCCATGTTAGACTTTCCCATGACAATCCCATGTCATGAGTTTTGTCTATTATCAAAATACCATCAAGGTATTGCTCGAGTCAAACTCGAGTCAACCTGGGTCGATTGCACCAACAATCTCCCCCTTTTTGATGATTGTCAAAACTACCATCTCAAGTCTACCAATTCTCCCATATTGGCAATTCTCATATCCCAATGAGAATTCCAAACCTAATTGGTAACTTGGTAACTTCTCCCCCTTTTTGACATCACATCAAAAAGGTCCTCCCCAAGGGTATGAATGTCTCATATCCCAATGAGATCTTACAATCTCTCCCTTGGAGGAACACATGCCTATAATCTTTATAGTGATCCCATATCACTTAAAGAGAGGCAACCCAATTTTCCTCCCATGAGGAAATACACATCCATCTTCTCATGATGGATACCTCCCCCTAGAGGCTTGCTCCCCCTTGACTTTGCACCAACAATGTCCTTGGAGAGTCCCTAAGCCAATAGGAACATTTAACCAATCAAAATTAAGGCAAAGTTCAACAATGAACTCTCTTCCACCTTAAAATGGATACTCTCCCTAAAGTCATCTCTTAATCCATGTCCAATGGATTTCCACCCTTTCTAATGCTCTCCCAAGCATATCCTAGGGTTAGTAATGGTTAGGGGACTTTAACCTAGCTGAACATGGGCCTAATCAATAAGATTTACCCGAAATCAGCTTGGGCAGTCGACTGAAATCATAAATCAATCGGCTGCCACCTCCATCACTCAATTGGCCGCCCTGGCAGTCGACTGATAATTGCTTATGCAATTTTCTGAATTTCAGAAATGAATTTCCAAAATTCGTAAGTAAATATACATATGTAGATAAATCATGAAATTTTGTACGTATATTACTTATTACAATCATTATGGGTGAAAAATATTGGAAAATTATTTTACCCATTAAATTAGGAGATTGATACAAAGTCCAAAATTTAAGAAAAGCTTCAATAAAGAGCCCTCTTTGTATCATCCCATTCAATGGTGATAGCTATCAAAAGATAGGCTTCACCAAGGTTTTTCAAAATGTTTTTAAAATCTTTATTTTCTTTTTCCTAAACATCTCACCAATATCTAGATGTGTTAAACACATACAAGTTAAATATCTTAGTGAGATGTGGGTTTTTTGTTCTTTATGTTCTCATGCATATTTCTAGGGCAACTCTATTTGATTCCCTTCAAATTGTGCCATAGTCCTTAACTCCATTTTAATTTATGCATGACATGATTATGGCATAGATATGATATAGATAAAAGCATATGCCAAAATCATGATGTCATGGCATGTGAATGATGTTTTAGCATACATGACATATAAAGATAAGTTTAAACATGATCATGACATTTTTAGAAATAAAAATGAAAATGATGTCATGACATGGCAAGGCAAATAAATCATGACAAGTAAAATATACTAAGGTATAAAATACCTAAGTGATAAATCCAAATTGCCATTTCTAGGGATTAATTCTATTTTGCCTTAAAGCCATTTTCTCCCAAGTGTGCCATAAACCCAAACTAGCACACCAATCCCTCTAAGACCTAATTATGCCAATTTAAATCATTTTAAACTTCTCAAGCACATTGGCACATCCTAAAGTGTCAACTCTACTATGGTTAGGTTAACTACCCATCCACTTAGGGTTGACACACCCTAACCCATTTAGCGTGAATCGATCACGCTTTTAGGAATCCAATATCTATTGGAGCTCCTTGGGTTAACAAGGTATTCTCTAGGGATAACCTAGATACCTTCCTAATGACCCTTTCAGGCTTTAAAGCCATAGTCTTTTGGGTCTTTCCTAGGTCAACTCTAGAGGTGACTCCTCCATTGACCTTCTTGGTGGCTTTCTTGGTTTTCCTTAAGTTCTTAGCCACTAAGCACACACCATGGCTAGTCTTAGGGATAACTTCCCTATTAGCCTTGGTTTTTCTAGACCTAGGTGTGGTTCCATAATTAAATGAAACATTATGGTAGGACATAGGTTTGTGACCCAAACCTTTCTTGCCCTTAGACATTTCTTGTTTCCTAGATCTTGACTTTTGTACATTAGACCCCTTAATCGAATTTGAGATAATTCCTAGGGTCTTTTCCAATTTTTCTAGCCTTGACCTTAAGGCTTGGTTTTCTAGCTCTAATTTTCCCAATTTTGAATTTTCATTAGGTTTTTGGGAATTGTTTTTCCTTTTAGGCATATGCCTAGATTTCTTGGGGTTAATGCCCAAGTTTTCTTCAATTCTCATAATTGACTCCCTAGGAAGGATTGGTCTAGTATTATGAGTCCTAGGTTTGTCCTTAGAGAAACTAACATGCTTAGCACCTAAGCAATAAACCTTATTGTTTCTCCTAGCATGATTTTCATTGATAACGGCAAGAGAACTAAAATAAATTTTGGCATGCTTTTTGAATTTAGGAATTAAAGGTGCATTAAATAAATTTACCTTAGGGTTAGCTTTAGGAGCTCCCCCTACATGAGATACACCCTCTTGCCCTTTCTTCTTCCCCCTAGGGCATTGACTTCGATAGTGCCCTCTTTGGTTGCATTTAAAGCACACAATGTGCTCTTTTCTCTTAATTGAGGGGACTCGGGCATCCTTTGACTTTGGGTTGACTTTTGGTGCCGATGCCTTTTCCTTAGCCAATTTAGGGCATTTACTCTTGTAATGCCCTTTCTCCCTACACTCAAAGCATATTATGTGATTTTTATTCAAAATAACAACACTTGAGTTACCTAGGGAGGTGGTGGGGGCCTCTTCACTTCTTCCGGAGGTAGAAGCTTCATTTTGATCTTGCTCCGGAATGAAAATCCTTTCCTCCCCCTCAATGCTAGAGGTGGAGGTCTCCACCAAATCATCCACATCTTCGAATGTGGATGCCAATTCTTCCACGGCATTCTCCTCTACTTGTGCCGGTTGGGGATTCTTATGGAATTCAACCACCTTATTCCATAAATCCTTTGCATCCCTAAAATTTCCTAGCCTAGACCAAATATGGTTAGGAATCAAATCACTAAGTAATTTAATGACCTCGAGATTTGTCTTGAAATCCTTCATTTGGTCTTGGGTCCACCTTGATTTTTCTAGTGGCTTATTTTCTTTGTCACTAGGCACTTCAAAATCATTTTCAATGATTAACATGAAATTGAAATCGGTTTCAAAATATACCTCCATCCGTTTCTTCCACCAATCAAAGTCTCCATCGAATTTCGATGGATGGATGTTGTAGTCGGCCATCTTGTAGTGCTCTCGCAACGGTTAGTCCTTGAAGAGCAACCTGGCTCTGATACCACTTGTAGGGGATCGATCGGCCGACTAGAGGGGGGTGAATAGCCATCTTTCGTTGGATAACATAATTTACTCGTTCTCGTTTTGTTGCTTGTCTACAATTATTGTTAGCACAGCGGAATAATAATGATAATAACAATACTATCAACACATAACAATCACAAGCAATACACAAGAATATATGTGGTTCGGAATCGAATGGTTCCTACTCCACGGGCGAGCTCACCGAGCTCTAGTTATGCGCACGACACTAACTAAAACTCCTTCTCGACTACACGTCGGAGGTGGAGAAACCTCTCACAAGCTATTACAACAAGTAATATGAAATACAAGAATAAATACAAAGACAATACAAAAGAGAACTTTTACACAATTGCTTTGATCGCTTTCTTGTTGCTTGCTTTAGATGGCTCTTGAAGGTCTGGAATACAGCAGCAATTCCCCTCCAATAGATTCACAAAAGGCATGGCAAAAACCTCCATCTCGAGCTCCTTTATAACTCGCATCAGTGTTTTTCTAGCGCCTAGCGCAAAGGCCCCGGATCGACGCCCCATGTGCGTTGTCTCGCGGCGATCCACGTCGGATAAGTTCCAACGGATCACCTACCAGTCGACTGCCAGTCCATGGCAGTCAACTGGTGACCTAGTAGTCGACTGCCCAGTCGTCTACGGAGCGTTCTATGCTCACGACACTTCCATCAGTTGAATGTCATCCTCGCATGATCGCCCGCATCGACATCGATCATTGCTGCCGACATCGATCGGCGCCTCCATGGAAGTCGACTGTCCAACACAAAACCCTAGCCTTACACCAGTCAAACCCTAGTCGACTTGGACCAATCACACCGACACCTATACCAGTCGACTGACGTCGGGCAAAACCTCAATCACCAAGTTGTTTGAGCATCCAATCGTCGGGTAAACCTCAAACATCAAGTTTGAGCCTCCGACACTCAATCTTAGCCACTTGGCCAAGTCCACATCATCCCTCATGGAGTTCCCCACCGAAGCTCTCTTCCCTCGGCCTACGTCCCTCAGATGCGCCAAGCGCACGACTTCACAACGCCGTCCTTCGCGTCTCCTACCCTCGAAGTATGCTTCCCTTTGGGCTCACTCCATTCGCTCCCTGTCCGGCGGTCCCTCGGATGCACCAAGCGCACAGCTTCGTAATGGCATCCTTCACCGACTCAAGGACCCCGAGCCTAGTGAACTTACCAAGTCCTCAAGACTTCCCACATGCACCAAGCGCACGACTTCGCAATGCATTTCTCACTAAGCACCAAGCGCACGGCTTCGCAATGCTTTGGACTTTTTCACACCAAGCTCCATCCTTGGATTTTCCATGCCAACACCATGTTGGACTTTCCCATGACAATCCCTTGTCATGAGTTTTGTCTATCATCAAAATACCATCAAGGTATTGCTCGAGTCAAACACGAGTCAACCTGGGCCAATTGCACCAATACTTTTCTTATATTGGAATTAGAAGATGAGTTATTAACTTCAATTTGCATCGTGGGAGGTTTTGGTTCAAGTGTATACAAATTTCCTATCAATTTACCAGAACAGATATTTTCTCTATTCCTTTTTATAACAACTCTTTCATTAAAAGAAATAGAATATCCATCCATAAATAATTTAGAAACTGAAACTAAATTCTTTCTAAATAAAGGTACATAAAGGGAATTTTCAAGAACCAATGTTTTATTTTCTCAAAAGATAAATAAAACGTCTCCCACTGCAATAGTCGTCCCCATTGGCTAGTCGTCGAGTTTCCTGGAACCCCTGCAAAGTATTGCAGACATGATTAGTGGCTCTCGTATTTACACACCAGGTGCCGGTAGATAACACTGCTAACCATGTTTCAATGACTAGACCAAAAGATATACCTTTATTCTACTTCGGATTGGGACAGTCCTTCTTCCAATGTCCATCCTGCTTGTAAGTGAAGTACTTGCCTTTCGGCTTCTTCACTTGTCCTTGAGTTCCTCCCAACACCTTTGCTCCACCTTATTTCTTCTTCTTCTTGCCTTTTGGCTTAGAAGTAGAAACCTTTTGGGCAACCATGGCCTGAGTCTAAGCAAGCCTTTCTGGAGAATGATATCGACCTGGGTTTCCCCATCGATCTCAACTCCAAGAACTTCCAGCTCATTCGCAGACTTAGGAGGATACTCTTCGAAAAGTACATATTTGTACTCCTCAGCAGTTAAGACAATATCTAGATTCTTTTCCAATCAACATAATTTGGGTATAGTAAGCTTATTTTCCTTTAGTATCACAACAAGTGGACTGAAAGTCATTTTTGAAAATCCTAAGAATCACATAGATCATTACTTTAGATTTTAAAAAATTATTGATTCCTCAAACAATAAAATTTTAAAATCAACCAACACCTCAAAACACCGAGAATATCGTATGCCAAGATAGTGTGGACGTATACGAATTCTACATTTGTAAGAGGAGGTTTTACCCATTAATTTTACTATCTTGTCAACCTAACTTTTTGACAAGTAAAATTAATAGTTGGTTTCTCTTCGACCCTACAAATAAAAGTAGTGACTCCGATGAGGAGGATACTTATATTTGTATCTAAGTGCTCACCATTACTTGGTACCAAGGTAATTATCTCTGGTTATGTGCCCTACAACGGGGAAGTACACACGCTCCTTAATAATTTCCTATAACCATATTCGACCTTGTGATCTGCAAACAAACTCATCCGATGGGGAGGAAGGCACTCAGAGCCGACGCGCAAGTTCGTTTGCATCACTTGTCAAATCGTAATGGAGGTCGTGGAAATTTATAAATATATCCCTCTCCCACTTAGTAATTTGAAAATGAGGAATTTTCTAGCCTACGACATGCATATCAAACAATAAGCAATAAATATGAAAAATAAATTATTTTCCAACTATTATGGCTTTTGTCTTCAATATGTCTCCCATCGCATCGCTTTCTCGTCCGCTCCTCCTACGCCATGTATGAGCTATCCGGAGATCCGAGCCGAGACTAAAATCTATTTTAATTTACATCCATCGATCCTATACTCGACGAGGGAGTGTACATGAAATCTAGATCGAAAGTAAACTAAAATAAAAAGAGTGGCTAAACAATGTCGTATCTAATTTACAAAAAATTAAATACTAACCTTGTCAACCCCGAGGATTCAACAAAATAAACATTTACACACATACAATCACATACACACATATGGCTATAATAGTCGGATCTTATTCCTACAACCAAAGAGTTAAACTACGCATATGCTACTATTATCCGGCACATATAATATATGAAAAGTGCATAAAAATTAACCGAATCCTAAACACACAAAATTGGAAACCTTGCTCTGATACCAATTGTAGGTTTTTGTGATCAATCTGTGAGGGGAAACTTAGCTTCCCACTTCACCTCGGTCACTTGTTCATGGCGATCCCATCGATGTCCCCGGATTAAAAATATTTAATCCTAGACAAAAGGGATTGCCCAAACAACCAAGTCATCGTCGTGCTATTCGTTTAGAGAGGTCACTTGAACAAACTTATTGTTCAAGCGACCAACCTCTATTCTATGAGTAGCCGCGGAATAGACGATGTACGGATCGCCGACTTTTAATTATAAACATAATACAAAAGAACACTAATCAAAATAAACAAGATTATACCTCTTGTTATACCTCTTGATCTTCTATTGTATGTCCTTCCTCCTTTTGGACGTCGTGTGGGCGACGATCTTCTAAAAGTCAAAGCTCCTAGATCACCAATCTTCCTTCCTTGTCCACTCCGAACAAACAAAGATCATAAAACAAAACTCTTCTTCCTATCTAGAACCGGCCACCAAGTCAATAAACTCGATGTTACCGCCGACCAAGGAAGAGAACACGGAGTATGGGAGCCAACCAAAAGGGAAATCAATAAGAGCATGGGCGTCGGCCAACACTTGGAGAAGAGAAAGGAAACCAACCCTTCTCCTTGTTGCCACCCAAAATCTTAAACCTAACTCTCCTAATTGTCGGCCAAGGAAGAGGGGAAGAATGATAGGATGAGCACCGGCCAATGTAGAGGGAAGAATGATAGGATGAGCACCGGCCAAGGTAGAGGGAAGAAGGATATGAACCGGCCAAACCTTAGGAAGAAGAAGAAGAGTCCTCCTCCACTTGTTGCCGCCCACCACCAACACCCAAACCCTAACCCTAGCCGCCCACTCCTAATCCTAATCTAATTAGGATTGCTTGCCTCCCAAGGGAAGCAAACCCTAAGCCTCATCCATCTATCACGTTGTCGCCCACCCCTATCAACTCCTTTTATAGAGTTAGAGATAAGCCATGATTCAATCTCAACCGTCGGATCTAGAGATTTAATCTCAACCGTCGGATCTAGAGATTTAATCTCAACCGTCGGATCTAGAGATTTAATCTCTACCTTTGGATCTAGAGTTTTGTTGTCATCCATTGGATCTAAGCTTCATGAGGTGTTAATAGGCTACAATAGGGACCATGAGGAGGAGTTGGATCTTGGCCACCCAATGGATCAAGCCCACATAAAGTCCAATCCATTAATGATTATCCATTCCACTAGAGGATTATCATTGATCTACCTCACCAACCCCCATAAGTTAATATGGGCTCCATATATTATTTGTACATTTTCTCTCCGTGTTTAAGATCTCGAATATCCGTCGATTAATTAATTTACTGACCATTAATTAATCAACATCTAACTCCATGAGTAGTACCACTCAACCTTTTCATCATACCGGACCAAGTCCACCTGCAGGGTTTACATGATGAACCTTCTAAGCTCCTCAAGGGGATATCATCATCCTAATATATAGGACACGGTTTCCTCCTATAATCAACGACACACCATATAAATAATATCATCTCCTAACCTACTGAGCCTATCGATTTAATCTATAAATCTCGTCCATTGGTAAATCAAAGAGATGAATACTAAGTATATGTGTCCGTTATTATATCAGGATTAAGAGCATGTTGAAAATAATATCTGAGGTACGATTCGATTATGTAGTCAGCAATAAATCGAATCACCTCTAAGTCGGTCCTGCTCAATACACACAAAGTGCACTAGTGTGATTCTATGGTCAAGACAAACCAATACCAAATCACACTACAACCATTCCAATGGTTTTTATAAGGCCATCTCGGTTGTGAGCCTTTACATATACTTTACAAGGAGCCGATAACATGATCTCCCGTGTGACACCACACACCATGTTATCTACAATGTAATGTATTAGACAATATTGCATAACCATAAAAATATGCAAATAATGATCATGTGATTCTTATTTCAAAATAAAGATGTTCATACAAAAGATATACTTTTCAGTATACATCCCAACATCCAGGACATGGACATTGGACTGCGGTAAAGCATATATTAAAGTACCTGAGAAGAACTAGGGATTATATGCTAGTTTACCAGGCAGACAAATTACTCCCTGTGGGTTACACGGATTCCGACTTCCAATCAAATAGGGATAACAGTAAGTCTACCTTAGGTTTTGTGTTTACTTTGGGAGGTGGAGCCATTGTATGGAGAAGTGTCAAGGAGAAATGCGTGGCGGACTCCACCATGGAAGCTGAGTATGTGGCAGCCTTTGAGGCGGCCAAAGAAGCTGTATGGCTCAGGAACTTCCTGATGGACTTGGATGTGATTCCTGGTTTGCCCAGAACTATCACAATTTATTGTGATAATAGTGGTGCAGTTGCAAACTTGAAGGAACCACGAGCCCATAAGACAAGTAAACACATAGAGTGCAAGTACCACCTGATACGATAAATCGTAAAGAGAGGAGAAGTTGTTGTGGCCAAGATTGCATCGGAGGATAACCTGGCAGATCCTTTCACTATGGCCCTTCCGGCGAGAGCTTTTGATAGGCATGTGGAGGGAATGGGGAGCAGATGTATGGAAGTTTGAGGACAACATAGTATTTTAGTATAAGTGGGAGATTATTTGGATGTATACTGAAAAGTCTATCTTTTGTATGAACATCTTTATTTTGAAATAAGAATGACATGAACATTGTTTGCATATTTTATGGTTATGCATATTGTCTAATACATTACATTATGAATAACATGGTGTGTGGTGTCACACGGGAGATCATGTTATCGGCTCCTTGTAAAGTATAAGTATAGGCTCACAACCGAGATGGCTTTGGACAAACCATTGGAATGGTTGTAGTGTGATTAGGTATTGGTTTGTCTTGACCATAGAATCACACTAGTACACTTTGTGTGTATTGAGCAGGACCGACTTAGAGGTGATTCGATTTATTGCTAACTACATAATCGAATCAGACCTTAGATATTATATTGTACATGCTCTTAATCTCGATATACTAATGGGCACATACACTTAGTATTCATTTCTTTGATTTACCAATGGGCAAGATTTATAGATTAAATCGATAGGCTCGGTAAGTTGAGAAATGATATTATTTATATGATGTGTCATTGATTATAGGAGGAAATCGTGTCCTATATATTAAGATGATGATGTCCCCTTGAGGAGCTCATAAGGTTCATCATGTAAACCCTACAGGTGGACTTGGTCCGGCATGATGAAAAGGTTGAGTGGTACTACTCATGGAGTTACATGTTTATTAATCAATGGTCAGTAAATTAATTAATCGATGGGCATTCGAGATCTTAAACACGGGGAAAAATGTACAAATAATATATGGAGCCCATATTAACTTATGGGGGTTGGTGAGGTAGATCAATGATAATCCTTTAGTGGATTGGATTATCATTAATGGATCGGACTTTATGTGGGCTTGATCCATTGGGTGGCCAAGATCCAACTCCTCCTCATGGTCCCTATTGTAGCCTATTAATACCTAATGAAGCCTAGATCCAATGGATGGAAACAAAACTCTAGATCCAAAGGTAGAGATTAAATCTCTAGATCCGACGGTTGAGATTAAATCTCTAGATCCGACGATTGAGATTAAATCCCTAGAACCAATGGTGAAGATTAAAACAAGTCTTATCCCTAAATTCTATAAAAGGAGGCTTTAGGGTTGGCGTGGAAATGAAGAATCAAGGGGAGAGGCTAGGGTTTTGGGCGGCATGGAGCATAGGGAGTTGGTGGCACCAAATAAGGGAACTCTTTCTTTATCTTTTTCTTCCTCAAGGTGGCCGGCACCCATACAGCTTTTCTAGCCCTTGGCCGGCATCCCAAGCATCCCTTCTCCTTCTCTTTGGCCGATGGCAACATAGCTTAAGTCTTCCCTTGGAGCTTTTGGCCGGTATTCATCTTTCTCACCCTTTTCCTTGTTGGCCGGCGGCAAGCAACTTGCTTGTTTCTTGTTGGTTGACTAAAGGAAGGAGAAGGGTCTTGTTTCTATTCTTCCTCTTGCTCGGAACGAGCAAGGAAGGAAGATTGGTGATCTAGGAGCTTCAACTTTTGGTAGATCGTCGCCCACACGACGTCCGAAAGGAGGAAGGTCATACAATAGGAGATCGAGAGGTATGTCACTTATCTATCTTCATGTGTAACATGTTTATATTTGTTTTTCAATTATATGAATGTTATATTTTGTTTTGTGGCTAAATATACTTGGACCCCGAACATAAACACAAAAGCCGGTGATCCGTACATCGTCTATTCCGCGGCTATTCGTAGAATAGAGGTTGGTCGCTTGAACAACAAGTTTGTTCAAGCGACTACTCTAATCGAAGAGCACGACGATGACAAAGTTGCTTGGGCAATCCCTCTTGTCAAGGATATATTTTTTTTCCCCAGGGACGTAGAAGGGATCTCCATGAACAAGCGACCGAGTTGAAGTGGGAAGCGAAGTTTCCTACCTTCATGTGGCAGCCTCTGAGGTAGCTATAGAAGTTGTATGGCTCAGGAACTTCTTGATGGACTTTGATGTGATTCATGATTTGCCTAGAACTATTACAATTTACTGTGATAACAATGGTGCAATTGCAAACTCGAAGGAACCACGAGCCCATAAGGCAAGTAAACACATAGAGCGCAAGTACCACCTGATATGAGAGATCGTAAAGCGAGGAGAAGTTGTTGTCGCCAAGATTACATAAGAGGATAACCTAGCAGATCCTTTCACTAAGGCCCTTCCAGTGAGATCTTTTGATAGGCATATGGAGGAAATGGAAATTAGATGTATGGTAGTTTGATGACAATATAGTCTTTTAGTATAAGTGAGAGATTGTTGCGATGTATACTGAAAGTCTAGCCTTTGTTTGAACATCTTCATTTTGAAATAAGAATCACATGATCATTGTTTTCATTTTATATTTTTGCATATTATCTGATACTTTACATTATAGATAACATGGTGTGTGGTGTCGCATATAAGATCATGTTATCAGTTCCTTGTAGAGTATAAGTAGAGGCTAACAACCAAGATTATTTTAGACAAACCATTGACATGGTTATAGTGTAATTTGGTATTGGATTATCTTGACTATAGAATTATACTAGTACAGTTTGTGTGTATTGAGCAGGATATATTTAGAGGTGATTCAATTTATACTGACTATGTAATTGAATCCGACCTCAGATATAATGGTGTACATGCTCTTAATCCCGATATAATAACGGGCACATGTGCTTAGTATTTATTTTTTTGATTTACCATTGGGCGAGATTTATGTGTTAAAATAATAGTCCTGGTAAGTTGAGAAATAATATTATTTATAAGGTGTGTCATTGATTATAAGAGGAAATCACGTCCTATATACTAGGATGATGATGTCTCCTTGAGGAGCTCATAAAGTTCATGTAAATCCTGCAGGTGGTCTTGGTCTAACATGATGATAAGGATGAGTGGTACTACTCATGGAGTTAGATATTTATTAATTAAATTGTTAGTAATTTAATTAATTAATGGGCATTCGATATCTTAAACACGAGGAGATATTTTGTACAAATAATATGTGGAGCCCATATTTAATTATTGTGGTTGGTGAGGTAGATCAATGATGATCCTCTAGTGGAATGGATCATCATTAATGGATCGGGTTATATGTGGTTTGGATCCATTGGGTGGGCAAGATCCAACTTCTCCTCATAGTTCCTATTGTTGCCTATTATAAATACCTCATAAAGCCTAGACCTAATGATAATCTTTTGGGTTGGCGTTAGAGAGGCTTGGGCGGAAACAAGTTGGAGGCTAGGGTTTTGCATCCTAGGGCCGGCGGCAACAACAAGGGCTAGGGTTTTCCTTCCTCCTTGGCCAGTGCCTCCTCCCCATCTCATTGACGGCGCCTCTTCTCCTTCTCCAAGGGCCGGCGACAACAAGGGTTTAGGGTTATCCTTCTCTCTTCGCAAGTGCCACCTTCTCCCTCTCCTTAGGATTGGCAGACACCAAGGACTTGGTGTTTGGTGGTTGGCACAAGCAAGGAGAACAAGGGAGGATTTTCTTCCCTTGTTCGGAGCGAGCAAGGAAGGAAAAATACGTGGTCTAGGAGGCTTCAATTCCTGGAAGATCATCGCCCACACGACGTCCAAGAAGAGGATAGGAATACAATAGAAGATCAAGAGGTAAAACAAGAGGTATAATCTTGTTTAATTTTGATTTTTGTTCTTTTGTATTTGTATGTTATTGATTGATAAGGACCCCGATGATAAACACAAAAATTGGCAATTTGTACATCATCTATTCCGCGGCTAATCGAGGAAATGGGTTAGGTTGCCTGAACAACAAGTTTGTTCAAGTGTCTGCTCAAATCGAATAGCAAGATGATGAATCGATTGCTTAGGCAATCCATCTCCATCCGGATTAGTTTTAATTAATAAAATTTTAATCCAAGGACGCGAGATAGGATCGCCATGCACAAGCGACCGAAGCGAAGAAGCAAAACGTGACTTTCCCTTCATAAAGGAGGCTACATCCAAACCCTAGGGGAGAGGCACGACGGCCGGGATGACACTCCTACGCCCTAAAAAGATTTAGGAACTCGCAACATGGAGGAAGAAAGTCGTTGGAGATCCATTTTCTGCACTTCAACATCGGAGAGAAGAGTCACATTACATTGTAATTTCTATTCTTTGCGTAATTTCCATTGTTTATACGATCATGATCATGCTTTGTGTTTCTCCTCTCTTATTTATGGAGTAGACTCTCTGATTCTAGGACTAGGGAGTAGTTTGTGTTGAGTTAGAACATGTTGGTTCAAATATTTTTACGTTCTTGAATTTATATTGGCAATCGGCATCTGGTTTATAGTTATAGCTATTATTTTGGTTTTCTATCTACTGTGCTAGCCGATATGAGGGGTGACAACCCTCACATCTAAGATTTAGGATAATCAAGGAGGAACCTAGGGGTTGACCTCATCTCCCGTAACCGTGGGTAGAAGGATGCGATAGAGTAGGAAACGTGCCCCATTTTTGACTCGTCGTAGGGATTGCTTCGGCATCCTCATACCGACTATCCCGTCCTAAGTCTAGGGGTCGACCTAGTAATGGTAGAGGTAGCTTCTGATAGATGTGAAGGGCTCATCAAGGGAGTGTATGATGTTCTTTCCACAAAATCGTAGCTAGAAACCTAGACAAAATCCAATTGACACTGTGTTCTACGACACACATGTTAGGGAAATCAACCCGTGATATGGTTTTGGTGTGTGTGGAAAAGGGTTTAAGTTAGGATGTTTGGATTTAATATGTGCGTTGGAGTCTTGCAGGACTTTGTAATTCGCACATGGAGCATTGGCGAGTTTCACCTCTCATGACTCGGTTCTTCAGTCGGTGAAGGATGGCTTTGCGAAAACCGTGTGCTTGGAGCATCCGAGGGACCGCTGGACAAGGAGATTGGAGTGAAGCCGGAGAAAGTAGACTTCAGGGCAAGACGTGAAGGATGGCGTTGTAGAGTCGTGCACTTGGCGCATCAGAGGGACGTGGCCAGACGAAGACAACTTCAAAGGTGAGGGACTCCAAGGGATGAGAGTGAGCGAATGTAACCCGGGAAGAGGTAGTGTGATTAAGTGGAACTTGGCCAATTGGCTAAGTGTCGGTTGGGATTTCCTGACACCAGTCGACTGCCATGTAATGGTAGTCGACTACTCTAAGTTGACTGTGACTCGACTAGTGTTCGAGTCCGGTTCATGTGCCAACAATCGACTGCCATGGATTGACAGTTGACTGCGAGACCACCAGTCGACTGATGAAGGCATCAATCGACTGGTCGCAAAGGTTTCGGGAACAAAATGGAGTGTCCACCTTCGGCACTCGACTGATGGTAAGATCAGTCGACTGATGTGGGAGCGGTTGGGTGGAATCCAACGTGGAAGCAGCCGTTATTGGGCAACGTCTACAGGATCAGTCGACTGGTCCTGTGTCAACGGAAAGAAACCCTCTTCCTCTATAAAGAGAAGGGGTGAGGGCCTTTGACAGGCTAATGTTCATGCTCTAAACTCTCCCAAAGTGCCCTAAAGGTTTTCCATCCTCTTACTTGAGTTTATTTACATCATAATTGTAAGAGGAGTGAATCTTGTGTAAAGAGGTTATCTCCACCTAGCTTGGTGTAAAGGAGAGAATAGTGAAAGCTTGAGGCGTGATTCACCTTGGACGAATTTGACCGTGGATTAGCGGCGAAGCCATGAACCACGTTATATTGCGGTGTTAGCATTTGTGTTTCTATTCTTCCTTTGCTTTGTCTTTAATTATTTGTATTTGTATATTCCACTTGCGCTAATAAGTGTTGGTAGACGAGCAACGAACGAACGACTTCCACCGTCTACGATAAAGGATATTCACCTCCCCCCTCTAGCCAGCCACCATCGACCCTACAAGTGGTATCAGAGCCAAGGCACTTGTTGAGGACTAACCGCCGCTACAAGCACTATATCAAGAGATGGCCGACTCTAACATTCATCCGTCGAAGTTCGAGGGGGAATTCGCTTGGTGGAAGAAGTGAATGGAGGTATTTTTTGAAACCGATTTCGAAATTATATTAATAATGAAAAATGGTTTCGAAATACTAAGGAATGAAGTAGGGGAGCTATTGGAGAAGGCTAGATAGACAAAAAGACAAAGAGAGGAGTACTTGGCAAATTCGAAGGCCAAGCACCACCTCTACAATGTACTTCCCCAACAAGAAGTGAATCGGACAGGGGAATGTGCTAGCGCCAAAGAGAACTGGGAGAATCTCATAGAGCTTAATGAAGGTACCTCGAAGGCCAAGCTTGCAAGGAGAGACCTCCTCCGCTCCCAACTAACGAATATCAAACTTGAAAAGGGAGAAAAGGTAACTTCACTACACTCTCGATTTAAGGAAATTTTAATTGGGCTAAAAAATGTAGAAGAAAGACTTTCGAACCGGGATATGCTTATAAAAGCAATCGATGCTTTTCCCCAGTCATCGAAATGGAGCTCAATGGTGGATTCCTTCTACATGTCAAAGAACTTAGAAGTGAGCACCTTGGAGGAGTTCTTCTCAACCATGGAGCTCCATGAAACTAGGCTTGAGGGAGTAATTGAAGAATCAAGTATCAAGCCATCAAGAGGGGTAGCATTAGTAGCCAACAAGGAGAAGAAGAAGATGGAGACTCCCTCCTCCTCCGATGAAGCATCCTCCTCCTCCTCCATGGATAGTACCGAAGAAGCATACATGGTAAGGAAGGTAAGGCGTGCTTTGATGAATTTTAAATTTAATAAATCTAATGATAGGTGAAGGAGACAAAGTGGGAAGGTAATTTGCTATAATTGCTAAGGAGAGGGACACATAAGGGATAATTGTCCCCTCTTGAACAAGATCAAAGAGGAGAGGAAGAAGAAGGAAGAAAAGAAGAAGAAGGGGAGCAAGAAAAAGGAAGAAGAGAATATAGGGATGTATACTGAAAAGTCTATCTTTTGTATGAACATCTTTATTTTGAAATAAGAATCACATGATCATTGTTTGCATTTTTATGGTTATGCAATATTGTCTAATACATTACATTGTAGATAACATGGTGTGTGGTGTCACATGGCAGATCATGTAATCGGCTCCTTGTAAAGTATAAGTAAAGGCTCACAACCGAGATGACTTTGGACAAACCATCGGAATGGTTGTAGTGTGATTTGGTATTGGTTTGTCTTGACCATAGAATCACACTAGTGCACTTTGTGTGTATTGAGCAGGACCGACTTATAGGTGATTCGATTTATTGCTGACTACATAATCGAATCAGACCTCAGATATTATATTGTACATACTCTTAATCCCGATATAATAACGGGCACATATACTTAGTATTCTTCTCTTTGATTTACCAATGGGCAAGATTTATAGATTAAATCGATAGGCTCGGTAAGTTGGGAGATGATATTATTTATATGGTGTGTCGTTGATTATAGGAGGAAACCGTGTCCTATATATTAGGATGATGATGTCCCCTTGAGGAGCTCATAAGGTTCATCATGTAAACCCTGCAGGTAGACTTGGTCCGGCATGATGAAAAGGTTGAGTGGTACTACTCATGGAGTTAGATGTTGATTAATTAATGGTGAGTAAATTAATTAATCGACGGACATTCGAGATCTTAAACACGGGGAGAAAATGTACAAATAATATATGGAGCCCATATTAACTTATGGGGGTTGGTGAGGTAGATCAATGATAATCCTTTAGTGGATTGGATTATCATTAATGGATCGGACTTTATGTGGGTTTGATCCATGTGTGGCCAAGATCCAACTCCTCCTCATGGTCCCTATTGTAGCCTATTAACACCTCATGAAGCTTAGATCCAATGGATAGAAACAAAACTCTAGATCCAAAGGTAGAGATTAAATCTCTAAGATCCGACGGTTGAGATTAAATCTCTAGATCCGACGGTTGAGATTAAATCCCTAGAACCAATGGTGGAGATTAAAACATGCCTTATCCCTAACTCTATAAAAGGAGGGCAAGGGGTGGGCGGCAACTAATGAATCCTAATTGAGATAGGATTAGGGTTTGGAGGCTTAGAGTTTTGGAGGATTGGACGGCAAGAAGAATAGGGTTGGCAGCACCAAATAAGGAATCTATTTCCTTATCTCCTCATTCTTCAATCTTGTCGGCACCCAAACAGCTCTTCCCACACCTTGGCCGGCAGCCAAAGCCCCTCTTCTCCTTCTCCTTGGCTTTTGGAAACAAGATTTAGGGCTTTCCCTTGCTGTCTTGGCCGGCTGCAAGCTCCAACATTGGATGTTGGTGGTTTGTTGAAAGAAGGAATGAAGCTTTGTTTCTATTCTTCCTCTTGCTCGGAACGAGCAAGGAAGGAAGATTGGCGATCTAGGAGCTTCAACTTTTGGGAGATTGTCACCCACACGACATTCGAAAGGAGGAAGGTCATACATTAGAAGATCGAGAGGTATATCGATTCTATATTCTCTTTTGTAACATGTTTGTTTTTGTTTTTCAATTATGAGCATGATATATTCTGTTTATGGATAAATAATACTTGGATCCCGAACATAAACATGAAAGCCGACGATCCGGACATCGTCTATTCTGCGGCTATTCGTAGAATAGTGGTTGGTCGCTTGAACAACAAGTTACTTGTTGTTCAAGCGACCTCTGTAAACGAATAGCACGACGATGACTTGGTTGTTTGGGCAATCCCTTTTGTCTAGGATTAATTTTTTTTTAATCCGGGGACATCAATGGGATCGCCATGAACAAGCGACCAAGGTGAAGTGGGAAGCGAAGTTTCCCCTCACGGATCAATGAAACCAACCCTACAATTGGTATCAGAGCCAAGGTTTTCGGTTTTGTGTGTTTAAGGATTCGGTTACTCTTATGCATTTTTCATATATTATATGTGTCGGATAATTGTAGGATATGCGTAGTTTAAATCTTTTGTTGCATGCATAAGATCCGACTATTATGGCCTTATGTGTGTATGTGATTGCATGTGTGTAATAGTATATTTTGTAGAATCCTCGGGGTTGACGAGGCTAGTATTTGATTTTTTGTAAATTAGATACGGCATTGTTTAGCCACTCTTTTTATTTTAGTTTACTTTCGATCTAGATTTCATGTACACTCCCTCGTGGAGTATAGGATCGATGGATGTAAATTAAAATAAATTTTAGTCCCGACTCGGATCTCCGGAAGTCTCGTACATGGCGTAGGAGGAGCGGACGAGAAGGCGACGTGACAGGAGTCATATTGAAGACAAAAGCCATAATAGTTGGAAAATAATTTATTTTTCATATTTATTGCTTTTTGTTTGATATGCATGTCGTAGGCTTGGAAAATTCCTCAATTTCAAATTACTAAGTGGAAGAGGGATATTTTTATAAATTCCCACGACCTCCATTAAAATTTGACATGTGATGCGAACAAACTTGCGCGTCGGCTCTGAGTGCCTTCCTCCCCATCGGATGAGTTTGTTTGCGGATCACAAGGTCAAATATGGTTATAGGGAATTATTATGAAGCGTGTGCACTTCCCCATCGGAAGACACATAACCCGAGATAATTACCTTTGTACCGAGTAATGGTGAACACTTAGATACAAATATAAGTATCCTTTCCATCAGAGTCACTACTTTTATTTGTAGGGCCAAAGAGGAACCAACTATTAATTTTACTTGTCAAAAAGTTAGGTTGACAAGATAGTAAAATTAATGGGTAAAACCTCCTCTTACAAATGAAGAATTCGTATACGTCCACACTATCGTGGCATACGATATTCTCGGTGTTTTGAGGTGTTGGTTGATTTTAAAATTTTATTATTTGAGGAATCAATAATTTTTTGAAATCTAATATTTTGATTTATGTGATTCTTAGGTTTTCTTTCAAATTGACTATCAACCCACTTGCTGTGATACTGAAAGAGAACAAACTTACTGGACCCAACTATGTTGATTGGAAGAGGAATCTAGACATTGTCTTGACTGCTGAGGAATACAAATATGTACTTCTCGAAGAGTGCCCTCCTAAGCCTACAGATGATTCTGGGGAAAAGTAGAAAGAGAGTTATAATAAATGGATCAAGGTCGATGAGATGGCGCGGTGTTACATTTTGGCATCTATGTCAAATGTACTGCAACATCAGCATCAAGCCATGCACACTGCTTATGACATGATGCTCAATCTCAAAAAGCTTTTCGAACACCAGAATCGGGCTGCGAGGAAAGAAGCCATGAGAAACTCGATGATGACCACCATGATTGAGGGAACACCCATGAGGGATCATGTTCTCAAGATGATGGCTCATTTGAATGAGCTGGAGGTCCTTGGAGCTGAGATCGATGGGGAAACCCAGATCAATATCATACTCTAGTATCTACCTAGGAGTTTTGTGTAGTTTTGCCTGAACTACAACATGAACAAAAGGTTGTATTCATTAACGAAACTTCTGACTGAACTCCAGGCGGCAGAGGGGCTATTTCATCAGAGTGCTCAGGCACATGCCATGGTGACCCAAAAGGTTTCTACTTCTACGCCGAAAGGCAAGAAGAAGAAGAAATAAACTGGGGCAAAGGCGGTGGGAGGTACTCAGGGAGGAGTGAAGAAGCCGAAAGGCAAGTGCTTCACTTGTAAGCAGGCTGAACACTAGAAGAAGGACTGCCCCAACCGCAAGAACAAAGGTATATCTTTTGGTCTAGTCGTTGAAACATGTTTAGCGGTGTTATCTACCGACACCTGGTGTGTAGATACGGGAGCCACTGATCATGTCTGCAATACTTTGCAGGGGTTCCAGGAAATCAGACGACTGGCTGAGGGGGAGATTACCGTGTACTTGGGCGATGCCACGAAGGTGCCGGCTGTTGCAGTGGGAGATGTTCATTTATCTTTTGAGAAAAATAAACTTTTGGTTCTTAAGAATTGTCTTTATGTAGCTTTATTTAGAAATAATTTAATTTCAATTTCTAAATTGTTTATGGATGGATATTCTATTTCTTTCAATGACAAAGTTGTTATAAAAAGGAATAGGGACATTATCTGTTCTAGTACATTGATAGGAAATTTGTACACACTTGAACCAAAAGATCCCACGATGCAAATTGAAATAAATAACTCATCTTCTAATTCCAATAAGAAAAAAGAACCTTCGAAGATGAACCAAACATATCTTTGGCATCTTAGGCTTGGTCATATTAACCTAAGCAGAATTCAAAGGCTGATAGCTGATGGACCTTTGGGTTCATTAGTGGTGGAGGATTTCCCAACCTGTGAATCTTGCTTGGAAGGTAAAATGACCAAGAGGCCTTTTAAGGCCAAGGGGTATAGAGCCAAAGATGTGTTAGAATTAGTTCATTCTGATTTGTGTGGTCCTATGTCTATCCAGGCTAGAGGTGGTTTCGAGTATTTCGTCTCTTTTATAGAGGATTACTCGAGATATGGATACATTTACCTAATGCGCCGCAAGTCTGAATGCTTTGACAAGTTCAAAGAATTCAAGGCTAATGTGGAGAAATGTCAAGGTAAAAGTATCAAGACACTACGATCTGATCGTGGTGGCGAGTACCTCTTGGGAGAGTTTAGGAATTACCTATCAGAGGCTGGGATTCAATCCCAATTTGACTGCACCGGGCACACCCCAGCAGAATGGTGTAGCAAAGTGAAGGAATAGGACTCTTATGGATATGATTAGATCGATGATGAGTTATTTTGAATTACCAGATTCGTTCTGGGGATATGCTCTAGATACGGCGGTGTACATTCTGAACTTGCTTCCATCAAAATCAGTGCCTTCTACTCCCACAGAGTTGTGGACTGGGCGAAAGTCTAGTCTAAGACATATTCAGATATGGGGGAGTCCAACACATGTGTTGAAGGCAAATGCTGGTAACTTGGAACCTCGTACAAAAGTATGCATGTTCGTTGGCTATCCTAGAGGAACGAAGGGTGGTTTGTTTTATAGTCCTAGAGATCAGAGGGTGATCGTTAGCATGAACGCCAAATTTTTAGAGGAAGACTATGTGATGAGCCACAAGCCCAAGTGTAAAATTATTCTGGAGGAATTAAAAGGGGAAGTCACTTCTTCAGTACCACCGGTACAAGAGGATATACCACATGTCACTGCACTGCGTATCACAGAGGATACACAGGAGATACCTCATCGTAGTGGAAGGGTTGTGAGACAGCCTGATAGATTCATGTTCTTGGGAGAATCTTCTGATTTGATCCCTAGCAAACATGAACCTGATCCCTGGACATATGACGAGGCAATCCAAGATAAAGATGCAGTATCTTGGCAAAGTGCAATGAATGCTGAGATTGAATCTATGGATTCAAATCAAGTCTGGGAGCTAGTAGAACCACCCGATGGTGTAAAAACCATTGGATTCAAGTGGATCTACAAGAGAAAGAGAGGAATAGATGGGAAGGTTGAGACCTTCAAAGCAAGGCTTGTTGCGAAGGGGTATACTCAGAAAGAGGGAATCGATTATGAGGAAACTTTTTCTCCGGTAGCCATGCTTAAGTCTATCCGAATTCTCTTATGCATTACAACTCATATGAATTATGAGGTGTGGCAGATGGATGTCAAGACAGCTTTCCTTAATGGAAATCTTGAGGAAAACATCTATATGAAGCAACCAGAGGGATTCATTGAGAAGAGCAAAGAGCATCTTGTATGTAAGCTTAATCGGTCCATTTATGGATTGAAGCAAGCTTCAAAGTCTTGGAATATCCACTTTGATGAGGTAATCCAGTCTTATGGATTTATTCAAAGTCTGGATGAGTCTTGTGTATACAAGAGATGTGACGAAAACGTAGTGGTATTTCTTGTACTATACGTAGATGACATTTTGGTGATTGGCAACAATATCAAGGTGTTATCGGACGTAAGGGTATGGTTGTCCAAACAGTTTGATATGAAGGACTTGGGAGAAGTGGGACACATCCTTAGGATCAAGGTTATAAGGGATCGCAGGAAAAGGATGTTGTGCTTATCCCAAGCTACATACATAGACACGATAATGGATCATTTTAGCATGCAGAACTCCAAGAAGGGTTTTCTACCTTTCAGACATGGAGTTCCTTTATCTAAGGAGATGTGTCCTAGAACATATGAGGAGATAGAGGAGATGAAGGCGGTTCCTTATGCTTCGACGGTAGGAAGCCTCATGTATGCGATGCTATGTACGAGACAAGATATCTGTTATACCGTGGACATGGTCACCAGATATTAGAGTAATCCAGGACAGGGACATTGGACTGTGGTAAAGCATATATTGAAGTACCTGAGAAGGACTAGGGATTATATGCTAGTTTACCAGGCAGACCAATATCTCCCTATGGGTTACACGGATTCCGACTTCCAATCTGATAGGGAAAACAATAAGTCTACCTCAGGTTTTGTGTTTACTTTTGGAGGTGGAGAAATTGTATGGAAGAGTGTCAAGCAGAAATGCATGGCGGACTCTACCATGGAAGCTGAGTATGTGGCGACCTCTGAGGCGGCCAAAGAAGCTGTATGGCTCAGGAACTTCCTGATGGACTTGGATCTGATTCCTAGTTTGCCCAGAACTATCACAATTTATTGTGATAATAGTGGTGCAGTTGCAAACTCGAAGGAACCACGAGCCCATAAGGCTAGTTAACACATAGAGCGCAAGTACCACCTGATACGAGAAATCGTAAAAAGAGGAGAAGTTGCTGTGGCCAAGATTGCATCGGAGAATAACCTGGCAGATCCTTTCACTAAGGCCCTTCCGGCGAGAGCTTTTGATAGGCATGTGGAGGGAATGAGAATCAGATGTATGGCAGTTTGAGGACAGCATAGTCTTTTAGTATAAGTGGGAGATTGTAGGGATGTATACTGAAAAGTCTATCTTTTGTATGAACATCTTTATTTTGAAATAAGAATCACATGATCATTATTTGCATTTTTATGGTTATGCAATATTGTCTAATACATTACATTGTAGATAACATGGCGTGTGGTGTCACACGGCAGATCATGTTATCGGCTCCTTGTAAAGTATAAGTAAAGGCTCACAACCGAGATGACTTTGAACAAACCATCGGAATGGTTGTTGTGTGATTGTGTATTGGTTTGTCTTGACCATAGAATCACACTAGTGCACTTTGTGTGTATTGAGCAGGACCGACATAGAGGTGATTCGATTTATTGTTGACTACATAATCGAATCAGACCTGAGATATTATATTGTACATACTCTTAATCCCGATATAATAACGGGCACATATACTTAGTATTCATCTCTTTAATTTACCAATGGGCGAGATTTATAGATTAAATCGATAGGCTCAGTAAGTTGGTAGATGATATTATTTATATGGTGTGTCGTCTATTTAGGAGGAAACTGTGTCCTATATATTAGAATGATGATGTCCCCTTGAGGAGCTCATAAGGTTCATCATGTAAACCCTGCAGGTGGACTTGGTCTGGCATGATGAAAAGGTTGAGTGGTACTACTCATGGAGTTAGATGTTGATTAATTAATGGTCAGTAAATTAATTAATCGACCGACATTCGAGATCTTAAACACAGGGATAAATGTACAAATAATATATGGAGCCCATATTAACTTATGGGGGTTGGTGAGGTAGATCAATGATAATCCTTTAGTGGATTGGATTATCATTAATGGATCGGACTTTATGTGGGCTTGATCCATGGGTGGCCAAGATCCAACTCCTCCTCATGGTCCCTATTGTAGCCTATTAACACCTCATGAAGCTTAGATCCAATGGATAGAAACAAAACTCTAGATCCAAAGATAGAGATTAAATCTCTTAGATCCGACGGTTGAGATTAAATCTCTAGATCCGACGGTTGAGATTAATTCCCTAGAACCAATGGTTGAGATTAAAACATGGCTTATCCCTAACTCTATAAAAGGAGGGCAAGGGGTGGGCGACAACTAATGAATCCTAATTGAGATAGGATTAGGGTTTGGAGGCTTAGGGTTTTGGAGGCTTGGGCGGCAAGAAGAATAGGGTTGGCGGCACCAAATAAGGAATCTATTTCCTTATCTCCTCCTTCTTCAATCTTGTTGGTGCCAAAATAGCTCCTCCCACACCTTGGCCAGTGGCCAAAGCCCCTCTTCTCCTTCTCCTTGGCTGGTGGAAAAAAGATTTAGGGTTTTCCCTTGGTGTCTTGGCCGGATTCCACCTTAATCTCTTCTTCCTTCTTGGCCGGCGACAAGCTCCAACATTGGATGTTGGTGGTTGGTTGAAAGAAGGAAAGGAGCTTTGTTTCTATTATTCCTCTTGCTCGGAACGAGCAAGGAAGGAAGATTGGAAATCTAGGAGCTTCAACTTTTGGTAGATCGTCTCCCACACGACGTCCGAAAGGAGGAAGGTCATACATTAGAAGATCGAGAGGTATATCGATTCTATATTCTCTTTTGTAACATGTTTGTTTTTATTTTTCAATTATGAGCATGATATATTCTGTTTATGGCTAAATAATACTTGGATCCTGAACATAAACACGAAAGTCGGCGATCCGGACATCGTCTATTCCGCGGCTATTCGTCGAATAGAGGTTGGTCGCTTGAACAACAAGTTTGTTCAAGTGACCTCTCTAAACGAATAGCACGATGATGACTTGGTTGTTTGGGCAATCCCTTTTGTCTAGGATTAAATTTTTTTTAATCCGGGGACATCGATGGGATCGCCATGAACAAGCGACCGAGGTGAAGTGGGAAGCTAAGTTTCCCCTCACGGATCAATGAAACCAACCCTACAGAGAAGAAGGCAAAGGAAAAGGGGAAGGCCAAAGCACTAAAAGCAAGAACTTGGGATGACCCTTCCTCCTCCTCATCATCATCGGAAGAAGAAAATGTCTTTGTCACAAATTTGGCACTAATGGCATTTGATGACCTAGACACCTCCTCCTCCGAACAAGAAAGATCAAGCACAAGTGAGGAGAGCTCTAGTGAAGGGGGAGCTTCTTCACCATCCTTATCCGAAGAAGAAGAAGACATGGAGACTATGGTAACGAATCTCTCACCCCATAAAATAGTTTCCATAATTTCTAGCCTTACTAAGGACTTATTTAGGACTAAGAAAAAGAATAAAAGCATACTAGATCAAATTAAGGGCTTAGAAAATAAATTAGAACAAGCATGTTTTGATATTAATAATGATGATGCATGCTCACATGACTATATGCCTCTTGATGTTAATGATGCATGCATTGAAGAAAATAGGGTCCTAAAGGAAAAGGTAGACCATTTGACCAAGGCCCTAGAGAAATTCACTATTGGCTCCAACACCCTTAACAATATCATAGGGAGCCAAAGGGCTAGTTTCAATAAGAAAGGCCTAGGATATAAGGAAAATAAAAATGAAAAAGCCTATAAATGTTTAATCGCTAGGGGTCAAGATAGAAAGAAAACAATTGCTAGAAAATTAATCCCTAAGGAATTTTTAGTGAACCCAATAGAAAAGAATTTGTTTTGGGTTCCAAAATCCATCCTTAAGGGTTAGGAAAACCCTAGGATAGTCAACCATATGGAATTTACCTATATCATATTTTGGTTGACTTAGGATGGCGGGACTATGTTTTTGAAATAGTGTTGGGTGATGATAATGCACCCTTAAATAGTTTAAGTCATGCTCAACACTTAGTGTTATGTGATACTTATGACCTATACATTTTTAGCATAGTATTGGGTGATGATAATGTGCCCATAAATTGATAATAATGCTTAAATCATGATAGGTAATGTAATTGTTACACATGTTTGCAATCATGATTTATGAACTTGATTTTTGATAGATAATCATGGGAAATAGGGTTCAAATCATGCTCTAGGTGATATTTGACTTCTTATCATGATTACATACCTAATGCATGATTATAAATTGATGAATACATTAGTTTCATGATCATAATATGAAATTAATTCATATATGTCTTTATGATCATGTAGTATGTTAGGATGATACTTAACCTTGTGTAAAATTGTATGAAATTGAAGGTTAAGTATATACAAATACCTTTAGGATACATCTCACACTCACCATAGGCTACCTTGATTGAAAACTTAGCATGAGTGAGATGATAGGATGATACTAATGGTCCACTAATGCCTATGGCATTTAGATGGTCATTTTAAGTATCAAAATAGCAATAATAGACCAATTATGGGGAAGGCTTATGTTTAATTCATAGACATATTGCCCAAAGATCATGGTTGGATATTTCATAAGTTTTCAAAATAATTTCTTACTTTAAAATCTGTGTGTTCATGTTTTGAAAAAAATCTAAAGCAAAACTAGGTGTTAAAATTGATACAAATTTGATCAAAAACCTAGTTGATGTTGAAACATTTGGATTTTTGGTAAAATCTTAGAAATACAAGTATTTTTCATGAAAACCTATTTTTCACTGATAAAGGACCTTAAAAGAAATGTGTTCCCCAAATTTCATGATTTTTCAAATTTTGTAAATTTTTTAATGCTTTTCTGAAATTCACCCTGAAAATTAGAAAAATCTGAAATCAGGGTGTCAGTCGACTGGTAGTCTGAACCAGTTGACTGATCGACTGATAACATGCCCAGTAAGTTCTTTTATCAGATTTTAAGGCATGTTTTGGTAATTTTGTTCCCTAGAATTGATGTCATGCTTATATAAACCTTGTTTAATATTTTTGATGGTGTCAAAGGGGGGAAATATGCATGTTTAAGTAAGGGGAGAATTGCATTTAGGGGGAGTTTCATGCATTAAGGGGGAGAGTTGATAATCATGTTTATTTACATACTTTCTTACCTTAATATTTTTATCAAATGTTTACCTAACTTAAACGGATTGCCACACATCAAAAAGGGGGAGATTGTTAGGGCAATCAACCCGTGATATGGTTTTGATGTGTGTGGCAAAGGGTTTAAGTTAGGATGTTTGGATTTGATATGTGCGTTGGAGGTTTGCAAGACTTAATAATTCACACATGGAGCATTGGCGAGTTTCACCTCTCATGACTCGGTCCTTGAGTCGGTGAAGGATGGCTTTGCGGAAGCCCTGCGCTTGGAGCATCCGAGGGACCACCGGACGAGGAGATTGGAGTGAAGCCGGAGGAAGTAGACTTCAGGGAAAGACGCGAAGGATGACACTGTAGAGCCGTGCGCTTGGCGCATCCGAGGGACATGGTCGGACGAAGACAACTTCAAAGGCGAGGGACTCCAAGGGATGAGAGTGAGTGAATGTAACCCGGAAAGGGGTAGTACGCTTAGGTGGAACTTGGCAAATTGGCTAAGTGTCGGATGAGATTTCCTGACACCAGTCGACTGCCATGTAATGTTAGTCGACTACTCTAAGTCGACTGTGACTCGAATAGTGTTCGAGTCCGGTTCATGTGCCAACAATCGACTGCCATGGATTGGTAGTCGACTGATGAAGGGGTAGTGTGCTTAGGTGGACCTTGGCCAATTGGCTAAGTGTCGGATGGGATTTCCCAACACCAGTCGACTGCCATGTAATGGGAGTCGACTACTCTAAGTCGACTGTGAGTCGACTAGTGTTCGAGTCCAGTTCATGTGCCAACAATCGACTGCCATGGATTGGCAGTCGACTGCGAGACCACCAGTCGACTGATGAAGGCATCAGTTGACTGGTCACAAGGGTTTTGGGCACAGAATGGAGTGTCTGCCTTCGGCGCTCGACTGATAGCTCCATCAGTCGACTGATGGTAAGATCAGTCGATTGATGTGGGAGCCGTTGGGTGTAATCCAACATGGAAGTAGCCGTTATTGGGCAACGACTTCGGGATCAGTCGACTGATCAGGGCATCAGTCGACTGGTCCTGTGTCAACGGGAAGAAACCCTCTTCCTCTATAAAGAGGAGGGGTGAGGTCCTTTGGGAGGATAATGTTCATGCTCTAAACTCTCCCAAAGTGCCCTAAAGGTTTTCCATCCTCTTACTTGAGTTTATTTACATCATAATTGTAAGAGGAGTGATTCTTGTGTAAAGAGGTTATTTCCACCTAGCTTGGTGCAAAAGAGAGAATAGTGCAAGCTTGAGGCATGATTCACCTTGGACGAATCGGACCGTGGATTAGCTGCGAAGCCGTGAACCACGTTACATTGCGGTGTTAGCGTTTGTGTTTTTATTCTTCCTTTGCTTTGTCTTTAATTGTTTGTATTTGTATATTCCGCTTGTGCTAATAAGTGATTGTAGACGAGCAACGAATGAACGACTTCCACCGTCTACGATAAAGGATATTCACCCCCCTCTAGCCGGCCACCATCGACCCTACAACACAAACCAAATCGAAATCCTTGAATCTCTTCCAAAGACTTGCAACTTGTTTCTTTCTTTTTTCATGTGACACCATATTGAGTTAGGACCGCTGTCAACCCTTGAAATCACAATCCTTAGAACTAAATTTTGAACAATAATGTGCACTTACCAAATCGATATTCGAATCTCAGTCCCTGTGGGATCGATAATCTTTTTATTACTTGACGACATCCATGCACTTGAGGGTGTTTAGCGCGAGCGTGTGCTTCGAGTCCTCGACGGTCTCCGTCGTGAGATTTGAGGTTGCATTCATGCACATCAATAAGGTGATGAAGATTTTGATTAATTTAATACCTAATAATATTTTATGCATATTAGGGAAGTTCAGGGATGCTAAGGAATTATGGAGCAAGCTTGCTAAGCTCCATAATGAACCTTCTATCGCCCAAGATGATGATGAGTCCAAGGAAGAAGAAGAATGCTCATCTTCTCAAGACCATGAAAATTCGGAAGTCAAGTGGAGTTCGACATCTGGAGTAGAAGAGGTCATAGAAGTCTCCACCTCGAGGATTGAGGGGAAGAAGAGACAACAAACACCAGATTAAGAGCAGGAGGAGACCTCTACTTCCAGGAGTGATGAAGAATAAACTAATGTCTCCCCTACCATTGAAGGTAATACAAGCATAAACATCAGAAATAAAAATCATATTATATGCTTTAAGTGTAGGGAAATGGGACACTACAAGAGCAAGTGTTCAAAAAGTGTCAAGAAGATTATTCTCATGCCAAAGGCCAAAGAGAAGGTCAAGAAGGTCAGAGCCTCAATGCAAAAAGGAAGGAGCATATTGTGTGTTTCCTTTGCAATCAAACGGGCACTATTGGAGCCAATGTCTAAGGGGGAGTCACCTTAGGAAGGACAAGCAAGATAAGACCTCAAGTGTAGGGGGAGCCTCCAAGGCAAAGGTAACAATTAATAATACACCTTCAAGTTTTATGGTTAAGAAGCATGCTAGGAATAATTATTTAGTGAAATCAACCTAGGACACGATTGATCAGACTTGAGTTTAACTTGAGCAATATTTTGACATTTGACAAAATGTATGATAATGTAATTGTCATTGATGTTCGACAAACCTATGACATGTGATTGTCAAGGAAAGTCCAAGTCCTATGTACTTGGCATGGAGAGTCCAAGTATGGGTCTTGGCATGGAAAGTCCAAGTCTTGGGTACTTAGCATGGAAAGTTCAACCATGGGTCTTGGCATTGGTAAAGTCAAAGTCATGGGTACTTGGTAATTGGAAAGTCCAAGCATGGGTCTTGGCAATTGGAAAGTCCAACATAAAGTTGGCAAGGAAAGTCCAAAGGTGTGATATTGGCGGCATAAAGTCCAAGCGGTAGTCTTGGCAGCATGAGTCAAATGTTTGGCGACTTAAAGTCCAAGAGAGTGTCTTGACAGTGTAAGCCCAAATGTACCTTGGTGGTGTAGACTCGGTTAGCATAACGATAGAAGATGGAAGCACCTCAAGGCTAGCATATGGATGAACGAGTGACAGATGACTTGGAGGAATCTGATAGGTGTGAGGCTGATGGAGGTGGCTAGAAGGTTTAGGTCAGGGCTTATTGGGGTGTATACTGAATAGTCTATATTTTGTATAAACATCTTTATTTTTGAAATAAGAATCACATGATCATTGTTTGTATATTTATGGTTATGCATATTGTCTCATACATTACATTGTAGATAACATGGTGTGTAGTATCACATGGGAGATCATGTTATCAGTTCCTTGTAGAGTATAAGTAGAGGCTCACAACCGAGATGGTTTTGGATAAACCATTGGTATGGTTGTAGTGTAATTTGGTATTGGTTTGTCTTGACCATAGAATTACACTAGTATACTTTGTGTGTATTGAGCAGGACCGACTTAGAGGTGATTCAATTTATTGTTGACTACATAATTTAATCGGACCTCGGATATTATGGTGTACATGCTCTTGATCCCGATATAATAACGGGCACATGTACTTAGTATTTATTTCTTTGATTTACCAATGGGCGAGATTTATAGAGTAAATCGATAGGCTCAGTAAGTTGGGAAATGATATTATTTACACGGTGTTCCATTGATTATAGGAGGAAACTGTGTCCTATATATTAGGATGATGTCCCCTTGAGGAGCTCATAAGGTTCATCATGTAAACCCTGCAGGTGGACTTGGTCCGGCATGATGATAAGGTTGAGTGGTACTACTCATAGAGTTAGATGTTGATTAATTAATTTTCAGTAAATTAATTAATTGATGGACATTCGAGATCTTAAACACAGGGAGATATTTGTACAATTAATATATGGAGCCCATATTTATTTATGGGGTTGGTGAGGTAGATCAATGATAATTCTCTAGTGGAATAGATTATCATTAATGGATCAGACTTTATGTCGGCTAGATCCATTGGGTGGCCAAGATCCAACTCCTCCTCATGGTCTCTATTGTAGCCTATTAAAATCCTCATGAAGCCTAGATCAGATGGTGGAAAATGGAACTCTAGATCCGACGGTTGAGATTAAATCTCTAGATCCGACGGTGGAGATTAAATCTCTAGATCCGACGGTTGAGATTAAATCTCTAGATTCGACGGTGGAGATTAAAAGGAGGCTTAAGCCTAACTCTATAAATAAGGGTTTGGGCGGCAAGGAGAGGAGTCATCCAATTAGGGAGATTAGGGTTTTGCTTCCATGGCTTGGGCGGCAAGGCATTAGGGTTTTGTTTCCTTATTGCTTTGGGCGGCGCCTATTGTCCTAGAGCTAGGGCCGGCGGCAAGGAGATTAGGGATTAGCCTCTCTTCTTCCTCTCTTGGCCGGAGCACCCTCCTCTCCTCTCCTTTGGCCAGTGGTAAGATATCAATCTTGGTCGACAATTCCATCTCCCCCTCCTTGGTGGCCGGCGACAACAACAAAGAGGAAAAGGTGGCTTGATCTTTCTCCAAAGGGATTGTGTCCGGAACTAGAAAGGAGAAGAAGGGAGCTTATTATCTTCCTTTGTTCGGAGCGAACAAGGAAAGGAAGATACGTGATCTAGGAGGCTTCGACTTTTGGAAGATCATCGCCCACACATCGTTCAAAAGGAGGAAGGACATACAATAGAAGACCTTGAGGTAAACAAGATGTATAATTTTTGTTTATGTATGTTTTCTTATTCTATGAAAATTGTATGTATTGTATGTGGCTAATTTACTTGGACCCCGAAGATAAACACAAAAACCAGCGATCCGTACATCGTTTATTCCACGGCTAATCGAAGAAAATAGGGAGGTTGCTTGAACAACAAGTTTGTTCAAGTGACCACTCTAATCGAATAGCACGACGATGGATCGGTTGCTTGGGTAATCCCTTTTCGTCAAGGATTAATTTTTTTAATACGGGGACGTAGATGGGATCGCCATGCACAAGCGACCGAGTTGAAGTGGGAAGCGAAGTTTCTCCCTTCAAGGCTAAGGTTGGTCTAGCATGTATGAGGGGATCATACTTGGGGTAAACCTCATAGTTGAGGTTTAGTAGTCGATTACGGTTATTGACCATTCGATAAGTGTTTCGACACTTGGTAGCTGAGTTGACTATGAACAGTCGATTGGGATTATGACCAGTCGACTGGTCGGGAGCCGATTGGCGATCGACTGTGGCCGCGTAGCCTTAGCAATTAATTGCAAACTTTGGGAAGTCGACTATGTTAGTATTAGCCCTAAGTTCAAATTATACGATGATTGGTAAGGGAACTTTTGTATCATATTTCATAATAAAGGCAATGTTTATGATTATTATATTTACTTCATTGATGCTCCATTTGAATAAATATAATAATATCGTAAGGTAGTTAGTTCTAGTTTACGACATATCAAGTTGGTGACTTGATAGTGGAATACTATAGATATATAGAACACTACTCATAACTGTTCCTAGTCAAGTATTAATATATAAGGATAATATTAATATGTTGAGACTAGCATGTAGGTCAACCGATAACTTAATCTCACAATCATGGATATAGGATATTAAGTTGACACACGAGTATATATTAGAGAATATGTACAGAACTTACCTGCCATGAGAATGTTTCATGGATCGTCATATGAGTGTCATAAACATTCTCATTGTGACTATTAATAAGAATAGTCCTTAGACCTAAAATCACTACAGTTCCCTACATAAGGAGTTTTATACTTTGGTATCGATAAATGTCACCTGTAACAAGATGGACTATAAAGTTGATCACTGGGTATGCAATGAATTATGCGGAGAGATGTGAGTGATATAGATGGGATCTATCCATTCCATATGACGGAAGTGATATCTGCGGGTCTCTTGATAAAGTAGGACTACTAAAATGCATGACCATACTCAAATAAGTCAATATGAGATATTGAGCTCATTTGATTGGGGTAGTCTACTTGGAGATCAAGAAACACAAAGATTGATAAGAGGATGACATGGTCTATGCCTCATTAATAAATTTAGATATCAAGGATAGAAGGATTGAGTCATACAAGATAATAGTCACAAACAGATTATGTCTGATCTTTGATGTTCTCATCACTTGGGTAGCAATGATGTATTTCTAGATGTCACTCATCGCTTATGTCTCTAAAAGGGTTTTAGAGACATTGCCAACATTACGAGAACCTATTAGGTCACACATAAAGAACATGTTATTTTGGAGATGCAATTCATTTTAGTTTGAATAAGTGAACCATTAGACTATTGAATTGGATTCATTGAGTTAGACTCATTGATTGGGTTGAAACTTGAGTTTGACTCAAGTTGGATTAATTTGAGTTAGACTAAAATCAAATCAATTTAAGAAGATGAACGGTTATTGATTTATCAGGCATGATTAATGTGGATTAATCATGCATTAAAAGATTCATCATGCATGATTAATATGGATTAATCATGAATTAAAGGGGGAATGCAAAAGGTCTCAAAACCTTTTGGTATTCATAAGATGAATATAAAAGGTGTTTTGCATTATTCTTGATGGAGAGAAAACCCCATTTTTCCTTTTTCTTGGCCGAAATTATTCTTTGGCTAAGGGCACCTTGTGTGGTGTTGCTAGCACAACTCTTTCCTCCAAAAGAGAGTGTTCATGTGGAAACCATAGAAGCACGACCATCCTAATCGCGCTAAGATCCTTCAAAGAAAAGTTGTTGCCGGGATTGCGAAGGTAATCTCTCAACTAGATGTAGTTGTAAAAACGATTAGTTTTATTTATACACATAGATCTCTAGATGGATCCAGTTTTTTTTCGCTGCATTTTGCAATTGTTTTTCACACAAGATCCCTACATTTGTATCAGAGCCATTTGTGTAAACATAAAATTGGCATATTGCTAATTTATATGTGATATAAATCTGTATGAATTGTTTGGATGATTTTATTTGACAAAACTTGTTTAGCAACAATACTAGTTGCTATCCGATCAGCAAGTGTGATGATTGTTGACGAAATTGTTTTGTTGCTACTAATGGCGGCATCAAGGGTTCTCGAGTTCATCCTGATGGACTAAGGGCATCAACTCATCTAATTAGTTTTTAAAATAAATTTTTCTTCGGGGGTGTTGCCCCCTGAAGCCCGTGCAAGGGGCGCTACCCCTTGACCTCGCCCACTAACCGTAGCGGGACCATCGTAGCGTAGCAGCTTATAAATCGTGTTTTGCATCATAATAAACTTTACATGTCATTGATCTTTGTGAATGATTTATGTCATGGTGCATGGTTATGGCCCCTTTACCCCAATGTGATTGGATGTATGTGTGTGTGCATGTTGCAATTCATAATATGGCATGTGATATGTGTCATGATTATGATTGTATATGATACATTCATAATTAAATTTATTATCATAAATATGTCAACAAATATATGCCTACCAAAGTTTAGTACTCATGACTACCTCGATCAATTGAAGTCATATTTGCCAAAGCAAAGTGACTTGATTTATCTTGGCAGAGTGTGACTAGACAATTGTGATGTCCAACTATTAAACTTTCAATATGGCCTAACTCAATTAGATTGAAAAACTTAGAGGCATATCTCATACGATGGGTAAACGAACAAATAGTGTTGTTCTATGCAAGAGTTATATGGTGTAATTGGTAAATAGTGCCTACCTAAGTTATACAAGTCTTGGGCGATTAGCCAAAGCTAACTCAAGATGAAGTATAATATGGATCTTGCTCCACTCGTGAAGTGAAAAACTCATTTAATTAAATACTTAATTAAATGATTGAAATATGATGCTTATTTCTACATTTCCTTTTGTAGAATCACCATGTCAACAAATATATCAAATACTCTCTCTCTGTGATCTATCATTGAAAAGGACAAGCTCTATGGAGCTAATTTCTTAGACTGGTACAGAAACTTGAGAATTTTTCTCAAGCAAGAATAAAAATTGTATGTCCTAGAGCAACCCATTCTTGAACCACCTGCCACTAATGCCACTCATGCTAATAAGGATGCTTATAAAAAGCTTCAAAATGATGCATTAGATGGGTCATGCCTTATGCTTGCTACAATAAACTCTAAGCTTCAGAAGCAACATGAGAACATTGATGTTTTTTATATGGTTGCACATCTTAAACAATTGTATCATGGGAAGGACCGACACCAGAGATTTGAGGTGTCAAAGGCATTATTTGGATGTAAAATGCAAGAAGGAACTCATGTACTCAAAATGATTGTGTACGTTGAGAACCTTGAAAGATTGGGATTCCCATTAGGTCAAGAGTTGGCCACTGACCTTGTTCTGCAATCATTGCTTGAAAGCTATAGTCAATTTGTAATGAACTATAATATGAATAAAATTGACAAGTCTCTGCCTTAGTTGTTAAGCATGTTGAGAACTGCTGAAAGCAATCTTAAGAAGATCCAACCTGGTAATGTACTCATTGTCAAAAAGGGAAAAGTTAAAAAGAAGCCCAAAGGAAAGGGTAAGACTCAATATAAGGGCAAGGCCAAAGCATTGAAACCTAAAGGTGGGGTGTTTAAGAAAGGAACCTGCTTCCATTGTGATGAGATCGGAAATTGGAAGAGGAACTGTAAAAAGTACCTAGAGGAAGTTTAGAAAAATAGAAGTGTGCCTTCTGCCTCAGGTATATATGTTATAAAATTTAATCTATATATTTCTTTTTCATGGGTATGTTGGGATATATATTGAAAGCTTAGCCTTTGTATGAACATCTTCATTTTGAAATAAGAATCACATGATCATTGTTTGCATTTTATATTTATTATATGTGTGCATCTTGTCTGATACTTTACATTGTAGATAACATGGTGTGTGGTGTTACACAGAAGATCATGTTATCAGTTCCTTGTAGAGTATAAGTAGAGACTCACAACCAAGATGGTTTTGGACAAACCATTAGCATGGTTGTAGTGTAATTTGGTATTGGTTTATCTTGACCATAAAATTACACTAGTACACTTTGTGTGTATTGAGCAGGACCAATTTAAAGGTGACTCAATTTATACTGACTATATAATTGAATCGAATCTCATATATTATGGTTTACATGCTCTTAATCCCGATATAATAACGGGCACATGTACTTAGAATTTATTTCTTTGATTTACCAATAGCGAGATTTATAGGTTAAATAGATAGGCTCGGTAAGTTGAGAAATAATATTATTTACATGGTGTGCCATTGATTATAGAAGGAAACCGTTTCCTATGTATTAGGATGATGATGTCCCCTTGAGGAGCTCATAAGGATCATCATGTAAATCCTGCAGGTGGACTTACATGATGATGAGGTTGAGTGGTACAACTCATGGAGTTAGATGTTAATTAATTAATTGTCAGTGAATTAATTAATTAACGAACATTCAATATCTTAAATACAGGGAGATATTTGTACAAATAATATATGGAGCCCATATTTATTTATGGGGGTTGGTGAGATAGATCAATGATAATCTTCTAGTGGAATGGATCATCATTAATGGATCGGGTTTGTGTGGTTCGGATCCATTGGGTGGCCAAGATCCAACACCTCCTCATGTTCCCTATTGTAGCCTATTATAATACCTCATGAAGCCTAGATCTATAAATAAGTTGGGAGAGACTTGGGCGAAAATAACTTAGAGGGTTGGAGGTGGCATTCGGTTGGGCGGCAACATTAGGGTTTGCTTCCAAGGCTTGGGCGACAAGGTGTTTGATTTTGCTTAGGGTCGTTGGCAACATTAGGGTTTCTCTTCCCGTTTGGCCAGTGCCTCCACCCTATCTCCTTGGTCGGCACCTCCTCTACACCTCCTCTCTTTCTCCTTTGCCGACAGCAACAAGAGCTCATCTCTTGGTCGGCGCCCACTTCTCCTTCTTCCTCTCCTTGGCCAGTAGCAACAACCAAGCTAAGAGGCTTAGTGGTCGACACTAGATAGGAGAAGAAGAGTTTGGACATCTTCCCTTGTTCGGAGCGAGCAAGGAAGGGAAGATACGAGATATAGGAGGCTTCGATTATTGGAGGATCGTTGCGCACACGACATCCAAGAAGAGGATAGGTTATATAATAGAAGATCAAGAGGTAAACAAGTGGTATAATTCTTGTTTAGTTTTCTTTCTTGTTCTATGTAATTGGATTTTAATTGTATGATCATGGACCCCGAAGATAAATGCAAAAATCGACGATCCGTACATCATCTATTCCGCGGCTAATCGTGGAAAAGAGTTAGGTTTCTTGAACAACAAGTTTGTTCAAGCAACCACTCAAATTGAATAGCATGATGAGGGATCCGTTTCTTGGGTAATCCATCTTCGTCCGGATTAATTTGTTGTCCGAGGATGCGAGATAGGATCGCCATGCACGAGCGACCGAAAGGGGAAGCAATTCCCTTCAAGTGGTATCAGAGCCACGGATTCCAATTTTGTGTGTTTAGGATTCGGTTACTTTTATGCACTTATCATATATTATGTGTGTCGGATAATAGTAGGATATGCTAGGCTAACTTTTTGGTTGTAGGCATAAGATCCAACTATTATGGCCATATGTGTGTGTATGTGATTTTATGTGTGTAATGGTAATATTATTTGAATCATCGGGGTTGACTAGACTAGTATTTAATTTTTGTAATTAAGTACTACATTGTTTAGCCACTCTTTTATTTTAGTTTACTTTCGATTTAGACTTCATGTACACTCCTTTGTGGAGTATAGAATCGATGGATGTAAATTAAAATAATTTTTCTTGGCTCGAATCTCCGGATGGCTTGTACATGGCATAGGGAGGAGCGAATGAGGTGCCAACACGACTGGAGGCATATTGGAGAACAAAAGTCATAATAGTTGGAAAATTTGTTATTTTTCATATTTATTGCTTTTGATTTATATGCTTGTTGTGGTTACATAGTTAAAATTCCTTAATTTCAAATTACTAAGTGGGAGAGGGATATTTTTTTAAATTCTCGTGGCCTCCATTACAATTTGACATGTGATGCAAACAAACTTGCGCTTTGGCTCTGAGTGCCTTCCTCCATATCGGATGAGTTTATTTTGCAGATCACTAGGTCATATATGGTTATAAGAAATTATTTAGGAGGGTGTGTAAATCCCCATCGGAAGGCACATAATCCGAGATAATTGCCTTAGTATCGAGTAATGGTGAACACTTAGATGCAAATAAGAGTATCCTCCCCATCGCAGTCACTGCTTTTATCTGTAAGGCCAAAGAGGAACCAACTATTAATTTTATTTATCAAAAAGTAAGGTTGACAGGATAATAAAATTAATGGGTAAAATCTCCTCTTACAAATATAGAATTAGTATACGTCCACACTATCGTGGCATATGATATTCTCAGAGTTTTGAGGTGTTGGTTGATTTTAAAATTTTATTGTTTGAAGAATCAATAAATTTTTGAATTCTAATGTTTTGATCTATGTGATTCTTAGGTTTTTCAAAATGACTTTCAACCCACTTGTTGTGATACTAAAGGAAAATAAACTTACTGGACCTAACTATTTTGATTGGAAAAGGAATCTAGACATTGTCTTAACTGCTGAAGAGTACAAATATATACTCTTCAAAGAGTGCCCTCGTAAGCCTACAGATGATTCTGGTGAAAAGAAGAAAGAGAGTTATAGGAAGTGGATCAAGGCTGATGAAATGGCGCGGTGTTACATTTTGGCTTCTATGTCAAATGTATTGCAACATTAGCATCGGGCCATGAATACTGCCTATGACATGATGTTCAATCTCAAGAAACTTTTCGGACACCAGAATCGGGATGTAAGGCAGGAAGCTATGAGGAACTTGATGACAACCACCAAGGTTGAGGGAACACCCATGAGGGATCATGTTCGCAAGATGATGGCTCATTTGAATGAGCTGGAAGTCCTTGGAGCGAAGATTGATGGGGAAACCAAGTTCGATATCATTCTCTAATCTCTACCTAGGAGTTTTGACCAGTTTTGTTTCAACTACAACATGAATAAGAGGTTGTATCCATTGGCGAAGCTTCTAACAGAACACCAGGCGGTAGAGGAACTTTTTTGTCAAAGTTCTCATGCTTTGGTTGCCCAGAAGGTTTCTACTTCTAAGCCGAAAGGTAAGAAGAAGAAGAAACAAGACACAACAAAGGTGGTGGGAGGATCTCAGGGAGGAGTGAAGAAGCCGAAAGGCAAGTGCTTCACTTGCAAGCAGATTAGACATTGGAAGGTGGACTGTCCCAATAACAAACAGAACAAAGGTATATCTTTTGGTCTAGTCCTTGAAACATGTTTAGTGGTGTTATCTACCGACACCTTGTGTGTAGATATGGGAGTCACTGATCATGTATGCAACTCTTTGCAGGGGTTCTAGGAAACTAGACAACTAGCTGAGGGGGAGATTACAGTCTATATGGGCAATGCTACGAAGGTTACGGCTATTGCAGTGAGAGATGTTTATTTATCTTTTGATTGGAATAAAACTTTGGTTCTGAGAAATTGCCTTTATGTACCTTCATTTAGAAAGGATTTGATTTCAGTTTCTAAATTGTTTTTGGATGGATATTCTATTTCTTTTAATGACAGACTTGTTATAAAAAGGAATAGGGAGATTATTTGTTCAGGTGCATTTATAGGAAATTTATACACTCTTGAACCGAAAGCTCCCACGATGCAAATAGAAATAAATAACTTATCTTCTAAATCTAATAAGAGAAAAGAACCTTCGAAAGTGAACCAAACATATCTTTGGCATCTAAGGTTAGGTCATATTAACCTGAGTAGAATTCAAAGGTTGAAAGCTGATGGACCTTTGGGTTCATTGGTGGTGGAAGATTTCCCAACCAGCAAATCTTGCTTGGAAGGTAAAATGACCAAGAAGCCTTTTAAGGCCAAGGGGTATAGATCCAAAGATGTGTTGGAATTGGTTCATTCTGATTTGTGTGGCCCTATGTCTATCCAAGCTAGAGAAAGTTTTGAATATTTCGTCTCTTTTATAGATGATTATTCAAGATATGGATACATTTACTTGATGCGTTGTAAGTCTGAATGCTTTGACAGGTTCAAAGAATTCAAGGATAATGTGGAGAAACATCAAGATAAAAGTATCAAGACACTACAATCTGATCATGGTGGTGAGTACCTCTTGGAAGAGTTTCGGAGTTATTTATTAGAGGCTAGGATTCAATCCTAATTGTCTGCACCTGGTACACCCTAGCAGAATGGTGTGACAAAGCGAAGGAATAAGACTCTTATGGAGATGGTTAGATCGATGATGAGTTATTCTGAGTTACCAGATTCATTCTGGGGGTATGATCTAGAAATGACAGTGTATATTATAAACTTGGTACCATCTAAATCAGTACCTTCTACTCCCACATAATTGTGGAATGGGCGAAAGCCTAGTCTGAGATATATTCAGATTTGGGCGAGTCGGCACATGTCTTTGAAGGAGATCTTGGTAAGTTGGAACCTCTAAATGCAGTGCGGTTGTTCGTAGGCTATCCTAGAGGAACGAAAGGTGGTTTGTTCTATAGTCTTAGAGACCAGAGGGTGATCATTAGCACAAATTCCCAATTTTTAGAGGAAGACTATGTAATGAACCACAATCCCATGAGCAAGATTGTTCTGGAGGAGTTAAGACGGGAAGTCCCTACTTCAGTACCAACAGTACAAGAGGACATACCACAAGTGACTACACCGCGTGTCATAGAGGATGCACATGTGATACCTCGTCATAGTGGGAGGGTTGTTAGACAACCTGAGAGATTTATGTTCTTGGGATAATCTTTTGATTTGATCTCTGGCGAAAATGAATCTGATCCCTGGACATATGATGAGTTAATCCTAGATAAAGATGTGGTATCTTGGCAAATGGCAATGAATTCGTAGATAGAATCTATTGATTCAAATCAGGTCTGGGACCTAGTAGAACCACCCATTAGTGAAAAAGACATTCGATGCAAGTGGATCTACAAAAGAAAGAGAGGAATAGACGGGAAGGTTTAGACCTTCAAAATAAGGCTTGTTGCGAAAGGGTATACATAGAAAAAGGGTATCGATTATGAGGAGACCTTTTCGCCGGTAGCCATGCTTAAGTCTATTCGGATTCTCTTATTTATTGGTGCTCATATGGATTATGAGGTTTGGCAGATGGATGTCAAGACAACTTTCCTTAATGGAAGTCTTGAAGAAAACATCTATATGGAGCAACCAAAGGGATTCATTGCAAAGGGCAAAGAGCATCTTGTGTGCAAGCTTAATCGGTCCATTTATGGATTGAAGCATGCTTCAAGATCTTGGAACATCCGCTTTGATGAGGTAATCCAGTCATATGGATTTATTCAAAGTCCGAATGAGTCTTGTGTATACAAGAGATGTGACAAAAAATGTAGTGGTATTTCTTGTACTATACATAGATGACATTTTCCTCATTAGCAATAATATCAAAGTGTTGTCAGACGTAAGGGTATGGTTGTCCAAACAGTTTGATATGAAGGACTTAGGAGAAGTGGGACACATCCTTGGTACAAGGTTATAAGGGATTGCAAGAAAAGGATGTTGTGCTTATCTCAAGCTTCATACATAGACACTATTTTGGCTCGTTTTAGCATGCAGAACTCCAAGAAAGGTATTCTACCTTTTAGGCATGGAGTACGTTTATCTAAAAAGAAGTGTCCTATCACATCAAAGGAGATAGAGGAGATGAAGGCGATTCCTTATGCTTCGATGGTAGGAATGTAACGCCCGTAAAATTCTAAACTATTCAAAGTAATTATATGGGTTTTAATGCCATAAAAGGTTTAAAATAAAATAAAACAAAAGATGGTTATAGGTAGGATTTGAACCATGAACCTCCTAATAGGGAGGTAGCCTTGACACCACTAGACCATAGGATGATTCATGGATAAGATATATAAAGAATGTACAAGACCATAGGTGATTCATGGATAAGATATATAAAGAATGTACAAGACCATAGGATGATTCATGGATAAGATATATAAAGAATATACAAAGAATATAGATGGGAAGATGAGGAGTTGGTTCATCCCCCATGAAAGGATGAAGAGTGTTAATTCTCTAGGTATTAAAGAGGAGAATTAAGAGAAGAGAGGAAGTAAAACCCCACTTTCCTTCTTCATTCTCCTTCTTCCTCATCCTTGGCCGAATTTCTCATTCCCCTTCCTCCCTTTTTCATCCCAAACTCTAGGGTTTCTTGTGTAGGGATTCTCAAGAGGGGTTTTCCAAGAGGAGTTCCTCACAAGTCTTAGTAATGCTAGAAGATCCAACTCCACCGAAACCACTCCATCCCCTTCTCCCATTTCCGAAAACTCAATAAGGAAGGAAGAGGTTTTGTCTTGACACTACCTAGGGTATATCCTTATACTAAACAAGCGAAAGGATGTAAGTATCCCCTCCCCTGCAGTACAAGTTGTTTGATTGTTAAATCCTCTTTGAAACTTTTGGCCAAGACCCCCTTCATGCTTCCAATGATTTTCCATGCCATGATCTATATGTTTTCATGTCATGCTTTGTATGTATATGAAGATAACATGTTGATAGATAGGCTTGATTGAGTGTTTGATTCCAAATCCCTCCTTGAAGTTTCAGCCAAGTGCTATTTATGCTTCTAATGGTCTTCCATGCCATGATCTATATGTTTCCATGCCATGTTTTGTATGTATTTGAAGATAACATGTTGATAGATAAGCTTGATTGAGTGTTTGATTCCAAAGCCCTCCTTGAAGTTTCGGCCAAGTCCTATTTATGCTCCTAATGGTCTTCCATGCCATGATCTATATGTTTCCATGCCATGTTTTGTATGTATATGAAGATAACATGTTGATAGATAGGCTTGATTGAGTGTTTTATTCCAAAGCCCTCCTTGAAGTTTCGGCCAAGTCCTATTTATTCTCCTAATGGTCTTCCATGTCATGATCTATATGTAATTGATGTTAACATGTTGTTAGTTAGACCTTGTACAAGTTGTTTAGGGTTTGAATTTTGTTAGAACCCCCATGAAGTTTCGGCCAACCCATGTTATGCTTGTTAATGATATTTCATGCCATACTGTATATGTATATGATGTTAGTATGATGTTAGGTAGACCTTGTACAAGTTGTTTTAGTGGTTGAATTCTTGAGAACCCTTCCTTAGGGTTTCGGCCAACCCATTATCATGCCCTTTAATAATCCTCCATGCCATGCTACATGTATAAAAGATGTTAATATGATGTTAGTTAGGCTTTGTGTAAGTTGTGGAGCATTTGAATCCCTAAAAACCTCGATTAGGGTTTCGGCCAAACCATGTTTGGGCTACCAATGTTTTCCCCCTTGTCATGTTTTATATGTATATGATGTTAACATGTTTATAGTTAGACATTGTTCAAGTTGAATTAGGGTTTGAATTCTTAAGATTTCCCCTTGGAAGTTTTGGCCAAACCTTGTCCATGCTCACCCAAGATCTTCCATGCCATGATATATCTATTTATGATGTTAACATGTTGATAGTTAGACTTTATGATAGCATGGTTTGTTTATGCCACTACCTTGTGGGGATCGATCGGTGCGTGTTGGCTAGAGGGGGTGAATAGCCCTCTTCGTTGGATGATGGAATTTGCTTCAAAATCGTTAGCACAAGCGGAATACTAATAAACATGTCAAGAAAATCAAAACAACAAGAATAAAACAATGCTAACAAATGTAACGCGTGGTTCATGGCTACGCCGTTAATCCAAAGTCCCGATTCGTCCCCGGTGAATCACTCCGCAACCAATTCTCTATCGGTCTCTCCTTTGCACTAAGCTAGGTGGAGGTAACCCTTACAACTCAAGAACACTCCTTTTACAATAGATGGGAAAGAAAACTAAGAGAAGGAGTTTGAATCTTGTGGAGCACTTGGATGATCACTTAGAGCATAAGCATTAGCCATCCAAAAGCTCACACTCTCTTTTATAGAGAGGGCTGATTGCTGCGCCTTAGCGGTCATTGCCGCCACTTCAACGGCCTCCGAACACGTCAGATCCCGATCGTTGAAGTCCAACGGATCTCTTGGCAGTCGACTGATGGATTCATCAATCGACTGCTGCCTCCGTAGTCATCGCCACGGCCACGAGGTTATGTGCCGCGACATCTCTGGCGCAATGATCATCATTCCATGGCGATCATCGGGCATAAACCCATTAGTCGGATACGAGTCGAACTACGTTCGACTCAGAGCAATCGACTGCCATTTCATGGAAGTCGACTGGTGCCGTGTGAAACTCAAACTTAACATTCGTTTGAGCTTTCGGCGGTCGGGTAAACCTCAACCCTTGCGGTCGAGCCTCCGACACTCAGCCATTCGGCCAAGTTCACCTAATGAGCTACTTACAATTCACTCATTCTCTCATCTCACTCAAAGTCCCTCGCCGAAGCTCTCTTCATTCGCGGCCACGTCTCTCGGCAGTATCAGGCGCACGACTCTGCAATGCTCCTTCGCATCTCTTGCCTCCGAAGTCTGCTTCCTTGGCTTCACTTCAAGTCATCTCGTCCGGCAGTCCCTCGACAGCATCAGGCGCATGACTCTGCAATGCTCCTTCTCCGACTCAAGCATGAGGTTGTGAGTGGTGAACCCGCCAAAGCTCCATGTGCGAATTACTAAGTCCTACAAGACTCCAACGCACATATCAAATCACAATAACAACCTAACTTAAACCCTTTGCGACACATATCAAAACCATATCACGGCAAGAGATTGCCCTAACAATCTCCCCCTTTTTGATGTGTGACAATCCGTTTTAGGTAAAAACATTTGTTAAAATATTAAGGAAAGAAAGCATGTGAATAACATGATTAGAAACTCTCCCCCTTAATACATGAAACTCCCCCTAAATATATTCCCCCTTACTTAAACATATAGTTTTCTCCCCCTTTGACACCATCAAAAAGATTAAACAAGGTTTATATATCATGGCATCAAGTCTAGAGAGAAACAAAAACTAAAACCAGTCAAAACCTGATAAAATCATCCATCACGATCTATTATCGTATGGCGATCGACACAATGAAATCCAAATTTTTGATTTTCTGGATGAATTTCAGAAATGCACTATAAATTCCAGAAAATTCTAAAAATAGTGAAATTTGGGGAACACATTTCTTGTAGGGTTCTTTATCAATGAAAAATAGTTTTCCATGAAAAACATTATATTTTCAAAGATTTGCCAAAAATCCAAAAGCTTCAAAAACAACTAGTGTTTTGATCAAGTTTGTATCCATTTTAACACCTAGTTTTGCTTTGGATTTTTTCAAAACATGAACACACAGATTTTAAAGTAATAATTTGGTTTGAAAACATATAAAATATCCAACCATGATCTTTGGGCAATATGTCTATGAATTAAACATAAGCCTTCCCCATGATCGGTCTATTGTTGCTATTTTGATACCTTAAATGACCATCTAAATGTCATAGGCATTAGTGGACATTCGTATCATCCTAACATCTCACTCATGCTAAGTTTTCAATCAAGGTAGCCTATGGTGAGTGTGAGATGCATCCTAAAGGTATTTGTATATACTTAACAATTATTTTCATGCAATTCTATCAAGGTTAAGTATCATCCTAACAATCCACATGATCATAAAGATGTATATGAATTAATTTCACTTTATGATCATGAAACAAATGTATTCATCAAATTGTGATCATGCATTAGGTATTACATCATGATAATAAAGCAAATATCACCTAAAGCATGATTTATCTACTTATAGGTGCATTATCATCACCTAACACTATTTCAAAAATGTTGTCCCGCCATCCTAAGTGAACCAAAAATATGATATAGGTAAAGTTCGTATGGTTGACTATCCTAGGATTTTCCTAACCCTTTAGGATGGATTTAGGAACCCAAAATAAGTTCTTTCCTATGGGGTTCACTAAATACTCCTTAGGAATCCATTTTCTAGCAATTGTCTTATTTTTGCTTTGGCCTCTAGCAATCAAACATTTATAGGCATTTTCATTAGTTTTTCCCTTGTATCCTAGGCCTTTCTTGTTGAAACTAGCTCTTTGGCTCTCAATTATCATGTTAAGGGTATTGGAGCCTATTGTGAACTTTTCTAGGGCTTTGGTCAAGTGATCTACCTTTTCCCTTAGAGCCCTATTACATGCATCACTTACATCTAATGGCATATAAAGATCATGTGAGCATGCATCATCATTATTAAAACATGTTTTTTCTAATTTTTGTTCTAAATCCTTAATTTGATCAAGTATGCTTTTATTTTTCTTTTTATCTCTAAATAGATCCTTAGTAAGACTAGAAATCATGGAAACTATTTTACTTGGTGAAAGGTTCGTTACCATAGTTTCCATGTCTTCTTCTTCTTCGGATGAGGATGGTGAAGAAGCTCCCCCTTCACTCGAGCTTTCCTCACTTGTGCTTGATCCTTCATTTTCGGAGGAGGAAGAGTCTAGGTCATCAAAGGCCATTAGGGCAAGGTTGGAGTAGACATGTTCTTCCTCTTCGGATGATGATGATGAAGAGGAGGGATCATCCCATGTCCTTGCCTTGAGTGCTTTGGCCTTCCCTTTTTCCTTGGCCTTCTTTTCTTCTTCTTTCTTCTTCTTGCTCCCCTTCTTCTTCTTCTTTTCTTCTTTCTTTCTCTTCTCGTCCTTGCTCTTGTTCAAAAGGGGACAATTATCTCTTATATATCCCTCTCCTTGGCAATTGTAGCAAATCACCTTCCCCCTTGGTCTTCTACTCCTATCATTAGATTTATTAAATCTAAAACCTTTTAATGCACACCTTACCCTCCTTACCATATAAGCTTCTTCCGTGCTATCCATGGAGGAGGAGGAGGATGCTTCATCGGAGGAGGAGGGAGTCTCCATCTTCTTCTTCCCTTTGTTGGCTAATAATGCCACTACCCTTGATGGTTGAAGTCTTGGCTCTTCTACTACTCTTTCAAGCCTAGATTCATGCAATTCCATAGTGGAGAAAAATTCATCTAGAGTACTTACCTCTAGATTCTTTGAAATATAGAATGAGTCCACCATTGAACTCCACTTGGATGATCGGGGAAAAGCATCCATTGCCTTCATGAGCATGTCCCTATTGGAGAGCTTCTCCCCTACACTAGATAAACCGTTAAGGATTTCTTTAAATCTTGAATGTAGAGATGTTACCTTCTCCCTTTTATCGAGTTTGATATTGTTGAGTTGGGAGCGAAAGACATCTCTCCTTGCTAGTTTTGCCTCGGATGTGCCTTCATGAAGCTCTACTAGCTTCTCCCACATTTCTTTGGCACTAGAGCAATCCTCAATTCGATTTATCTCTTGTTGGGGAAGTATGTTGAGGAGATGATGTTTAGCCTTTGAATTTGCAAGGTGTTCCTCTCTTTGCTTTTTAGTCCACCTTGACTTGTCTAGTATTTTTCCCTCTTCATCCCTAGGCATCTCAAAACCATTTTCCATTATAAGCATAATATCAAAATCGGTTTCAAAGAATAACTCCATTCGTTTTTCCCACCAAGTGAATTCTCCTTAAAATTTCGGTGGGTGAATGTTGGAGCCGGCCATCTCTTGATGAAGTGTTTGTTGCGGCGGTTAGTCCTCGACAAATGACTTGGCTCTAATACCACTTGTGGGGGATCGATCAGTGTGTGTTGGCCGGCTAGAGGGGGGTGAATAGCCCTCTTTCGTTGGATGACGAAATTTGCTCGTCTACAAAATCGTTAGCGCAAGCAGAATACTAATAAACAAGACAAGCAAATCAAAACAACAAGAATAAAAACAATGCTAACACTGGAATGTAACATGGTTCACGGCTATGCTGCTAATCCACGGTCCCGATTCGTCCCCGATGAATCACTCCGCAACCAATTCACTATCGGTCTCTCTTTTGAACTAAGCTAGGTGGAGGTAACCCTTACAACTCAAGAACACTCCTTCTTTTACAATAGATTGTTGGATCGAGAAGCGTCGCTAGAGGGGGGTGAATAGCGATCGTAAATCTTTCATTCGAATTCGTTCGTTGATACACAAGTAAACGAGTAAGCACAGCGGAAAATAAATGAACACGTTTATTTTACTTGGATCACAACCCAGCGGTTGCTACTCCAAGGCCCTATCGGTCCTAGACCGCGTACGGAGGGCAAAACACTATAACGTCTCCTCCTAGTTGGAGGTAGGAGACAACGATCACAAAACCGAATATACAAGGATGAGGTAACAAGCATACCTCACCTCGTTATGAAGAAAAACAAAGAATACACTATCAAAAATATTACTTGATTCTGCTGCCGACGAAGAAGATCGGAACTTGGCGTCGCGTCGGCGTTATGACGATGTTGGAGCGTTGGCGTTGTAGGAGCACTTGATGAATAAACTTGATGTAATTTGGAGTTGGAATCCTCCCCTCATTTTATAGATTTTGGCCTCTAAATTTGTCTCCTCATCTTTAGGAACGGATTACGAAATTGTCCAAAATTATCGCAGTGGCGTCAAACGTTATCCATTTTGACCTAGCGCAAATGCTGATTCGTCGCCATCAGTCGACTGATGACTCCCATCGATCGATGACTCATCGATCGATGATGACTCCATCGATCGGGATGAGCATCAATCGCCCAACGTCGCGTCTGATCCGCCGCCACTTCCTGCGGTAAAAAGTTAGCTCAGAAAATGATAAATACGACGGTTTCTAACCGTCTGATCTCGACCTAGACCTTCCACAGGAAGTCTTAGTCGGATCGCCGCCTACGGTTGTCCTCGTAAAGAGGACACGACCTTACAATCTCTCACTCACACGAGCTTGCCTCGATAGTAGCTCTCGCTTCCGGCCTTCCACTCGATTCCTTCGGCTCCCTCCGAAGTCACTCGAGTGTCGCCCGACCACCGCGGCTTCCTCCGGGTGTCGCTAGCCTTCAGCTCCAGCTTTAGCACTTTTCTGCACAATTGATTTAGCTCGTGAGATAACGATGTAAACTTAACTTTGTGTCTTTACCATAATCAAAACACAGGTTCGATTATCTAATGCCCCTGCACCAACAATCTCCCCCTTTTTGATCTATGGAAAACCAACACAAAGTTAAGGAAAACAGGTATAGTAGAAGATGAATGTGAAGATGAATATCATTTCCAAAAACTCCCCCTCAACCAAAACTCACCCTTAACCCTAGGTGAGTTTTGAAAGAGATAATTTAATTTTCAAAATTAAATTTTATGTTACTCCCCCTTATGTTACTCCCCCTTAACTTTTGCTCTTCTCCCCTTTTTGCCATAAATAAAAAAAATTTGGGGTTTTTGTATAAAATAGGGTTTTGAAAACAATATCGTATATGCATGCATCTAGAAAAATCAAATATGAGTCCAAGCATGCGTCTAGCAGTAGTTAGATAGATTGGTTCGAGGTGTGTCCCTCTGCACCAATAATCTAAATATTTATAATATAACCCTTAGGGTTAGTTTGCTCTCCCCCTTAGTCAAATATATGAAGTATAAGAGATGTAGGGGGCGCTAAACTTTGGCCTAAGAGTTGTTAAGTACAATAGTTGAGAAAATAAGTAGTATTTTGAAGAGATTGTTTTAAGTATATTTCAATTATCCTTAACATCTCACCCATTATATGTGTCTTAGAATTTGTTCACCTTATATGTTTTGTGAGATGATCTTAAATTGATTAAAGATAGTCAACCTTGGGTTAGATTTGGATTTAACCTTTAGATCGTTAAGTAACTTTTGAGCTGCTTGTGTCGTGGCGAGAGGCACAGGGGCCTTCTTTGATCGAAACAACGACCACTTCCTTAGACAAAGCCAAATTCAAGAAAATATCACTTAAGTCACTTAGGGTTACTTCCTGGTCTAACTAGTTTAGGATACGGCGAGGTAGCTTCAGCTAGTTCCACTCGGTCAAGTGCACCAAGCTAGATACGCCTTATCTAGCTCGAATACACGAGACTTTGTTTCCCTAACGTACTATCATCTCGCCGCGTCCTGATACTATGTTGTCAAGAGTTGACTAACCATTTACCCTATCTAGCCATTCTAAAAATTAAAGTAAAATATGCAATGGTTGTGTTAAGTAAGCGGGTATACTATTTTAGTGTTAGCTCCCCCTGGACCATTGAACCTGTCACGCCCCGAGAGTATGCCGTGCCGAAAAGCAAACGGACGGCATCTCCCCTGTACGTGGCAACATATCGGGTTAATACAAGGCCCGTAGGCCCACAACAACAATATGATATACACAGATATCAACATATAAAATGCAGCGGAAACATACAACAGATAAAACAATATACAATGACCCAACTGTGCACTCCGGAGTGACTTGACACAACAAGAAACATAATAGAAGTCACATCGAAAGCCAAATACATACAACACGTCCGTATATCACAGATACGGAAATAATACAGGTTAAAACCACAAAACGACAATCTGTAGAAATACAACAATATGTCCATTCGTCCGGTGTGAGATGGGATCGTGAGACTCAACGTCAAAGAGTCTTCACATTATCAGGCGTGGAAGCCCAGTCGGTGGTGAGTATAAACTCAGTAATATATAAAGTGCATGAACAACATATAAGGATAGATCTACAAGTATACATGTGAAGATCTTGGTATCTGACATGAGTCCAATAGACATACATCCTAAGTAATGTCGGTAATCAAGTGATATGTCCTACTATAGCATAAACTGAACATCAATCGACATAAAGTAATGTACTGTGATTCATCCTCCATATGATAGATCATCCTGAGCAGGTATACTATAACATAACCATATAACATACTAAGTCAATCTCATACATTGTACGCCAACATATGAGCGGTATATGATCACTGTAATAACAACGTCCATACCACACTATGACATGACACTAATCAAATGCATACATCGTGGTGACAAACACATATATATCAAGCTCAACACATAAAGATATATAAAATGCAAATGACATGTATCATGATGTACAAGCATGTGCAACAATCATAGCTCAATCAAATGCAAGATCTCACATATGTAAAACATATATCAAATACATGCATACATATATATACCAATGCATATGCATGGTCATGTCGCGACCCAACTCGCTACCACGACCCGGTGTGGCCTGGGTGGCACGACGACATGACAACTATCCCGACTCCAGTCACCACTCGAAAGTGACCAGGTTGGGTAGTATGTAACGATGGCTAGCCGCCATAGAGCTATATGCTACTCACACGGGGTCCCGCTAGCTGCGCTCCGTCCCTACCCATGAGAGGCAGCACATCACCGACCACCATATAGGTGGTGTGCGCTAACTACCACTCCGCATGGCCAAGTGCATCTCATACCACCATCCCTAGTGGCCGAGGCACACCGCAATGCTCGCCCTCAACCACGCTACCCCGAGTGGCCGAGGAGGCAGGATGACTGACGACTCGTCTCAACCACAAGGCATACCCAGTCGTCAGCATGCATGAAATGTAATGATGCATAGCTCACACACAAATCCTCGCAACACTCCCTAACTCACGGGGAGACCTAGTCAATTAGAAGTCAACCATGCAAGGACTACAATCCATAAGACTCTCTCTATCACACAAAGAGTCATACACACAAGATCAACCATGCTAAGACCTCTAGTTGAGCGATATACAATCGGCCGCCATATAACCATGCTTACACAATCCCTAATGGATATACCACTATGACCTCTAGTCCATGGTCAGATACTGACAATGATACATTTATCTATGCACAAACAACTCGATACATTATAATTTCACCACTAATACGGATATGATATAACAATCGATTCCATAATCCAACCATCACCTAACCCTAGTGATGTAAGAGCAAGACTGAATCAAGTCATAAAGATAAACCTAACCACTTGTATTTCTTGAACATCCCTAATACGTAAGGGGTTTATAGTTCCTATTCGTGCTAGATAATCAATGATGGCGAGTATATATCTCAAAGGTCAAGCGGTACAAGCATGTGATTAAATAAGAGTGGATTTAAGGTAAACAGTATAAACATAAATCCAAGATCATGCACTAGAGTTGATCAAACTACGGACGGTAGATATTACCCACGATACATAATCCGTACTATCCATCTCCATGTTCATGTATCCCTCACCATCAGCGTAAATAATAATAACAAATTATAGTTAAGTACAAACTTACCATACAAGACTAAATCGCTTTAAATACTAGCATCGCATTTTCTCGTCTCCGAGGTAGAAATCCCGATTACCCAAATCTGATACACCACAATCAGACTCACACTAAATCACCAACATCCAACTGATCAATTAAAGTAATTAGATCTAACAACACTCAAATAACTCATCAAAGCAGTAGAACACCCAATACCATCTAATCGACATTAATCCCGATCCAATAGATCATTAGGAACAATTGAGCATAACACTAACGAATATACACCCACTCAATTACACACATAATCATCAGCAATAATACACAAAATCTAAACAACAACTAAATTAGAGTTGCAATTCAACTCACCAAACCGCAGAAACCTCGATCAACATCAACCCCAATCGCAATCCAAAGATCAATGTTCACCCTACACAAAAGGAAGCGAATCATCTCAATAGCCAATTCCACAATCACCTCCGGATCGAAGATAGAAACAAAACTACCCAACACATCCATCGACAAACACATATAGAATTTACGGATGGTACGGAAGGTGAATCAAAACTTAAAAGCCAACTCCTCACCGACCCTTCCTCCTTTAACCCCTCGTGCGAAATCCCAATCACACCGACAATGAACACAACAACTTCAATTCCCAATCCATCATCAAACACTAAATGAAGCAATTAATGAGAAGAAAAAAAGTTGGATCGAGCTTACTTGCCCTTAGAATCCATAGGCCTTGCTCCTAATCCCACATTACGTGGCGAACTCTGAACTCCAAAACACCGCCGATCCAAGCTAAATCAAAACCCACATCGAGATCTCATCTCACAAAAGGAAGAAGATAGACCTTTACCTACCTTGGTAGAAATCGTGAAACCTAGCTCACGATCGGAGACCCGATAGAACCGCCGTCGACCCTTAGCTGAAAAGATACCGAATCTTGCTCGGAACCCGCGATCGAAGGTCTCTGAGGTGATCCTCTACTCCATTTGCATCGGCATTAGTCCAGAAGAGGAGGTTGAAACGGCGGCCGCGCGAAGGATCACCGAGACCTCGAAGGACCATTATCATAGGCGCGACTTTGCGATTTGCGCTCACATGGGCCTTGGTAAGATCGCGAGCTTAGCGGAGAGACGAAATCGCGCAGAACGAAGGACAAGTCGCGATGGAAGAAGGAGCTTCGGCTGCGTTGAGGAAGAAAACGAAATCGCGATTTGAAGAAGTGAGGAATCGCGATCGGCTTGTATAAGTTGATCTGCCTCAACTTGAACCAGCTTTAGGTTAAAACCTAACCTGAGTTGAACCCAAGCTAACCTAGGTTTAATCCATAATGATTTAGCCCAATACCGGCCCAAGTCCAAAGAGATTTAACCCAACTAGATAACTAACCCATTAACCCACTAATTAAGCCCAATTAATCCCCTAATTAATCCCCATTAATTAAAGGGTTTAATCCATATATATATAATTTTTTTTTTTCGTATTTTACAGAACCAATATGGTATATTCAAATAATGAACTTGATCCTGGGGAATCCAAACCTTATTAGTCCTTATATGTGAGTTCAATAAAACCTTTAGGACCCATGCTTGGACTCTTTGATGACTACGATTTACGATAGACATATAAGACCTATTCGTAGTCTTTGACTTAAATCCGAGTCCGGCTTTGTTGTACATGGCTCTTTGGGTTCCAAGTAGTCGATTAAGGTTCTTAGATCTTAATGTGAACCTTTCCAACCTAGCCTCAACCTCTTGAACTCGGTCTTTCAAGAGAGAATTTTCCTCCTCAAGTTTTTCTATTTGGGTTGAGTTTCCCTCTTGAACTTGACTAGTTGAAGAGGTTAGAGTAGCCTCTTGCTTGAGGGTTTCAACCTCCTCAAGTAACGACTCAACCCTAGACTCGGACTTAGTTAATTTCCTATTAAGCATTTTAATTGTATTGTAAAGCGTATGAATTAGTGAGCGGCTAACCTTAATTTTCACTTTTGGTCCGGCTTTGAGTTGCTTCTCAAAGTAGTCCTCGAGTTCGGAGTCGGTGTTATAGTTGGACTCGGCTTCGGATTCTGACTCGGACTCCTCCGGTCTTGCCATGTAAGCTATGTCTTCTTTGTTGTCCCAAGTTGCATGGAAGGCTTTCCTTGCTCCCTTTTTCTTTTGATTCTCGTACTTCAATTTCCATCTTTCTTTTCGAACTATTCTCCGCACAACGTTTACTATTGCTTCCACCTCTTCTGATTCGGACTCTAATTCGTCTTCGGGTTCGAGTTCATCTACTTGCCTAGTAGGTGGCTTGCTTCTTTGTCCTGCAAGTAGAGCAATACCTCTCGGCCCGGACCACGTTAGTTTGGTCGTGAAGTTCAAACTCGGAAAATAATTCGTCTAACCTAAGCTTTGAAAGGTTCTTAGAGACCTTGTAGACATCGACAATGGATGCCCACAAGGTAGTCCTAGGGAAAGCATTTAAAGCGTACCTTATAAGGTCCGGTTCTCTACACTTGCCCGATCGAGTGAAGACCATTGACAATGTCTTAGATCCATGTAATTGGGTGGCGGTCTCGCGATCCTGCATCTTTAGATTGTATAGTTTATTTAAAAGTAAATCTCTTTACATACCTTAGCATTGGGCGCCCTTCGTAGATCAATCAATTTGTTCCAGAGGTCTTTAGCGCTAATGAATGGACCGATGGTTGAGCTCCTCGTTGACAAGCCACATTGTAATATTTGAGTTGCTCTTGCATCGGCTTCGATTTGCCTCTTGGTTGTATTTGTCCACTTATTGAAATTCAAGGTCTCTCCTTGATCATTGGTGGTAGAGCAAAGCCGGTTTGGATTATTATCCAAGTCTCGACTTGTGTTTTTAAGAAACACTCCATCCGACCTTTCCAATAACGGAAATCATTTTCGTAAAGAACGGAGGTCGGGTGGTGCTATACCCTCAATGTGAGCCATTAAGTCTCTTGCAAAACATGAATAAAACTAAAGAGAATTCCAAGACTTGGTCTTGGATTAGTAGGAAATAATAGGAAATAAACAGAAATAAATAAGAAGAATAAGAAACTAACAAAACTAGAAACTTACGACCTTCGGTGTCCCCGAAAGGCTACTGAACGTTGGATTTTGGGGCTGGAAACAGCTTGTTACGAGGGTAAACCCTCATAAGAAATGTAGATCTCTCAGAGGGCTTCGATTTGGTAGGTAGATCGTTACGTGAGTCCACTTGTGCAAAAGTTATGGCCGCTTTACCGCCGGGCTACTCCAAGGAGAATACTTGCAAGCACACAACCAAAGAAACGTACCAAGACTTCGCCTTGGATTAGTAGAAAGGAGGAATAAAACCTAAGAAAGATATGAATCAAAAATACGAAAAGAAAAACCAAAACGTGCTAGATTGGTGGTTTCACTAAATCTTAGCGCCCCCTCGATACCAATTGTTGGATCGAGAAGCCGCTAGAGGGGGTGAATAGCGATCGAAATCTTTCGACGCTTCGCTCGAGTAGACAATTAAACGAGTAAGAGCGGAAAATAAAGGAACACGCTTATTTTTACTTGGTTCACAACCCAGCGGTTGTTACCCAAGGCCCTATCGGTCCTAGACCGCATGACGGAGGGCAAAGACTATAACGCCTCTCCTCGCTGGAGGTAGGAGACATTCATCACAAAACTCGAATGGTGCGATGAGGCAACAAGCCTACCTCACCTCACAGTTCTGACATTTACTCCGCGCAAACAAAGAATACAATGTAATATCGTACATATTTGTCTGCGCCGGACGAAGAAGATCGGAACTTGGCATCGCGTCGGCGTTATGACGATGTTGGAGCGTTGGCGTTGTAGGAGCACTTGATGAATAAACTTGATGTAATTTGGAGTTGGAATCATCCCATCCTTTTATAGATTTTGGCCTCTGAATTTGTCTCCTCATCTTTAGGAACGGATTACGAAATTGTCCAAAATTTATCGCGAAGTGTCCGCGTCAAACGTTATCCATTTTGATCTAGTACAAAGGTCGATTGTCGCCATCATCCGATCGATGACTCCCATCGATCGGTGATGAGCATCGATCGCTAACGCTCAGCGTCGGTGATCCCCACCGCCACTTCCCTGCAGTAAAAGGTTAGCTCAGAAAATGATAAATACGACAGTTTATAACCGTCTGATCTCGACCTAGACCTTCCACAGGAAGTCTTAGTCGGATCGCCACCTACGGTCGTCCTCGTAAAGAGGACACAACCTTACAATCTCTCACTCACACGAGCTTGCCTCGATAGTAGCTCTCGCTTCCGGCCATCCACTCGATTCCTTCGGCTCCCTCCGAAGTCACTCGAGTGTCGCCCGACCACCGCGGCTTCCTCCGTGTGTCGCTAGCCTTCAGCTCCAGCTTTAGCACTTTTCTGCACACTTGATTTAGCTCGTGAGATGACGATGTAAACTTAACTTTGTGTCTTTGCCATAATCAAAACACAGGTTCGATTATCTAGTGCCCCTGCACCAACATAGATGTGAAAGAAAACTAAGAGAAGGAGTTTGAATCTTGTGGAGCACTTGGATGATCACTTAGAGCATAAGCATTAGCCATCCAAAAGCCCACACCCTCTCTTTTTATAGAGAGGGATGATTTCTTCCCATTAGCGCCACGGTTGACTCACGCCCTTGGCGCCGATCATTCTTTACCACTGAATAGCCTCCGAACGTCGGATCCCGACCGTTGTAGTCCAACGGATCCCTTGGCAGTCAACTAATGGATCCATCGATCATTGCTACCTCCCGTGTCGCCCGCGATCGTCTAGCGATTATGCCCACGACATCCTTTGGCGATGTTGCCATTCCTTGGTAATCAGCTAGGCATAAACTCATCAGTTGGATACCAGTCAAACTGCGTTTGACATAGAGCAATCGACTGCCATTTCATGGCAGTCGACTAGTGTCGTGTGAAACTCAAACTTAACATTCGTTTGACCTTTCAACGGTCGGGTAAATCTCAACCCTTGCGGTCGAGCCTCCGACACTCAGCCATTCGGCCAAGTTCACCTAATGAGCTACTTACAATTCACTCATTCTCTCATCTCACTCAAAGTCCCTCATCGAAGCTCTCTTTATTCGCGACCACGTCTCTCGACAGCATCAGGCGCACGACTCTGAAATGCTCCTTCGCGTCTCTTGCCTCCGAAGTCTGCTTCCTTGGCTTCGCTTCAAGTCATCTCGTCCGGTGGTCCCTCAACAGCATCAAGCGCACGACTTTGCAATGCTCCTTCTCTGACTCAGGCACGAGGTTGTGAGTGGTGAACCCGCCAAGGCTCCATGTGTGAATTACTAAGTCCTGTAAGACTCCAACACACATATCAAATCACAATAACAACCTAACTTAAATCCTTTGCCACACACATCAAAATCATATCACGGCAAGAGATTGCCCTAACAACTACCTTATATCCATGTTAATTGTATGAAGGTATGATTATGTTATGCTCATTGCATCATGATGAACAAGTATGTATGATGAAATGCCTAAGAGATGCTTCCCTATGAATGGGGACTAAGAGCACTCTTTATGTGATGAAAAGGAACATGATATATTATGAAAAGGAACATGATATGTTATGAAAAGGAACATGATATGTTATGATAAGGAATATGATATGTTATGATAAGGAACATGATATGTTATGATAAGGAACATGATATGCTATTTTACTTTTTGCATGACTTGTACCGGACCCTAGCAAGGTCCAAGGGATGGGCTCCTACGTGCCCCTTAGTCGATGGACATAGTACGGACCTAGTATGAGATGGGCTCGTAAGTTGCCCTAGGTCGACGGTCATAGTACGGGCCTAGGATGGGCTTCTATGTTATGTTGCCCCTAGGTCGATGGTCGTAGTATGGACCTAGTACCCTAGTAGGTTCGGGATTAGCTATCTCGGATCTATTTAGGGATGCACACAAAGATGATGATGTATGTGGTACAATGTCGGGCCCAATATGATGAGATTATGTTTATGTACTTATAAAATATATGTTTTCAAAGAACATCTTGCATATACCCATTTCATGTCTATATGATTATGATATTTATATGAATGCTATGCTTATATGTTCTTAATCGATGATGTCACTACTTTTTATATGAATGCTATGCTTATATGTTCTTAATCGATCATGTCACTACTTTTTATATGAATGTTATGCTTATATGTTCTTAATTGATCATGTCACTACTTTTTATATGAATGTTATGCCTATATGTTCTTAATTGATCATGTCACTACTTTTATATGAATGATATGTTTATATGTTCTTAATTGATCATGTCACTACTTTTTATATGAATGCTATGCTTATATGTTCTTAATTGATAATGTCACTAATTTTTATATGAATGTTATGCCTTTATGTTCTTAATTGATTCTTAATTGATCATGTCACTACTTTTATATGAATGTTATGCCTATATGTTCTTAATCGATCATCTTATGTATGATAAGGAATGTTTTTAGTTTAAATATGCATGAATATATGTATGATAATCTTATGCTAGCCTTATTATAATATATGAAGATAAGTGTATGATAAGGAATGTTTTTAGTTTAAATATGCATGAATATATGTATGATAATCTTATGCTAGCCTTATTATAATATATGAAGATAAGTGTATGATAAGGAATGTTTTTAGTTTAAATATGCATGAATATATGTATGATAATCTTATGCTAGCCTTATTATAATATATGAAGATAAGCATGGCTGGAAGACCTTGATAATAGAGTCGATGAGATAGTACCCCACGATCTTAAGCATGTGGTTACGGAACTCGAGGACTGACGGGAGTTCTCAGAGCCTATTCAAATCGAGAATGGAAGTGGAAGATATAGCTATGGATTTCATAGTAGGACTACCCAAAACAACTAATGGTTATGAAGCTATTTAGGTGATTGTTGAAAGATTAACAAAATCGCCCATTTTCCGCAATCAAATATCAGACTCAATGGAACAACTAGCCCAGTTGTATGCTGAGGAGGTGATCAGATTGCATAGAGTTCCTAAGACCATGTGATTGAGCCACAAACGGTACAAGTTCAAGAAGATTTAAGTTATGAAAGTTGACCTATTCAGATAATAGATCGAGAAATCAAGAAATAGAGAACCAAAGAAGTACCCTTAGTGAAAGTCATATGGCAAAATCAAAAGTTCGAAGAAGCAACTTAGGAATGCGAGGATGACATGAAACAAAAGTATCCGGAGTTGTTCTAAGTTTCGAGGATGAAACTTTTATAGGTATGAAGGATTGTAACACCCATAAAATTCTAAACTATTCAAAGTAATTATATGGGTTTTAACGCCATAAAAGATTTAAAATAAAATAAAATAAAAGATGGTTATAGGTAGGATTTGAACCATGAACCTCCTAATAGGGAGGTAGCCTTGACACCACTAGACCATAGGATGATTCATGGATAAGATATATAAAGAAAGTACAAGACCATCGGTGATTCATGGATAAGATATATAAAGAATGTACAAGACCATCGGTGATTCATGGATAAGACCATCAGTGAACTTGAAGTTTCGGCCAAGTTCTATTTATTCTCCTAATGGTCTTCCATGCCATTATCTATATGTAATTAATGTTAACATGTTGTTAGTTAGACCTTGTACAAGTTGTTTAGGGTTTGAATTTTGTTAGAACCCCCATGAAGTTTCGGCCAACCCATGTTATGCTTGTTAATGATGTTTCATGCCATACTATATATGTATATGATGTTAGGTAGACCTTGTACAAGTTGTTTTAGTGGTTGAATTCTTGAGAACCCTCCCTTAGGGTTTCGGCCAACCCATGTTCATTCCCTCTAATAATCCTCCATGTCATGCTACATGTATAAAAGATGTTAATATGATGTTAGTTAGGCTTTGTGTAAGTTTTGGAGCATTTGAATCCCTAAAAACCTCCATTAGGGTTTCGGCCAAACCATGTTTGGGCTACCAATGTTTTTCCCTTGTCTTGTTTTATATGTATATGATGTTAACATGTTGATAGTTAGACCTTGTACAAGTTGAATTAGGGTTTGAATTCTTAAGATTTCCCCTTGGATGTTTCGGGCAAACCATGTCCTTGCTCACCCATGATATTCCATGCCATGATATATCTATATATGATGTTAACATGTTCATAGTTAGACTTTATGATAGCATGCTTTATTTATGCCACTACCTTATGTCCATGTTAATTGTGTGAAGGTATGATTATGTTATGCTTATTGCATCATGATGAACAAGTATGTATGATGAAATGCCTAAGAGATCCTTCTCTATGAATGGGGACTAAGAGCACTCTTTATGTGATGAAAAGGAACATGATATGTTATGAAAAGAAATATGATGTGTTATGAAAAGGAACATGATATGTTATGATAATAAATATGATATGTTATGATAAGGAACATTGTTGGGGATCGATTGGCCGGCTAGAGGGGGGTGAATAGCCCTCTTTCGATGGATGTCGGAATTCTCAAGTTCGTTTGCTCGTCTACACAATCGTTAGCGCAAAATAAAGACAAAGCAATAAACGAAAATACAAATGCTAACAAAGGAGATGTAACGTGGTTCACGGCTACGCCGCTAATCCACGGTCCGATTCGTCCAAGGTGAATCACTCCTCCAAAGCCAATCACTATTGGTCTCTCCTTTGCACCAAGCTAGGCGGAGATAACCTTTACAAATCAAGCACACTCCTTCTTTTACAATAGATGTGAAAGAAAGCTAAGAGAAGGAGTTTGAATCTTGTGGAGCACTTGGATGGTCGTTTAGAACTTGAGCATTAACCTCCCAAAGCCCCACTCCCTCTCTTTTTATAGAGAGGAAGATTTTCTTCCCGTTGGCCGCCACCAGTCGACTGCTGCCCTTTGGCAGTCGACTGCCGCCACTACAACGGCCTCCGAACACGTCGGATCCCGACCGTTGTAGTCCAACGGAACACTTGGCAGTCGACTGATGGACCTCACCACGGTCATTCGCCTCCGTAGTCGATTTGCCCGATGCTACGCGCGATTCTGCGTTCGCGACATCCTCGAAGTCATTGTCATTCCATGGCGATCACGGGCATAAACCCATCAGTCGGATACCAGTCGAACACTACTCGACTCAGAGCAGTCGACTGCCATTACATGGCAGTCGACTGGTGCCGTGTGAAACTCAAACTTAACATAAGTTTGAGCTTCCGGCGGTCGGGTAAACCTTAACCCTTGCGGTCAGGTCTCCGACACTCAGCCATTCGGCCAAGTTCACCTAATGAGCTACTTACATTTCACTCATTCTCTCATCTCACTCGAAGTCCCTCGCCGAAGCTCTCTTCGTTCGCGGCCACGTCCCCTGGCGACATCAAAGACGGCTCTGCAATGCTCCTTCGCGTCTCTTGCCTCGTCGCTTCCTTGGCTTCACTTCAAGTCAACTCTCGTCCGCGGTCCCTCGGCGACATCGCGCCGCGGCTCTGCAATGCTCCTTCTCCGACTCAAGCACGAGGTTGTGAGGGTGAACCCGCCAAGGCTCCATGTGCGAATTACTAAGTCCTACAAGACTCCAACGCACATATCAAATAACAATACCAACCTAACTTAAACCCTTTGCCACACACATCAAAACCTTATCATGGCAAGAGATTGCCCTAACAATCTCCTCCTTTTTGATGTGTGGCAATCCGTTTAAGTTAGGTAAAAATATTTGATATAACTTTTAAGGTAAGAAAGCATGTAAACATAAACATGATATAGCAACATGCAACTCCCCCTTAATCCATGAAACTCCCCCCATAAATTTCTCCCCCTATCACAATTAACTTAAACATAATCATTTCTCCCCCTTTGACACCATCAAAAATATTAATACTAAGTTATAAACTCATGGCATCAAGTATAAAGAGAAACACACATTAAAATCTGTCAAAACCTGTTAAAATCAGGTTACTATGTTCTGTTCATTCACAGATCCATCGATCATGCTATCAAATGATCGGTCGTAAAGGAAACCAATTTGATTTTCTGGATGAATTTCAGAAATGCATTAAAAAATACAGAAAATTCAAAAAATCATGAAATTTGGGGAACATATTTCTTGTAAGTATATCTATCAATGAAAAATAGTTTTTCAAGAAAAATAATTATATTTTCCAAGATTTTCCAAAATTCCAAAAGCTTTAAAAACCACTAGTTTTTGAGCATGTTAGTATCCATTTTAACACCTAGTTTTGTATCCAATTGTTTCAAAACATGAATACACAGATTTTAAAGTAAGAAATTGTTTTGAAAACTTATGAAATATCCAACCATGATCTTTGGGCAATATGTCTATGAATTAAACATAAGCCTTCCTCATGATTGGTCTATTATTGCTATTTTGATACCTTAAATGACCATCTAAATGTAATAGGCATTAGTGGACATTTGTATCATCCTAACATCTCACTCATGCTAAGTTTTCAATCATCGTAGCCTATGGTGAGTGTGAGATGCATCCTAGGGGGTATTTGTATATACTTAACCATTATATTCATACAATTCTATCAAGGTTAAGTATCAACCTAACAATCCTCATGATCATAAAGGCATATATCAATTAATTCTACATTATGATCATGAAACACATGTATTCATTGAATTGTTATCATGCATTAGGTATTATGTCATGATAATAAACAAATTATCACCTAAAGCATGATTTAACCCTATTTCTCATGATGACGTGCCAAATTTCAAAATCATAACTCATGATTGCAAACATACATAGCAATTACATTAATTATCATGATTTAAGCATCATTAACTTTTTATGAGCACGTTATCATCACTCAACACTATTCTAAAAATATTGTCCCGCCATCCTAAGTCAACCAAAATATGATATAGGTTAATTGCATATGGTTGACTATCCTAAGGTTTTCCTAACCCTTAAGGATGGATTTTGGAACCCAAAATAGATTTTTGCCTATGGGGTTCACTAAATACTCTTTGGGGATCCATTTCCTAGCTATTACTTTCTTCTTATCTTGTCCCCTAGCTATTAAACATTTATAGGCCTTTTCATCTTTCTTTTCTTTATAACCTAGGCCTTTTTTGTTAAAGCTCGCTCTTTGGCTCCCTATAATCATGTTCAAGGTGTTTGAGCCAATAGTGAATTTTTCTAAGGCTTTGGTTAAATAATCTACCTTTTCCCTTAAAGCCCTATTTTCCTCTATGCATGCATCATTAACATCAAAAGGCATATAGTTATCATGTGAGCATGCATCATTTAAGCTAGAAGAAATATTATCATCATTTAAGCATGCTTTTTCTAGTTTATTTTCTAAGTCCTTAATTTGATCTAGCATGCTTTTGTTCTTCTTCTTAACTCTAAACAAATCCCTAGTTAAGCTATAAACCATGGAAACTATTTTCTTAGGAGTTAGATTCGTTACCATAGTTTCCATATCCTCTTCTTCTTCTTGGATGAGGAGGATGTAGAAGCTCCCCCACTTGAGCTCTCCTCTTGAGCTTGATCCTTCATTTTCGGTGGAGGAGCAATCCAAGTCATCAAAGGCCATTAAGGCCAAATTGGTGACAAAGGCATTCTCCTCTTCCGATGATGATGAAGAGGATGAGGAAGGGTCATCCCATGTCTTGGCCTTGAATGCTTTTGCCTTCCCCTTTTCCTTTGCCTTCTTTTCTTCTTCCTTTTTCTTCTTGCTACCCTTTTTCTTCTTTCTTTCTCTTCTCCTCCTTGCTTTTGTTCAAGAGGGGACAATTATCCCTTATGTGTCCCTCTCCTTGGAAATTGTAGCAAATAATTTTCCCCCTTGGTCTTCTATTCCTATCATTAGATTTATTAAAATGAAAACCCTTTAAAGCACGCCTTACCCTCCTTACCATATACGCTTCTTCCGTGCTATCCATGGAGGAGGAGGAGGATGCTTCATCATCATCAGAGGAGGAGGGGATCTCTATCTTCTTCTTCCCCTTGTTTGCCAAGAATGCTACTCCTCTTGAAGGTTGGATTCTTGGCTCTCCTTGTATTCCTTCAAGCCTCGTTTCGTGAAGCTCCATGGTTGAGAAGAATTCCTCCAAGGTGCTTACTTCTAAATTCTTGGAGATGTAGAATGAGTCCACCATGGAGCTCCACTTTGAGGACCGGGGAAAGGCATCTATGGCCTTCATTACCATATCCCGGTTGGAGAGCCTTTCACCTACACTTGTTAGTCCAATCAAAATTTCCTTAAACCTAGAATGTAAGGAAGTTACCTTTTCTCCCTTTTCAAGCTTGATATTTGAAAGTTGTGAGTGGAGGAGGTCTCTTCTTGCTAGCTTTGCCTCCGAAGTGCCTTCATGAAGCTCTACTAGCATCTCCCACATCTCCTTGGCACTTAGGCATTCTCCAATTCTATTTATTTCTTGTTGAGGAAGCACATTGTATAAATGGTGCTTGGCTTTTGAGTTTGCAAGGTGCTCCTCTCTTTGCCTCTTGGTCCATCTTGACTTTTCTATTGGCTTCCCCTCTTCATCCCTAGGTAAAACGAAATCGGATTCCATTGTAATCATAATATCAAAATCCGTTTCGAAAAATACCTCCATTCGCTTCTTCCACCAAGCGAATTCTCCTTCAAACTTCGGTGGATGAATGTTGGAGCCGGCCATTTTGAATGTTGTTTGTTGTGGCAGTTTGTCCACGACAAGCTTTCCTTGGCTCTGATACCACTTGTTGGGGATCGATTGGACGGCTAGAGGGGGGTGAATAGCCCTCTTTCGATGGATGTCGGAATTCTCACGTTCGTTTGCTCGTCTACACAATCGTTAGCGCAAGCAGAAGCATAAACAATAAAAAAGACAAAGCAATAAACGAAAATACAAATGCTAACAAAGGAGATGTAACGTGGTTCACGGCTACGCCGCTAATCCACGGTCCAATTCATCCAAGGTGAATCACTCCTCCAAAGCCAATCACTATTGGTCTCTCCTTTGCACCAAGCTAGGTGGAGGTAACCTTTACAAATCAAGCACACTCCTTCTTTTACAATAGATGTGAAAGAAAGCTAAGAGAAGAAGTTTGAATCTTGTGGAGCACTTGGATGGTCGTTTAGAACTTGAGCATTAACCTCCCAAAGCCCCACTCCCTGTCTTTTTATAGAGAGAAAGATTTTCTTCCCGTTGGCCGCCACTAGTCGACTGCTGGCCTTTGGCAGTCGACTGCCGCCACTACAACGGCCTCCGAACACGTCGGATTCCGACCGTTGCAGTCCAACGGAACACTTGGCAGTCGATTGATGGACCTCACCGATCATTCTTTGCCTCCATAATCCGCTTCGATCGGCTGGCGATTTTGTGCGCAATATCCTCTAGCGATCGACTTCCATTCCATGGCGTCATTGCTGGGTATAAACCCATCGATCGGATACGATCGAACACTACTCGACTCGAGCGATCGGGGCATTACATGGCGATCGGGTGAAACTCAAACTTAACATAAGTTTGAGCTTCCGACGGTCGGGTAAACCTTAACCCTTGCAGTCAAGTCTCCGACACTCAGCCATTCGGCCAAGTTCACCTAATGAGCTACTTACATTTCACTCATTCTCTCATCTCACTCGAAGTCCCTCGCCGAAGCTCTCTTCATTCGCGGCCACGTCCCTCGGCAGCATCAGGCACATGGCTCTGCAATGCTCCTTCGCGTCTCTTGCCTCCGAAGTCTGCTTCCTTGGCTTCACTTCAAGTCAACTCATCCGGCGGTCCCTCGGTAGCATCAAGCACACGGCTCTGCAATGCTCCTTCTCCGACTCAGGCACGAGGTTATGAGGGTGAACCCGCCAAGGCTCCATGTACGAATTACTAAGTCCTGCAAGACTCCAATGTACATATCAAATAACAATACCAACCTAACCTAAACCCTTTGCCACACACATCAAAACCTTATCATGGCAAGAGATTGCCCTAACAAACATGATATTTTATGATAAGGAACATGATATGCTATTTTACTTTTTGCATGGCTTGTACCGGACCCTAGCAAGGTCCAAGGGATGGGCTCCTACGTGCCCCTTAGTCGACGGACATAGTACGGACCTAGTATGAGATGGGCTCGTAAGTTGCCCTAGGTCGACGGTCATAGTACGGGCCTAGGATGGGCTTCTATGTTATGTTGCCCCTAGGTCGACGGTCGTAGTATGGACCTAGTACCCTAGTAGGTTCGGGATTAGCTATCTCGGATCTATTTAGGGATGCACACAAAGATGATGATGTATGTGGTACAATGTCGGGCCCAATATGATGAGATTATGTTTATGTACTTATAAAATATATGTTTTCAAAGAACATCTTGCATATACCCATTTCATGTCTATGTGATTATGATATTTATATGAATGCTATGCTTATATGTTCTTAATCGATGATGTCACTACTTTTTATATGAATGCTATGCTTATATGTTCTTAATCGATCATGTCACTACTTTTTATATGAATGTTATGATTATATGTTCTTAATTGATCATGTCACTACTTTTTATATGAATGTTATGCCTATATGTTCTTAATTGATCATGTCACTACTTTTATATGAATGATATGTTTATATGTTCTTAATTGATCATGTCACTACTTTTTATATGAATGCTATGCTTATATGTTCTTAATTGATAATGTCACTAATTTTTATATGAATGTTATGCCTTTATGTTCTTAATTGATTCTTAATTGATCATGTCACTACTTTTTATATGAATGTTATGCCTATATGTTCTTAATTGATCATGTCACTACTTTTATATGAATGCTATGCTTATATGTTCTTAATTGATCATGTCACTATCTTATGCTTATGTATGATAAGGAATGCTTTTAGTTTAAATATGTATGAATATATGTATGATAATCTTATGCTAGCCTTATTATAATATATGAAGATAAGTGTATGATAAGGAATGTTTTTAGTTTAAATATGCATGAATATATGTATGATAATCTTATGTTAGCCTTATTATAATATATGAAGATAAGTGTATGATAAGGAATGTTTTTAGTTTAAATATGCATGAATATATGTATGATAATCTTATGCTAGCCTTATTATAATATATGAAGATAAGCATGGCTGGAAGACGCAGTAATAGAGTCGATGAGATAGTACCCCCACCTGATCTTAAGCATGTGGTTACGGAACTCCAGGGACAGCTACAGGAGTTCTGTAGCCTATTCAAATCCCAGAATGGAAGTGGGAAGATATAGCTATGGATTTCATAGTAGGACTACCCAAAACAACTAATGGTTATGAAGCTATTTAGGTGATTGTTGAAAGATTAACAAAATCTGCCCATTTTCTGGCAATCAAATATCGTACTCAATGGAACAACTAGCCCAGTTGTATGCTGAGGAGGTGATCAGATTGCATAGAGTTCCTAAGACCATGTGATTGAGCCACAAACGGTACAAGTTCAAGAAGATTTAAGTTATGAAAGTCGACCTATTCAGATAATAGATCGAGAAATCAAGAAATAGAGAACCAAAGAAGTACCCTTAGTGAAAGTCATATGGCAAAATCAAAAGTTCGAAGAAGCAACTTAGGAATGCGAGGATGACATGAAACAAAAGTATCCGGAGTTGTTCTAAGTTTCGAGGATGAAACTTTTATAGGTATGAAGGATTGTAACACCCATAAAATTCTAAACTATTCAAAGTAATTATATGGGTTTTAACGCCATAAAAGATTTAAAATAAAATAAAATAAAAGATGGTTATAGGTAGGATTTGAACCATGAAACTCCTAATAGGGAGGTAGCCTTGACACCACTAGACCATAGGATGATTCATGGATAAGATATATAAAGAAAGTACAAGACCATCGGTGATTCATGGATAAGATATATAAAGAATGTACAAGACCATCGGTGATTCATGGATAAGACCATCGGTGAACTTGAAGTTTCGGCCAAGTTCTATTTATGCTCCTAATGGTCTTCCATGCCATGATCTATATGTAATTAATGTTAACATGTTGTTAGTTAGACCTTGTACAAGTTGTTTAGGGTTTGAATTTTGTTAGAACCCCCATGAAGTTTCGGCCAACCCATGTTATGCTTGTTAATGATGTTTCATGCCATACTATATATGTATATGATGTTAGGTAGACCTTGTACAAGTTGTTTTAGTGGTTGAATTCTTGAGAACCCTCCCTTAGGGTTTCGGCCAACCCATGTTCATTCCCTCTAATAATCCTCCATGTCATGCTACATGTATAAAAGATGTTAATATGATGTTAGTTAGGCTTTGTGTAAGTTTTGGAGCATTTGAATCCCTAAAAACCTCCATTAGGGTTTCGGCCAAACCATGTTTGGGCTACCAATATTTTTCCCTTGTCTTGTTTTATATGTATATGATGTTAACATGTTGATAGTTAGACCTTGTACAAGTTGAATTAGGGTTTGAATTCTTAAGATTTCCCCTTGGATGTTTCGGGCAAACCATGTCCTTGCTCACCCATGATATTCCATGCCATGATATATCTATATATGATGTTAACATGTTCATAGTTAGACTTTATGATAGCATGCTTTCTTTATGCCACTACCTTATGTCCATGTTAATTGTGTGAAGGTATGATTATGTTATGCTCATTGCATCATGATGAACAAGTATGTATGATGAAATGCCTAAGAGATCCTTCTCTATGAATGGGGACTAAGAGCACTCTTTATGTGATGAAAAGGAACATGATATGTTATGAAAAGAAATATGATGTGTTATGAAAAGGAACATGATATGTTATGAAAATAAATATGATATGTTATGATAAGGAACATTGTTGGGGATCGATTGGCCGGCTAGAGGGGGGTGAATAGCCCTCTTTCGATGGATGTCGGAATTCTCAAGTTCGTTTGCTCGTCTACACAATCGTTAGCGCAAGCAGAAGCATAAACAATAAAGACAAAGCAATAAATGAAAATACAAATGCTAACAAAGGAGATGTAACGTGGTTCACGGCTACGCCGCTAATCCACGGTCCGATTCATCCAAGGTGAATCACTCCTCCAAAGCCAATCACTATTGGTCTCTCCTTTGCACCAAGCTAGGCGGAGATAACCTTTACAAATCAAGCACACTCCTTCTTTTACAATAGATGTGAAAGAAAGCTAAGAGAAGGAGTTTGAATCTTGTGGAGCACTTGGATGGTCGTTTAGAACTTGAGCATTAACCTCCCAAAGCCCCACTCCCTCTCTTTTTATAGAGAGGAAGATTTTCGTCTCGTTGGCCGCCACGATCATTCTTTGCCCTTTGGTAGTCGATCACGCCACTACAACGGCCTCGAACACGCGGATCCCGGATTGCGATCAACGGAACACATGGCGATCGATGGACCTCACCACGATCGCACGCCTCGTATCGATCGCCCGGCCTGGCGATTCTCACGCGACATCTTCCGGCAATGACTTTCATTCCATGGTGCGATCATTCGGGCATAAACCCATCAGTCGGATACCAGTCGAACACTACTCGACTCAGAGTAGTCGACTGCCATTACATGGCAGTTGACTGGTGCTTTGTGAAACTCAAACTTAACATAAGTTTGAGCTTCCGGCGGTCGGGTAAACCTTAACCCTTGCGGTCAAGTCTCCGACACTCAGCCATTCGGCCAAGTTCACCTAATGAGCTACTTACATTTCACTCATTCTCTCATCTCACTCGAAGTCCCTCGCCGAAGCTCTCTTCGTTCGTGGCCACGTCCCTCGGCAGCATCAGGCGCACGGCTCTGCAATGCTCCTTCGCGTCTCTTGCCTCCGAAGTCTGCTTCCTTGGCTTCACTTCAAGTCAACTCGTCCGGCGGTCCCTCGGCAGCATCAAGCGCACGGCTCTGCAATGCTCCTTCTCCGACTCAGGCACGAGGTTGTGAGGGTGAACCCGCCAAGGCTCCATGTGCGAATTACTAAGTCCTGCAAGACTCCAACGCACATATCAAATAACAATACCAACCTAACTTAAACCCTTTGCCACACACATCAAAACCTTATCATGGCAAGAGATTGCCCTAACAATCTCCTCCTTTTTGATGTGTGGCAATCCGTTTAAGTTAGGTAAAAACATTTGATATAACTTTTAAGGTAAGAAAGCATGTAAACATAAACATGATATAGCAACATGCAACTCCCCCTTAATCCATGAAACTCCCCCCATAAATTTCTCCCCCTATCACAATTAACTTAAACATAATCATTTCTCCCCCTTTGACACCATCAAAAATATTAATACTAAGTTATAAACTCATGGCATCAAGTATAAAGAGAAACACACATTAAAATCAGTCAAAACCTGATAAAATCAGGTTACTGTTCTTGTTCACAGTCCATCAGTCGACTGCTATCAGTATGGCAGTCGACTGGCACAAAGGAAACCGAATTTCTGATTTTCTGGATGAATTTCAGAAATGCATTAAAAAATCCAGAAAATTCAAAAAATCATGAAATTTGGGGAACATATTTCTTGTAAGTATATCTATCAATGAAAAATAGTTTTTCAAGAAAAATCATTATATTTTCCTAGATTTGCCAAAATTCCAAAAGCTTTAAAAACCACTAGTTTTTGAGCATGTTAGTATCCATTTTAACACCTAGTTTTGTATCCAATTGTTTCAAAACATGAATACACAGATTTTAAAGTAAGAAATTGTTTTGAAAACTTATGAAATATCCAACCATGATCTTTGGGCAATATGTCTATGAATTAAACATAAGCCTTCCCCATGATTGGTCTATTATTGCTATTTTGATACCTTAAATGACCATCTAAATGCCATAGGCATTAGTGGACATTTGTATCATCCTAACATCTCACTCATGCTAAGTTTTCAATCATGGTAGCCTATGGTGAGTGTGAGATGCATCCTAGGGGGTATTTGTATATACTTAACCATTATATTCATACAATTCTATCAAGGTTAAGTATCAACCTAACAATCCTCATGATCATAAAGGCATATATCAATTAATTCTACATTATGATCATGAAACACATGTATTCATTGAATTGTTATCATGCATTAGGTATTATGTCATGATAATAAACAAATTATCACCTAAAGCATGATTTAACCCTATTTCTCATGATGACGTGCCAAATTTCAAAATCATAACTCATGATTGCAAACATACATAGCAATTACATTAATTATCATGATTTAAGCATCATTAACTATTTATGGGCACGTTATCATCACCCAATACTATTCTAAAAATATTGTCCCGCCATCCTAAGTCAACCAAAATATGATATAGGTTAATTGCATATGGTTGACTATCCTAAGGTTTTCCTAACCCTTAAGGATGGATTTTGGAACCCAAAATAGATTTTTGCCTATGGGGTTCACTAAATACTCTTTGGGTATCCATTTCCTAGCTATTACTTTCTTCTTATCTTGTCCCCTAGCTATTAAACATTTATAGGCCTTTTCATTTTTCTTTTCTTTATAACCTAGGCCTTTTTTGTTAAAGCTCGCTCTTTGGCTCCCTATAATCATGTTCAAGGTGTTTGAGCCAATAGTGAATTTTTCTAAGACTTTGGTTAAATAATCTACCTTTTCCCTTAAAGCCCTATTTTCCTCTATGCATGCATCATTAACATCAAAAGGCATATAGTTATCATGTGAGCATGCATCATTTAAGCTAGAAGAAATATTATCATCATTTAAGCATGCTTTTTCTAGTTTATTTTCTAAGTCCTTAATTTGATCTAGCATGCTTTTGTTCTTCTTCTTAACTCTAAACAAATCCCTAGTTAAGCTAGAAACCATGGAAACTATTTTCTTAGGAGTTAGATTCGTTACCATAGTTTCCATATCCTCTTCTTCTTCTTCGGATGAGGAGGATGTAGAAGCTCCCCCTTCACTTGAGCTCTCTCCTCTTGAGCTTGATCCTTCATTTTCGGTGGAGGAGCAATCCAAGTCATCAAAGGCCATTAAGGCCAAATTGGTGACAAAGGCATTCTCCTCTTCCGATGATGATGAAGAGGATGAGGAAGGGTCATCCCATGTCTTGGCCTTGAATGCTTTTGCCTTCCCCTTTTCCTTTGCCTTCTTTTCTTCTTCCTTTTTCTTCTTGCTACCCTTTTTCTTCTTTCTTTCTCTTCTCCTCCTTGCTTTTGTTCAAGAGGGGACAATTATCCCTTATGTGTCCCTCTCCTTGGAAATTGTAGCAAATGATTTTCCCCCTTGGTCTTCTATTCCTATCATTAGATTTATTAAAATGAAAACCCTTTAAAGCACGCCTTACCCTCCTTACCATATATGCTTCTTCCGTGCTATCCATGGAGGAGGAGGAGGATGCTTCATCATCATCGGAGGAGGGGATCTCTATCTTCTTCTTCCCCTTGTTTGCCAAGAATGCTACTCCTCTTGAAGGTTGGATTCTTGGCTCTCCTTGTATTCCTTCAAGCCTTGTTTCGTGAAGCTCCATGGTTGAGAAGAATTCCTCCAAGGTACTTACTTCTAAATTCTTGGAGATGTAGAATGAGTCCACCATGGAGCTCCACTTTGAGGACCGGGGAAAGGCATCTATGGCCTTCATTACCATATCCCGGTTGGAGAGCCTTTCACCTACACTTGTTAGTCCAATCAAAATTTCCTTAAACCTAGAATGTAAGGAAGTTACCTTTTCTCCCTTTTCAAGCTTGATATTTGAAAGTTGTGAGTGGAGGAGGTCTCTTCTTGCTAGCTTTGCCTCCGAAGTGCCTTCATGAAGCTCTACTAGCTTCTCCCACATCACCTTGGCACTTAGGCATTCTCCAATTCTATTTATTTCTTGTTGAGGAAGCACATTGTATAGATGGTGCTTGGCTTTTGAGTTTGCAAGGTGCTCCTCTCTTTGCCTCTTGGTCCATCTTGACTTTTCTATTGGCTTCCCCTCTTCATCCCTAGGCAAAGCAAACCGGATTCCATTGTAATCATAATATCAAATCGGTTTGAAAAATACCTCCATTCGCTTCTTCCACCAGCGAATTCTCCTTAAACCGGTGGATGAATGTTAGAT